>CM056049.1:359445454-359997268 GCA_029574335.1 Rana kukunoris | reverse complement strand
CTCAGAAGCAATTTTGAGATGGGAGAGCTCGTTCTGGTAAAACTACTGTTTAGAATGGATTAAGCACATTCGTTATTTTAAATCTAATGAAGAAGAAAAACAATGCGCTGTATTTGCCACAATGCTTTTTAAAACCATTTCCAAGCTACCCTAAACTCCTAGTTTGTTGTGGCTCATCTTGTTTGACATATTTTGTCAACCTTTTGACTTTATTATTTTTTTGGGCCCTTTTTTTTATTTATTTTTTGTTTTTTGGGACACGTAATTTTTTTGGGGTAATATCTTTTAACAGATGTTTTGAACTAAAATTTTTTTTTAAGGATTTTGGGAGGGTGTGAAGTGACCACAGCAGCTTATTTTTTGTGGTTTCATTTACCCACAAGGAGGTTGTTGTTCCTTGTTTAATGTCGTTTTAATTTTTAAATGTGTCTGCCTACTCACTATAACAATCTCTATATTTGTTTGTAAAAAAATACACATGGTCAAAATTTGCAAACCAACCAAAATATACCTTTATTCAGGTTAAAAAGGTAAATAAATAAAAAGTACAACCATCTGGCAATCCAAAGCAAAACCAAATAAAAACAAAGAAGCCTGGATAAAAAACAAAGGAGACCCTGCTTGAAGTTGTAAACACAAGGGTCCACCAAGGGAAAACAATGAAGGCTGTGAAGGCCAAAAAAAATTCGCTTCGGGGCATCATCTCCTCACTTTTCTTCTTCCCTGCAGCCTTCCCTTGCAGCCTTCCCTGCAGTCTTCCCTGCAGCCTTCCCTGCAGCCTTCCCTGCAGGCCGAGTCCTCAGGGGCTGTGTTTCTGGAGCCGACGTGCCAGGAGCCAGAGCAGGCTCAGGAAGAGGAGGAGCAGGAGAGGGGAGCAGGAGAGCAGGGGCTGGAGATGGAGCAGGGAGCAGGGGCTGGAGATGGAGCAGGACAGGAAGCGCAGTAAGGACAGGAGTGCGAATCAGCCCAATGCCAATATCGTCATTGAGCTGTCCCAGTGTGGCCATGCTCATGACTCTGGAACATAAGGGATTCGCAGCGCACACGCTGGCCCAGCTCTAGATTTTTAAGCTTGGCAGCGATCAGCGCTGCGAATCCCTCTTCCTCACTGGGCTGCTCTCTGATGGCCAAAGTTGCTTCACGGAGCATGGCCTGGGTCTCTCCTCCATCTGCATGAGCCTTCTGGCCCTTTTTGCTGGGTTCCGGATAGGAGGGATTTGGGAGATACAATTCACGCTGGCGTGACTCCTGTCTCCCACTGGGGCTGCCTCCTCCTGGCTCCCATGGGGCCTGCCTCCCCCTGGCTCCCTGCGTGGCTGCCTCCCCCTGGCTCCCTGCGTGGCCTGCCTCCCCCTGGCTCCCTGCGTGGCCTGCCTCCCCTGGCTCCCTGTGGGGCCTGCCTCCTCCTGGCTTTGCTCTGCCTGTGTATAATAAAAAAGGGACATATTTTATTTTTTGGCTTCATTCATCACACAACATTTCTAACTTAATGACATATCATAATTGAATGCTAAAATATATTTATCACAGGCCCTCCATCCCTAATTCTGTGGCCCCTTACACAGCTTTAGATATGTGCCCCTGGAGCTGGGGGCGGGGGGGGTTGATGTTGACTGAAATTCCAAAGTAGGGGGCCTTTACCCAACCGTTTTTTTACTTTAGGGTGGACAAAATGTTAATGGCTAAAAGGGTGTTTAACATCTGCGGCCACTGTATGGTGTACCTAATGGCGTACAAGAAAATGACACACATTCATTATGACCTCTGCATTTATGTATCTTGTCCCCATTCTGTTTTGCCACTATTGCTTAGTGATATGTTCCAAATTTTTTGGCCAAACATTTATATAATTTCAATCACTTGTAACATAAATTACTCATCATTATTATACTTTGCATTACAAAAATGAATCTGGAAAATGCAATACCTGGCTCCATGGGTCACAATCTGCCTCCTCCATGAATCAGGCTCTTCCTCTGAGCTTGCCTGCTCTTGCCTGCAGGGAACACTGGAGGGCTGACTGCAGGGAAACTGGAGGGCTGACTGCAGGGAACACTGGACTGTCTCCTTGGGGGAAGGGTAGACATGGATGGCCTGGACTCTATGTGATCATCCAGGAACTGCATCTGACTATAGTACCACAGGTTAGGCTTGTAGACGCTGTCAGCTGCAGCCCCAGATCTCATCGAGGCCAGGACTTGTGACCGTTGGGTCCTGTAGGTGCCCAAAGCGAATTGATTTTAGCCTTAACAGTCTCCAATGTAGCGTTGGGGACCCTTGTTTTTACATATTCAAGCAGGGCCTCCTTTGCTTTCTTCCGGGCATCTTTGTTTTTATTAATTTTGCTTTTGGATTGCCAGAGAACTGGATGTTCCTTCCATCTCTGGATAAATTCTGTCAGAAATTCCGGATCCTTAAAGGCCTCCATTAGTTCTGCATGTACAAAACAAAAAACAAAGCCTAGTGTCAGTCAAGCCACTACTACTAATTAGCTTTTAAACACCATGGGGGTTATTTATGAAAGGAAAAAACACTCTGCACTTCAATTGCACTGAAAGTGCACTTGGAAGTGCAATCGTTGTATAAATCTGAGAGGGGTAGATCAGAAATGAGGGGAAGCTCTGCTGATTGTATCAGACAATGATGTGCATGCTAAAAATGCTATTTCTAAATTTATCCTTGCATGTCCTCCTCAAGATGTCCAGCGACTGCATTTACAAGTGCACTTGTAGTGCAAAGTGTCTTTTCCTTTAAGTAAATCACCCCCATATCTTCTAGCCCCACACAATCATCCACTGTTCCCTAATATTTGTAATGTCCATAATCCAGATACATACCGTCTTATGATCGATCGTCTCTTCCGCCTTGTTCGCAGGTTGTGAACGGCGCTTGCAATGAACCCCCCATATCTTCTAGCCCACACAATAATCCACTGTTCCCTAATATTTGTAATGTCCATAATCCAGATACATACCGTCTTATGATCCGATCGTCTCTTCCGCCTTGTTCCGCAGGTTGTGAACGGCGCTTTGCAATGGCGTGGATCCCTTTAAACGGCCGGCGCGAACGTGTGACGCGATGCACGAGGCCCTGCACGAGATCCCGCCCCTGACGTTCGGTCTCGTCTTTTCCACGCCCTTTCTCGATCTTTCTTTGTGGGTGTGTTTTAGGCAAGAACAAGATGGAGAGAAACATGGCAAGCTCAAGCCATCAGGCAGGCCAGGCCCAGCCAACCGGACGATCCCGGCGGAGGTACAAGGCCTCAAACATGGCCTTCCAAGAGATGGTGGAGATGGTCACCATCTTACAAAGGGAGGATTATGACGGGAAGCATGGCCCTTACCTGCATCCAAACAGGGTGAAGGCCGACACATCATGGAGAAGGTGATCAGGAGCTGCATCAAAAATTTGGCAACGCAGGACTCGAGAACAATTGAGAAAGAGGTGGTCAGACCTCAAAAACAGAGAGCCTGAACAACTCCAGCATATCAAGAGGCTGATTCGGGGAAAAAGTAAGTTTTTTTTATTTTTTGACACATTTGTGGTGTTTGTTAATTGTGCCATGTGTGATTTTAATTTCAGGTTGTACTGTATCTGTTTGTGGGCACAAAAAGTGGTCGGAGAAGTCGTCGTTTATACGTTGTTTTTCGACCTACTAAACGACAATCTTCGTGCTAAATATCATCATGCGCCTAGTTCGCATGGACAAAAAGGAGTGTATAAACACTATATCATTCCCAAAAAAACGTCTTTGTATTTGTTATTATTTGAACAAACGACGACTCCTACGACCAATTCATGTGTCCCCAAACAGGAATCTTGCCATTTTTGTTGTAATGTGACTTCACTTGTGATCTTTTGTAATGTAGATTTGTACCTAAATTAAAGTCGATGTGAAAAGCTTAGTAAATATGACCAATAAACAGAAAAAAGGAGAGTCTGCTCAGCAGTGGATTCTGCACATGTTTATATACTCTGTACGTGTATTTTTAGTTCTCACTCATATCTCTTTATAATCTTTTACCTTTCTTTTTTCCCTATCTTCAATCTCGTAGGGCGCAGTGAAGCAGCAAGGCAGGTTGGAACTTCCGAAGCCCCACCCCCGAGGGATGATGACGCTGCCACCACACATCCAGTAAATTTCCTACACAACACTCATACCCAGGTAATCTAGATCAGGGATCCTCAAACTACGGCCCTCCAGCTGTTGTGGAACTACACATCCCATGAGGCATTCATTGTAACACACTGACATTCACAGACATGACTAGGCATGATGGGAATTGTAGTTCCTGAACAACTGGAGGGCCGTAGTTTGAAGACCCATGATCTACATGTAGGTTTTCCGAATTTTAATACCTTTTTTGTTCCCACATTTCAGGAGCAAGTCGTGCAGCGACAATGGACAGGGATACTGCCAAATTTGTGCTGTCCGAAATATGGTCCTTCAGGGAACAACTAGAGGACATCCAGGACACTGCACGAGAAGTGGTAGAAAAATCAAAAGGGCTGGAGACACAAATTAAAAATTTAATAGATTATTTGGGTAGGTTTTGATTTATTTAGTGTTTATTTTGTAATAGAAAAAAGGTTTGGTTTATAATAAAAAAAAAAAATGTGATTTTATTTTTTGAATAATGTAAAAAAAAAAAAAAAAAAAAAAAAATGATTTTTATTTTTTGAATTTAAAAAAAAAAAATTGATTTTATTTTTTGAATAATGAAAAAAAAAAAAATGTGATTTTAGATTTTGAATAATGTAAAAAAATAAATATATAAAAAAAAGTGATTTTATTTTTTGAATAATGTAAAAAAAAAAAAAAAAAAGTGATTTTATTTTTGGAATGTTATAAAAAAAAACAAAAACAAAAAATATATATTTGTTTTGTAACTAAAAAAAATGTTTTAAAAAATTTTATGTCAAAAAGTTATGTTTTTCAAGATGCAAAAAATAAAAAATTTACAGTAAAATATGTGTCTTGTTATTTAAGCTCAATGATTAATAGAAAATACTAGGGTTGTGTATCCGATACCGATGCCGAGTATTTGCGGGAGTACTTGTACTCCCGCAAATACCCCCGATACCTAAATAGAATATACTTCCCCCCCCATATTGCAGCGATGCGTCCCTCATACCTTTTTAGATATGCTGACGCCCGCCGCATACCGCCTTATCCCCCTGCACAATCGCATAGCTTACATTACAAGCATTCATTCTGAATACTTGTAAATGGCCGTGTATTGACACTCCCCCTCTCCGGATTGGACGGATCCCTCCATCCGGAGAAGGGGAGTTTTAAAACACGAAGCGCGGCCATTTACAAGTTTTTAGAATGAAAGCTTGTAATGCGCTACGCCAAGGATCTCCAAACTACGGCCCTCCAGCTGTTTCGGAACTACATTTCCCATGAGGCATTGTAAAACTCTGACATTCACAGACATGACTAAGCATTATGGGAATTGTAGTTCCTGAACAACTGGAGGGCCATAGTTTGGAGACCCCTGCGCTACGCGATTGTGCAGGGGGATACGGCGGTATGCGGCAGAGGCGGCATCAGCATATCTAAAAGGTATGAGGGACGCATCGCTGCAATATGGGGGACATACATGGCTGCATATGTGGGGGACATGGCTGCATTTGGGGACACATTTAAAAAAAAAGTATCGGTATTCGGGATCGGCGACTACTTGAAAAAAAGTATCCGTACTTGTACTCGGTCCTAAAAAAGTGGTATCGGGACAACCCTAGAAAATACCTAAAAAAAATGTATGCTGAGAACATTAAACAATGAGGGATAGTTATTTCAGTCCATCACAAACACATGGCACTATGATAACCTAGGACCGTGATGGCGAACCTTGGCACTCCAGATGTTTTGAAACTACATTTCCCTTGATGCTCCACTATACTGCAGAATGCATGAGCATCATGGGAAATGTAGTTTCCAAAACATCTGGGGTGACAAGGTCGCCATCACTGACCTAGGAGATAAAATAAAAACACAAACCTTATAAATTAATTAAAGAACAAAGAAAAGACTGTTTGAGGCAAAAAATAAATTTAATTATTCAGCCAAGATCTGGCATTGGAATGGCCCCCCTACCCATAAAGTAGTCCACATATGCCTGACGCACAGCACGTGCGTTTCGGGGGGCCAATTGGGGATGGGCAGCGTCACGAGCTGCCTCTGGAATGTCAACAGGGTCATCAGGCAAAAGGGTTAGGTAAGAAGAAGAATGTTTTTTTTAAATAGTTGTGTAAAATGCAGCAGCATGTAATTATATAATTCAACTTGTATTCGGCCATGTTTATGGCAGTAAGAAATAGCCGGAAACGGCTGGCCATGATGCCAAAGGCATTTTCCACCACACGTCTGGCTCTGGCCAGCCTGTAATTAAACACCCTCCTCTCAGGGGTGAGGGCGCGTTGGGGAAATGGCCTCATGAGGTGAGGACCCAAGGCGAAAGCCTCATCTGCAACAAAAACGAAGGGCAGACCCTCTTCATTATCCTCCGCAGGCGGCAATCCCAGGTCCTCGGAAAGAAGCCGTTGGGCGAACTCCGTCTCGGCAAAGACACCACCGTCCGACATCCGCCCATTTTTCCCAACATCAAGATACAAGAACTCGTAATTGGCAGACACCACCGCCATCAGAACAACACTGTGGAACCCCTTGTAATTGAAATAATGGGATCCACTATGGGGTGGTGGCACGATGCGGACGTGCTTGCCGTCAATAGCTCCTCCGCAGTTTGGAAAATTCCATCGCCGGGAGAAGTCCGCTGCCACAGTCTGCCATTCCTGTGGCGTGGTGGGGAACTGTAGATACCAAAAAAATAAAAAAATATCAAACAAACATTCCTAAAAGAACATCCCAAAACATTTTTTGATACCAAAAAAACAAACATTAATTTGAAGTATTATTAACCACTTCCTTACTGGGCATGTAAACCCCCTTCCTGACCATGTGAAATTTCAGCTTGCGGCACTGCGTCGCTTTAACTGACAATTGCGCGGTCGTGCGATATGGCTCCCAAACAAAATTGGCGTCCTTTTTTCCCCACAAATAGAGCTTTCTTTTGGCTGGTATTTGGTCACCCCCTGCTATTTATATTTTTTGCGCTAAAAAAAAAAAACGACGACTATTTTGAAAAAAAAAACAATATTTTTTACTTGTTGCTATAAAATAAAAAATTCATTTTAGGGCGATACGTATTCTTCTACATATTTTTGGTTAAAAAAAAAAAAAATCAAAAAAAATCGCAATAAGCGACTGGTTTGTGCAAAAGCTATAGCACCTACAAAATAAGGGACAGAATTATTATTTGTTATTTATTTTTTTACTAGTAATGGTGGCGATCTGCGAATTTTATTGCGACTGCGACAACATGGCGGACACATCGGACACTTTTGACACCTTTTTGGCACCATTCACATTTATACTGCAATCAGTGCTATAAATATGCACTAATTACTGTATAAATGTGACTGGCAGGGAAGGGGTTAACACTAGGGGGTGAGGAAGGGGTTAATGTGTATCCTGCATTGTGTTCTAACTGTGGGGGGAGGGGGGGGTGACCGATCTGTGTCCCCATGTATAAGGAACACTGATCGGTCTGCTCTCTCCAGTGACAGGACGCTGTCATTGTGAGAGCCGGCAATGAGAAATGATCTCATATGTTTACATATGAGATCATCTCTCATTGGCTGCACAGATCGCATTGCAAACGGCCACTCTGATTGGCCGTTCGCGGCGAGCTGTGATTGGCTGTGTCCAAGGGACACGGCCAGTACACAAGTTCCCCGCTGCGTGCTCTGGAGCGCACGCTGGGAACACAGAAAGAGGCTGCCGTGAAAAAACGGCAGCCCAGAGATTTAGAACCACCCTGCGGCCGCATATAGTCGTACGGCCGTAGGGAAGTGGTTAAAAATAGGAAAAATAAGAAGAGATCACTAAAGCAGATTAATCACACCCTCTGATGGTCACAATCCTACAAAAAATAAGGGGAGTGGAGGCCCCAAAATGAGTTTGAGACCTCTAAAAAAAATTAAATACTAAAAAAATGTTAATTTATACAATTACAAAAAAAAGAGGGGGGGGGTTGTGCGTGCGCACTACAATATAGGACAACATATAGGGGGATATAGGGACTTCTATAGACAGCACTACAATATAGGACAAAATATAGGGGGACTAGGCTAGGTGGGTTTGGGACACAAAAAAAAAAAAAAAAACCTGGACAGGTTGGCAAAACAAAAGATGCATGTAGGAGCAAATATAAAATGAATACAGCATGCATGGAGATGAAAGGGAACATTACCAGCAGATCACAAACAGGTTAATTAGGGACTGTTTAAAACCAAACAAATTGAAACAAATACAAAAGCCTAAATAAAACATAGTTTGTGCCTTTAAAGGCCACCACTTACCTTAATATAGTCCTCCTGCAGAACATGAATGATGGCAGAACAGGTCTGGGGAATTATGAGGCCCAGAGCCTGGGGGGAGATGCCCGTCGAGAACTTCAAGTCCTGCAGACTTCTCCCTGTTGCCAGGTACCGCAAGGTGGCAACTAGCCGCTGCTCAGCAGTGATGGCTTCCCGCATAACGGTGTCCTGCCTGGTGATATAAGGCGACACCGAAGCCAAAAGCTGCTGAAATACGGGGTCAGACATCCGAAGAAAATTCCTGAAATCATCAGGGTTATTTTCTCGGATCTCCCGCAGCAGAGGCATATGAGAGAACTGGTCCCTGCGAAGAAACCAGTCCTTGGCCCACAAAGTCCTTCTCGCCCTCCTCAAGGACCGAGCCGGGATGCAGCACACATCCCAACAAGAAGCACAGCACGATCTCGGCGACGAGAACGTACCCGCAACATGGCTAGAAAACGGTCGTCAAATCAGATCGCACTAAAACACCGCTCTGAAGTACAGAAATGCCTTTGAAGAACGGACCTGCAAAACAGGAACGTGTAGACAAGAACGCACTGCCAAAACAGATACGATTGAAAACAAGCACTGTATCACAAATACGACCCCAAAAGCACAAACTGTACGACAGTAAACGATATTAAAGCACGAAGACTGAAAAGCGCGAATCGTCTCTCACCAAACTTTTACTAACACGCAGCAACACAATATCAGCAAAAGAGGCCGTCTTCCGCATGGAAATGACCCTTTATAGTTCCGTCGTACGTGATGGACGTCACGGCGCTTTGCTAGACTTTTTGGGAAAAACGATGGTGTGTACGCAACGTCGTTTTGGAAAATGAAGTTTGAAAAACGTCGTTTTTTTTTCATCGCAAAAAGTGATCGTGTGTACGCGGCATAACTCTCTGGCCATTAAAAAACCCATAAACAGTAGGTTTGCATTTGAACCTGTTTCTTTTGTTATTTTCGTATGTTGATATGACACCTATAACAAAAAAATTGCATTCAGTATTTTGAATACACAGAAAAAAGAAAAAAGAATTCATTCAATATACATAATGAAATTCTTTTGTTATAGATGTCATTGAACAATGAACATACAACTGAAAACGAACACAAAACAGATTTAAACAAAATACACAATGCAAACCTCTTGATACAGATTTAATTTTCATTATTTTGCCATTTTCGTTTTGTCGTTTTTTCCCGTCGGATCGTTCGTTCGTATTTGCGGTCGTTCGTTATGCGGCTCATCCGTTATCCCGTCGTTTTCGTATTTTGGTGCTTTACCGTTTTCGTATGTACACATTATCCCGCGGGTACGAAAATGAACATTTTCGTACGAAAATAACATTCGTACGAACGGGAATGCACATATCTACTAAAAATGTATTTATCGATTTGCTATTTTAAATAGTGTAAAGTGATCAATGAATAAATAGACTTATAACAGAAATTTTAAAAATCACTCTAGTAAATAGGGGTATATACTGTAGATGTGAGAGCTGAAGTTAAATTAGCCTGTACATGGAAGTGTATGTAAAACGTTTCTATTGTGTTTTCCTTGCTCTGTTATCGGTGAATCACTAAGCTTCTTGTATAAGCCCTTGGACATCTAAAGTAGGTTTTATGCATGCTTCTTCTTATTTTAAAATACTACTTTTCACTACTTATTATATTTCTAATAAATCATACCTCTAAAAAGGAACTCTTAAACATGTTAAGATTTATAGGTGTAGCAACCTCTTTTTTTTTTAATCCATTGCTTTTACATTCATAACTGTAGAGTAAAATTAGCTGCATATTTTAGTTTGTTTCAAATCCACTTTATCCCTTCATTATTCTCACAATGATCTCAATAAGAGAGGTCAGTTGCTTATTAACATATATAGTGACTTTAACTGTTCTTTTAATTTCCTACTCAATTAATGAGGTAAGAAACTATGGCTCTTGCTGCTGAGTTATATGACACATGGAAAAGTTTCCAGCTGTGTCTAGTTACACAAAAGAAAACTTTCCATAAAAGTTCTCAATATCTGAGTTTATAGTCATGTCTGCATAACAGCTTTTTAATATGTATTTAAAAAAAAAGCTCAGGTAATAGATGGTGTGAAATATATTTTATACGGGGGGCGTGGCCAGCGCGGCATGTGAGCGGACGTGTGTTCACAGAGCTCCCGCAGTAACCCTGATTTGATCCGGTTTCCGGCATCGTTAAGCGACGGGATTTTCACTCACCCAGCGGAGGAACTCTTACCTGACACCCGGCTGCCGTCTGACCACAAATCGGGGGCATGATGACCCGAGGACAGAAGCAGGATGGACCGAAGCTGGACTCCCAAGATGGCGCCGCTCCTCCATCGGCTCAGAAGGGACGCGCTGCCGACAAACCGAAGGAGGGGGTGAGTAAGGCTCTGAAATACCCCAAAACACTTCCAGGGGACCCCCCCCAAGGATATGAGGTACTACGCCCAGAAACTGGCAGGGAAACCCACCACAGTTGAGGACGGGGCCGCGCCCAGTGACACTGACATGGAGGAGGGAGAGAGTGTGCAGGGAGAGGGGGCCATGATGGAGCAGGCTGGGGGCTCTAACTCAGCAGAGATGTCGCATGACAATGAAGCGGAGGGGGGATACCAGCCCACGCTGGCTGCTATACTCAAAGCAGTGAATAAGTGTACAGCTTCTGTGAATAGCCTGCGGCTCAGATTTGGAAGCCTGGAGGAGGAGGTGTGCCTGATCAGACACAACATCCAGAAGATGAGGGAGAGAACCACCGCTGCGGAAGGCAGAATCAGTGACATAGAAGACAAGCTCCCCGCACTGATTAGGGACACTCAATCTACTACACGTCTGGCTAGAGCTGTGGACATGAGGGCAGAAGATTTTGAAAATCGCCTCAGACGCAATAATGTCCGTATAGTTGGGCTCCCTGAGAAGGTGGAGGGCCGGGACCCCACACAGTTTGTGGAGCAGTGGATGGCAAAGGTATTTGGCAAAGATGCGTTTACTCATTTGTATGCAGTGGAGAGGGCCCACAGAGTACCATCCAGAGCCCTCCCACCGGGTAACCCTCCCCGCCCGATGCTGGCCCGACTGCTAAACTACAGGGACCGAGAAATAATATTGCGACTGGCCAGGGAAAAGAGGAACGTACAGTTTAATGGCACGCGGGTCTCGTTCTATCCAGACTTTTCTGCTGCGGTGCAGAAAAGCCGCGCAAAGTTCACTGAAATTAAAAAACGCTTACAGAGGCTGCAGGCGCCATATGCAATGCTATATCCTGCGAGACTTAGAGTCATCTTGAGAGGCCAGGCCCACTTCTTTGAACACCCTGCTGATGCCTCGGACTGGCTGGATGCTAATGAGGGAGCTCTTTGGCAGGACCAGAGACCCCCCATAGTAGATGATTGACAAGTTGGTCGACTACCACCTGTGCTGCCATGCTAATCCCTCGGCTGAGGGTACTGCCGGAAACATACAAGACCTAGGTTTTTTTTTTGCAATGCGAGTTCGGAAATCTGTTTGCCACCGTACCCAATGGAGAAAGCTGGTGACTTGGTTGCCACGACGGCTGCCCGATTTGGGGTATTGAGGGACCTGTTGTCCCCTGTTTGTTGGGAATGCCCGTTGGCGCCCCAGAGGCTGAGCCTAAAAAGGGCCTATATGCAGTTGGGCGACCTGCCCATACAGGCGACTTGCCTGCAACGAGCCAACAGTTGTTGTTATGCGATGGACTGCCCCAGAGCGGTCACTCCTTACAACTTGCTAAGTGGTGTTCCAATTCTCTTTCTTACCCAGCGGACTGTTCTATGCCTATTCACACCCCAACATACTGAATCCTTCGCCGCCGCATGGAGGGAGGTGGGGGGGTTTGTGGGTGGTGGTTTTCCCCCTGATGGTTATGTGTTTGACCCCCCTTGATGGCAGCGGTTAAGATACTTTCATGGAATGTTAGGGGGCTGCAAGACCCTCTTAAACGCACTATGGTTTCAACCTTGATGAGGAAAAGACTGCCGGCCATATGCGCCCTACAAGAGACCCATCTCACTGCTGACTCTGTGTCATGTTTGAACTACCGGTGGGTGGGTAAGGGTTACCACTCCACTCACACCTCATATTCTAGGGGTGTGAGTGTCCTGATACACTGCTCGATCGAGTACGAGGAACTGAGCTCTGAGATTGATGCTGATGGTAGATATGTGTTTTCATTATGTAGGTTGTTTGCTTTAAAATGTATCCTTGCTTTTGCATACATACCTCCCCCGTATAATAATCAGGTACTGAGGGCGCTGGTGGAGTTCCAGGTGCGGTCTCCGGAGGTGCCATTATACGCCTTTGGAGACTTCAACTGCTGCACGGACCCTCTGTTGGACAGACACCCACAGGCGGGAGGGGGGAGGAAGGCGAACCGCACTGCCCTGGGGAGATTCATGGAGGAGGTGGGGTGGGAAGACCCGTGGAGAGCCAGGAATCCGGATGTGAAACAGTTTTCCTGCTTCTCCAAGAGTTACTCCTCTTTGTCTAGGATTGATTTGTGTCTCTGTTCCCCTGCAGGTGAGCGTTAAATTAGGGAGGTGACATATGCACCGAGGAGTGTGTCAGACCACTCCCCACTGGTTGCTTCCTTAGGCCTCGTACACACGATCGGACATATCCGATGAAAACGGTCCGCGGACCATTTCCATCGGATATGTCCGATCGGGAGTTTGATCCGATGGCGTGTACACACCATCGGATCAAATTCCCCGCCGCCGGACGGCGCGGTGACGTGGCGGTGACGTTGACGCCGCCACGTCACCGCCACGTCACCGCACCAGGAAGTTAAACACTTCCGCGCATGCGCCGAATCCATTCGGCGGCGGCGCGGCGGCGGTGGGGGACGACATGTCTGCTGGTAAGTATACTAACCAGCAGACATGTCGGGCGGACAGATTCCCACCGGATAGATTTCAAAGCATGCTTTGAAATCTGTCGGGTGGAGAAATCTGTCCGCTAGCCCATACACACGAGCGGAGATGTCTGCTGAAACGGTCCATCGGACCTTTTCAGCGGACATATCCCCTCGTGTGTACGAGGCCTTAGACGTGCGTCCCCCTTCTGCAGGGGCCAAGGCACCGTGGAAGATGAACGCCTTTTGGTTGAATCTCTTCCCGTCCCATGAACACATGGAATCCTGCATTTTCGGAGTTCTGGCGCGTTCATTGACTGGACATAGCTGACTCGGAGGACATAGCAGTGACCTGGGAGGCCTTTAAGGCAGTGCTCAGGGGCCTGTTTATTACGGAGATCCAGGCTATTAAAAGACAGACGAGTGCCCAGAGGGAGGATATAGAACTGGTGGCCGGGAGGTTGGAGAACGCCTTTATCGCTGATCCATCTGATACCAACAGAGAGGCGTGGCTCTCGGCTCAGGATGCGCTGTATTGAGTGACGACCTCAGGGGCAGAGAGGAAACGCTTTTTTCAGAAAGCGGCATTCTATGAGGAGGGTGAGCACACTGGTCGCATGCTGGCAACTATTGCCCGTTCCCAACAGATGTCCCCTTCCATTGGGGCATTGCGCACCCGCGCCGGTGGGTTGACTAGCTCCCCCGATCAAGTACTGTCAAGCCGCGTACACACGGCAGAGAACCTCGACGGGCAGAACACATCGTTCCGCCCGTCGAGGTTCTCTGCCGGCCGTCAGATTCGGCGACCCGCCCGTCGGGAATGGCAACCAGCCATTCATCCAGGCGGGCCGTCGAGCAAATAGAGAACATGCTCTCTATTTCTGCTCGACGGCATTCCCGACGGGATGCTCGCCGAGAGCGTACACACGGCCGAGGTCCTCGCTGGAATGCAGCTTCCAGCGAGGTTCTCGCTGGTTTCCAGCGAGAACCTCGGTCGTGTGTACGCCGCCTTAGAACTTGTGAGTTTTTACTCCTCTCTTTATGAGTCCCGCCAAACCTACTCACTGGACTCACTGAGTCCTGTCCGCATCCAATAGAAAGATGCTTGACGCCCCCCTGTCTCTTGGGGAGCTGCAGGCGGTGACCAGTTTGTTCCCTAACTCGAAGGTCCCCGGGGATGACGGCCTCCCAGCAGAGGTGTACAAGCAGTATGGGGAAACTATGCTCCCACACCTTCTGAGAGTGTTCAATGACGCAAAAAAGAACCGACACCCTGCCACAATCTATGACTAGAGCCAATATAGTTTTAATTTTGAAGCCAGATAAAGACCCTCTTGACCCTGGTTCATATAGACCAATTTCATTACTATAAAATGACGTTAAGATCCTTGCCAAAGCCCTAGCTGTAAGATTGAATAGTGCCATTTCCACCATAATTCACTCCGACCAATCCGGTTTCATGCCCCAAAAGTCGACGGCAATAAACCTGCGGCGACTTTTCCTGAACATCCAGTCCAGGGCGGATAACATGGGTGATAGAGCTTTGTTGTCCTTGGATGCCCATAAGGCATTTGATAGTGTCAAATGGGAGTTTCTTTTGTTTTCAAACGCTTTATTAAGGTTATAGGCAAACAGAAATCATTTTAAGGATCACCATTAACATGAGGCAAAATCAAAACGCCAGTCAGAGTACAAACAGAGATATCCACATTAACCACTTAAGGACCCCCGCACGCACATATACGGCCACAGAATGGCACGTACAGGCACAAGGGCGTAAATTTACGTCCCCGCCTAAGTGCGGTTCGGGGGTCCCATCGGGACCCCCTCCGCGGCGTGCAGGGGTACCCCTGGCTCCGGGAGCAATCCGGAACGAGCGGGCGGATGTCGGCGTTTACCCGCCCCCCCGCGATCGCTCCCAGCCAATGCGCGCGCTCCCAGTCTCCTGTCACTTCCTCCTCCTGTGTAAACACAGGAAGGGGGAAGTGATGTAATCTCCCATCGCAGCGGTATTTCCAACCGCTGCGATGGGAGAAACACCTAACAGTAAGTGTGCACCAACATTACACTGACACACACTCACATAGGCATACTTAACCCCTTGCGATCTGCCCCCCCCCCCCACCCCTGTCACAGTGTCACTGAATGCAGTGATCTAATCACTGCATTTAGTGTCAGTGTGACAGGCAGTGTAAAATCAGTTAGTGTTAGGTTCAGGATAGCCCCCCCACCCCCCCTAATAAAGTTTTAACCCCCTGATCACCGCCCTAGTTAACCCTTTCACTCCCTATTGCCAGCGTCACTAAGCGATCATTTTTCTGATCACTGTATTAGTGTCGCTGTTCCCGCTAGGTAGCTATTTTTTTTTATCGCGATTTTTTTTTTTACTAAAGACACGTGGCTAAATAAATTTTGGCCTAAATGTTTGACTAAAATTTAGTTTATTTGATTTTTTTTTTTAACAAAAAGTAAAAAATAGTGTTTTTTTTTTCAAAAATGTCGCTCTATTTTTGTATATAGCGCAAAAAATAAAAATTGCAGAGGTGATCAAATACCACCAAAAGAAAGCTCTATTTGTGGGAAGAAAAGGACGCAAATTTTGTTTGGGAGCCACGTCGCACGACCGCGCAATTGTCAGTTAAAGCGACGCAGTGCCGAATCGCAAAAACACCTTGGGTCATTTACCAGCGTATTGGTCCGGGTCTTAAGTGGTTAAACAACCATAGTGCTCAAGCGTTAAGGTTATCTAGATTAACGATAGCTACTGAAGATGTGTCCCAGGAGACAACCCAGGGTAAGAATCAAGGTAATCCGAACTAAAATATATAAAATATAATGTACATAAAAGAGAGAAAAAAATAAAAAAAGACAAAAGTAAAATAAAAAGGGAAGAAACAGGCAAAAAGAATAAAATACAGTAACTCAGTAAACACAAGGTCAGTTAATCTTGAAGTCTATATATGAACCACGGGGTCCATTGTGCATCATATTTTGGGAGATTGTCTTGTAGCGTGTGATAAATGTTGTCAGTTAACATCATCTGATCCACCCTCTTCACTATTGGGGGGAAGGGGACAGACCCCTGTTTCCAATGCAAAGCTATAGCCCACTGCGTAGCTACACAGATAGAGTGAATCAGTTTCATAAGAGGAGTGTGTACATCAGGATGGGTCTGGAAAAGGAGGCAATGCTTAAAAGTCAATGAAATGTGGTCTCCGGCCAACTTGTTCACCAGTTCTAGGACTGCCCGCCATGTAGGCTGAAGCCTCTCACAGTCCCAAAACATATGGAGCAACGAGCCCTGATGAGGACAGCCTCTGAAACACAAGGGGGAGGACTGCGGGAAAATCTGACTGAGACGGAGAGGGGTATAGTACCACCTCGTAAGAAGTTTTACCGTCGTCTCCATAGCCGACAATGATTTGGTGCATTTTTGCATATTCTGCCAACCTTCCACCCAGTCAAGCTCCCCATCCCCAGGCGAAATCTCGTGTTGCCATTGATCTATATATTTCAATGAGGAGGGCTCATTTACTGAGTCCATGAACTTATAGATAACTGAGATGAGGCCTTTTTGTCTGGGTGAAGCGTAGCAGATGCTTTCAAAAGGCGAGTTTGAATCCGCCACAGGAGCTGGGAAGCGAGACTGGAAGAAGTGTCTTATTTGAAGGAAATGATAAAATTCATTGGGAGGGATGTCGTGAAGTGATTGTAAGTGAGAGAAAGATGCAAATGTGGAACCCACTAAGAAGTCATTAAGCTTTGTCAGTCCCCTGTCTATCCAAGCCTTAAACGAGTCAGGATGTTCAAAAGCTAAGGGGAATCTAGGGTCCCCCAAATATGAGGCTCCGCGAGGTGTCGGCGAATCCAAACAAAACTTATCTTTGTATACTACCCATAGCTTCAGGCTTGCTGCAACAACAGTGTTCTTTGTTCCCAGACCAGGCCAAGATCGGTTAGAGGACCAAAGAAGACCAGGGAGGTGAAACGGGACAATGGAATCTTGTTTGAATCGTACCCAGGGCACCCTGGAGTTATAAATATTCCATTGAGCCTGTTGTGCAAATCTGCTGGCTAGAAAATAGAGCCAGATCTGGGGAACCCCAACCCACCCATCAGCCGTAGGGCGATACAACACATTACAAGCAAACCTGGGGGCCTATTACGCCAAACAAATCTATTCACATGGGATTGAAAGTCTGTCAAATATTGTTTGGAAAGTCTACTCGGGAGGGAACGGAAAAGAAACAAAAGCTTAGGGAGGATCGTCATTTTGACAGCTGTGATATGGCCTAAAAAGGAGATATGCAGAGCAGACCAGAGCTTCATAAGGCGTTTCAAAGATGTCAAAAGTCTGGGGTAATTGGCACTAAAGAGCTTGTCAGCGTCACCTGTCAGTTCGATCCCAAGGTAGGGCAGGGAGTCAGTCACCCAAGAAAAAGAGAAGTTTTCTTTCAAATGTCCTATCTCCTCTGGGGAGAATCCCACCGGGAGAGCTACTGACTTAGAAACATTAATCGAGAGAGACCGGAGACCCTCTCAAAGTCAGACAGAGTTTGTAACAGTACCGGTAGGGTAAGTAAAGGGTCAGTAATAAACATTATAACGTCATCTGCATACATGGAGAACTTATAATCTTGAGAGCCCTTCCCATAACCCCTAATGTCAGAGTTTTTCAAAATAGCTATAGCTAGGGGTTCCAAGGCCAACGCAAATACTAAGGGGGAAAGGGGACACCCCTGCCTCGTCCCCCTACCCAGACTAAAAAAGTCCGAACAGCAACCCGGGATCTTTATGCGGGTAGTGGGGTTCCTATAGAGGGCTTGAAAGGCCTGGTAAAATTCACCCTGAAAACCCATACGATGTAAAAGGACAGACAGGTAGTTCCAAGACACACTGTTGAAGGCCTTGTGTATGTCAAGTCCTAGTAGAAACAATTTGCGTGAGAACAAATTAGCATCCTGAATTATATCTGCAGCTTAGCGTATATTGACCGGTATAAGTCTATGGGGGATAAACCCAGATTGGTAGGGCGAAATAAGTCGAATGGGAGTTTCTGTTGGCGGTGATGCGGAAGTTTGGGTTTGGCGACAGTTTCATTGCCTGGGTACAGCTTTTATACTCATCCCCGATAGCAGCTATACGAGAGGGGGGAAGGATTTCACACACCTTTAACCTACACAGAGGCACACGCACAGGGGTGCCCCCCTGTCCCTCTTCTATTCGCCCTAGCCATAGAGTCCTTGCTGCATTAATCCCCAGGGCGACCCACCCCTTCCTCTTTCCGGGGATTTCAGTACGGTGCTCTACATGAAAAAGTCATGTTATATGCGGATGACACCATGCTTCTTCTGGTGAAAATACCTCCAACTCGCTGTCGGAGGCTACATGATAACATGTTGTCCGGCTATTTGGAGAATACTCGGGTTAGTTATCCCTGAAAATTGGACGAAGTCCTCCCTCCTACTTCTGGATCGTGACCCCTCCCTGTCCCCAGTGACCTTAGATTACAAGACATTCCTGTCTCTGGGTCATTTCGATAACCCAAGTCGGTATCCGGGTTTCTGCCTGCTTGTTGGACTATGTCAGTCTCAACCTCATCCCAAAACCTGATTAATCGATGCTGTGACCGGGTCAAGGTGTGGAGTAGGCTCAAACTGTTACCCCCCTGTAGGCCCCAGAGTAAACTTGATAAAGATGATCCTTATGCCACAAACCTAACCCCCCACATCAAACCACTCATGTACGCATACTATAAAAACTCAACCCCCAAACACCCCTGTGCTCCACAACTCTCCGATGGTCAAATCCCAACACTAAACCAAAGTTTAGGATTATCACCACCCCCCCCAACACATCAGTCTTCCGATCGCTCATATGGCAAACCAAAAAATGGCCAAACCCCTAGAGTTAAGCTTGAACAACTCCAGCTACGACCGAAAGACGCTGGTGGATTGGCATTGCCTAATCCCCGAAACCAACTCTACTACCTGGCCATCCCCCCCAATGCCCCAATTTAAACATACTCATTGCAATCAACTCGTGGGTCAAAATTACTGGTCGAGACCTCCAGCTGAATTTGCAGGACTCTTTGGTCAAATTCAGCTGCTAACAGGAACAACTTTACCACTGGGGGCGAGGTGGCCCACTAGGGGTGAGGGATTAGAGGCCCTACGATCCACACTAAGTCCAACAAACTCCCATTCCCCACGTATGCACTCATGCAGAAGACCTTATGGAACAAGGTTAGGATGCTACACCCCCCAGGGGGTGAAACAGGATTAACCCCTCCACTAAATTCAGTCCATTATGGGGGCAATCAGTACTACAGGGAACTGGCTAAACTACCTTATGGCTCTAAGTGGAAACACCGCCTAGCATATCCCTTATGACTCACATAATTAGGGGGGGCAGACTTAGGCCCTTCAAACCTCAGGAGGCTCAGGCAGACTTCCGATTGCCGTCCTCTAAAACAGTGCCTGCCGCCGAGACTCATGTGTTTTCAGCACGCCAGCATCGCGCTGAATCTCGGCGACAGGCTGCCGACATCTCGCATACCCCCGCTGGAATAGTAAAAGTTCATTACATTCCAGCGAGCGCGTTTTCATCTTAGAAGCGACGGGGATCCGACGCGGATTCCCGCCAATTAACCAAATACACGTGGGCGGAGTTTGTTATGAATCCTGAAGGAGAAATCCCCGCCCCTCATGGATTTTTAAAGAAAAATCCGGCATGGGTTCCCCCAATCAGGAGCATAAAACGGGCCCTTAGGTCGGTTACGGGTTGTACCCATTCCCAAGACATCCCCTACGCCGAAAAAACGGCGTGGGGGTCGACCCCCCCCCCCCCCAATAATTTATCCCCCACACCATAACAGACCCGTATCCTCAAAGCACTTGCCGGCCGGCCGGTCAGGAAGGGAGTGGGGGCGAGCGAGCGCCCCCCCCTCCTGAGCCGTACCGGGCGCATGCCCTCAACACCCTGGGGGTTGGTCAGGTGCTCTGGGGTATTATGGGGGCGCACTGCGGCCCCCCACCCCAGAAAATCAATCCCTGTCCCCACCTGTTGATGAGGACAGGGCCCCTTCATCCTAGACAACCCTGGCCGTTGGTTGTCGGGGTATGCGGGCGGGAGGCTTATCGGAATCTGGAAGCCCCCTTTAATAAGGGGCCCCCAGATACCGGCCCCCCCACCCTAAGTATGAATGAGTATGGGGTACATTGTACCCCTACCCATTCACCTGCAAAACAAAAGTTTAAACACAAATAAACCACACAGTGTATTGAAATATTACTTATTAGTTGGCCGCCGGGGGGGGGTGTTTTATATGATCGCTTTTAGAAAAGCGCCCCCTCCGGCGGGCTTCTTCTACCAAACGTGGGGGGGTGGGTGCCGCCGTCTGGTTTTATTTCCTAATCACCGCCGGGGCTTCTTTTCTTTGATAAAATCGCCCACCACCCGGCGGGCTTCCCCCCTTTCGACGTCTTCGGCGGCTGGGGGGTCTTCTGAACCCCCCCACTCTCCGGGGTCTTCTCCCGCTCTCCGGGGACTTTTTTTCTCCGCTCTCTGGGGGTCTTCTCTCCGCTGCCAAATCCGGGGTCTTCTTCTTCTTCAGGAAAACTCGCCGCCGCTATCTTCGTGTGTTAGCTCAATTACTAGCGGCGGCGGTCCTTTCCTCTTCTGCGACGTAACGGCGTCTTTCTTCTTCTTCTTCTTCTTCAAAGCTGTCCAGGGTCTATGTTGACCGACGCTTCCTCCCGCAATGCATTATGCCCGGCGCGCAGCACTCGCAGCGAATTATATAGCCTGTCTTGTGACGTCGCAGTATACCCATCATGCTCTGGTAGGTACCACGTGAACCCCATACTCATTCACTTAGGGTGGGGGGCCGGTATCTGGGGGCCCCCAACAACCCTTATTAAAGGGGGCTTCCAGATTCCGATAAGCCTCCCGCCCGCATACCCCGACAATATTCCAACGGCCAGGGTTGTCCATAGGGAAGGGGCCCTGTCCTCATCAACATGGGGACAGGGTGCTCTGGGGTGGGGGGCCGCAGTGCGCCCCCTATACCCCCCAGAGCACCTGACCCCCCCCATAAAACATAGGGCATGCAACTGCCCGGTACGGCATCAGGAGGGGGGGGGGGCGCTCGCTCGCCCCCACTCCCTTCCTGACCGGCCGGCCGGCGTGCTTAATCAATCTTTATACGGGTAACTGTTACATGGATTGTGGGGGGACCCCCACGCCGTTTTTTTCGGCGTAGGGTCTCCCTTACAACCCGTAACCGACCTAAGGGCCCGTTATGCTCCTGAGGGGGGAACCCATGCCGGATTCATTTCTTCCCGACTAAAAACCATCCGGCGGGGATTTCTCCTTCAGGATTCAATAACAAACTCCGCCCCCCATTCGTGTAGAATACTGGCGGGAATCCGCGTCGGATTCCCCTCGCTTCAACCTTCAAACATGACGCGCTCGCTCTCCATCGCGGATCCCCCATCTCGGCAACGCTGGCTAACCCGCGATGGGCTCGTAGGTGGTCTTCCCGAACATCTCGCCATTAGCTTCAAAGGGAGCGAGATTGACATACCCCCAACACATACATAACAAAAACAACCAGTCACCTACCCCCTGTACTGTATTTCATTATTACCTTCAACTTAAACATGCAGTGGATGCTCAGAGGGAGGCAGACATCAATGGCTCTTCGGACCAGGCGTCGGTCTTCAACTACATATTTGAGATAGACACATACAAAGGCTTTATATCAAGCTGCTATGTTATGCTTCAGAATCTCTTCATACCAGATACTCCTTTATTTGAGGGCGAGGACTCGGTGGGAACAAGATGTGGGAGCATTTGAGGAGGGACAGTGGGAGGAGGCACTGCAGGCAGTTCCCGGGTGCTCCCTGAACATAGCACACAGGCTTTCGCAACTCTACATCCTTTTGAGAGTACACTACACACCGGCTAAGCTGGCGCGAATAGGGCTGGGGGTGGACTCCACCTGTGTTCGATGCTGTAGAGATCATGGTGATCTTGTTCACCTACTGTGGAGATGCCTGAAACTGCACCTCTATTGGACGAAGGTCATAGATACCCTGAACGGGGCCTTTCAGGCCCAGATAACACTGGATCCCAAAACATGCTTGTTAGGAATATGGGATAACTTGGAGGTGGAGAGTAGTTCTAGGCAAGCTATTGGTAGAGCCCTATTTCAGGCCCGCCTAATGATATTGAGGCACTGGAAAGACACTGAACCGCCCACAGTGCGTGAGTGGATCAAGCAGATGGGGGTCACATTAAGGTTGGAAAAAGTAATATTTCAACATAGAGGGTCTGATTCTAAATTTGAAAAAGTATGGGCCCCCTGGCTATAAAATTGTGGCTATACCCTCACATTTCTTCCTGGTGACATTTGTAGTGATTAGGATAATCAGAAAGTCCCTAATGTGGACACGGATAAGAATTTACAGCTGTGTCTCCATTGACTGGCTGCCAGGATGCAGTTCCACACGCACACGTTCCAGATGCATAAACACTCTCTTGCATGCTGTACAGGCATGTGCACCAATATGAATGAATCTTACAATATTTTACTGTTCTCAGTTATCTCAGCTTGTTTGTAAAGCATTGATATTCCTAGCCTAGTTTTATTGTTCGTAAGCTGGGTACACATTTTTTTTATTCAACCAGCTAAAAAAAATAAAAAATGACTTGGTAATGTGTTAGGAACAAAAAGATGACACATCATTTTTTTTTTTTTCTCTCCACCTCAGAGAACTCTATTTGGAGACTTAATCAATTGTGCGTTCATACGCTGTGTCCTTTTTAGTTCTATGTTTAATTATCTTCAGAATAAATATAGTTAATAATTGTAAATATAAAGAGTGAATGCATAAGGGAAGGAAACCAGTTCCAGCCGTTAAAAATAGAACACCCCAATACAAAAATTACTTAGTGGTAGAGAATTTCCCCTTGCCCGGGCCCCCAACCCGAAACCCCTCCCCCGCCCAACCTCACCACCCCACCCATTCTCCGAACAACGTCTTTTGTCTTTTCAATCTCTTTTCTTTATGGCTGTTGCGTTACCTGCTCTAAAGCATCTTGTCTAAATACTTTTGTGATATTTTATAGTTTATCCAATCCTGCCATTTCAGCTTAAAACCCCTTTCTCCTTCCTCCCCCATGAACCTAAGCTGTTTGTGATAATAGGTATCATTTATTTTGTATAGGCAACTCCTCATAGTTGGACTATCGGGGTCTTTCCAATGTTTAGGGATCAGACTCTTGGCAGAGTTTAAAATATATGGGAGTAAGGTACCTAGATATTGTTTAATGGGCATTTTTGTCCCGTGGAACAGACATACCCACGGATCAACTGGAATCACGATTCCTGTAATCTCTTGGATTAACGCTACGACATTTATCCAATAAGTTTTAAATTTCGTACATGTCCACCATATGTGTGACATGGTTCCGGTTTCCCTTGAACCCCTTCCTCTTAATAGTGGTGTGCAATGTCCGGGTTATATACCAACGTGCCAAACATTTAAAGTTCATTCTACCACTCTGCATTCATTTGATGTAATATGTACCGTCTTTAATATTTTCCCTAGGTCTTTCTCGGTATTCCCAGTTGCCAATTCATCTTCCCATTTTTTTAATATATGATGGCGGTGTGTTAAAATTTAAGCCTATCAAGATTTTGTGGATCTAAGGCCTCGTACACACGAGCAGACAGATTTGTTCAAATCTGTCCGTCCGACAGATTTGAACAAATCTGTCTGCTGGGATTTTGGTTTGCTCGCATGTACACACGAGCAAACCAAAATCCCCGCCAGCAGACGGCGCGCTGACGTGTCGGTGACGTGGCGGTGACGTTGAAGCACTTCCGCGCATGCGCCGAATCCATTCGGCGGCGGTGCGGGACGACATGTCTGCTGGTAAGTGTACTAACCAGCAGACATGTCGGGCGGACAGATTCCCACCCGATAGATTTCAAAGCATGCTTTGAAATCTGTCGGGTGGCCAAATCCGTCGGCTCGGCCGTACACACGATCAAATCTGTCTGCTGAAACGGTCCAGCGGACCGTTTCCAGCGGACAGATTTGATCGTGTGTACCAGGCCTTAGAGATCCTTCCTCCACTACCGGGCGCTGAACACACTCTCTCCAAAGGGAGCAAGTTCTCCTCCGTCCTGATCACTCGGGGAAGGGAGTCAACAAAATGCTTCAGTTGTATGTATCTCCACCAATTCAACTCGAACATTTCGAAACGCTCCCTAAGATCTAAATAAGTACCTATTTCCCCATCTATCAATATATCCTTTAATTTGAAGTCTGTGTCTTTTATCCAAACCCCGTGCAAACCTATTTTCCCCAGTGCAAAGTAATTGGTGTCATAAAGTGGGGTAAATGGGGAATCATAACCCCATTTTTCCCTGATGTGTAAACTGTCCCAAATTGACATGGATATCTGTGTGATCCCATGCAGATTTTCTTTAGCCTGTCGGTATTGTGCCGGGATCCAGATCTCCTTTCCCAGTCTAGCTTTATTTAAACTACTTTCTAACTTTACCCACATTTTTTCTTTATTGCCTTGAACCCAGTTAATCACCCGTGCTATGTGAATGGCAGTGTAATATGTCTTAATATCTGGTAATCCTAAACCTCCGTGTGTCTTGTCTCTAGAAAGTATGGACATACTAATACGTGTTTTTTTCATATAAACCCCCTTAATAACTTTTTCATTTTGTTTTTCCATTAAACAAGTTGTTTATTGAGCGAAAATGCACATAGTGAACAATCAGCATTTCAAGGTTACATAAAATGACAGGGTCTTACATTGTCAATATACCAACATTGAACATAAGCGATATGGTTTGTACAAGTCTAGCATCTGCAACATAATGACACATCCTTCTCTGCCTGAGGGCATGAATATTGTTAATTAGGATAAAAAACATGGTGGTGAGAGGTGAAGTGTGTTTCGGCTATTCAGGAGTGTGGCGAGGTCAATTGCAGGATTCAGACTCATTCAACCACCTGTCCCATATTTTATAGTATTTGTCAGGCCAGGCTCTGTTAATATACACACATTTTTTGTAGGGTAAAGTCATATTGATTTCTGCTTTCCATTCTGAAAAGGTGGGGGGAAGCTGTCTCATCCATTTGCGAGCTATGATCTTTCTGACAGAGAACAACGTCTCGTGTAAGAATATCTTGGTATATTTATCCAGACCTGTGGGAAAAATCCCAACAGGCACTGTCTGGGATCTAACATGATAGGGGCTCCCATTGTGTCATGAAGAAATGTTATGATTTCCAGAGGTTGGATCCATAAATGAAAAGATGTCAATTGATTTGTTTCCAGAGGTCCTGGATTTTTAGGCAGGCCCAAATAAGATGGAAAAAAGTCCCTGTCACTTGGGTACACAACAAACACAGGGTAGATTGAGTTCGTTTGTATCTGGCCACGCGTATTGGGGTCAGATATGCCCTGTGAGTGATGAATATTTGCGTAAGTCGGTCTGAAAGTTTAGGGGACACAAGTTTGCAGGTCTCTAAAGCCTCCTCCCATTCCTCATCCTCCAGTATCCCCACCTCCCTTTCCCAGCGAGATTTTATAGCAAATGCTATCTTGGTGGCTGGAGGGGTGGATAGCATATTGTAGAACGCGGATATGAGTTTGTTGGGATCCCTGCTTTTAACTATAGCCATAATTGGGTGTGGAGTAGGTTGTGGGTAATTGCATGAGAACTGTACCTGGGCTGCGTGTCTTATCTGATAAAACCTAAACAACATATTGTCATGGAGTGTGAATTATTCTCTAAGTGTTTGGTAGGTTTTTAAGTTTCCACCAGATAGTAGATGGTGCAAATAATAGACTCCCTGTGCAGCCCACAGTTCAGATCCTTGAACATTGGAGAGCTCCTGTAGGGCTCTATTGTGCCAAAGTGGCGTGTAGTCGTTGTACCTGGGTATTCCTAATTTGGTGGATGCAAGGTCCCATATTCGCCTATAATGTCCCAGGAGAGACTTTGTTTCCCTCCCCAATAGGGTGTCTCCAGAACCCACCGACACCGCGTAAAGCGCATCTCCGATAAGCTGAGCCTCACGTGGGCACCACAAGGTCAGAAATATCTTACTGTCGGTTTTGTCTATATGAAACAGCTGTGATAATTGCGCAGCTATGTAGTATAGATTGAGATCTGGTAGAGCCATGCCCCCCCCCATGTCTGTCGGGTTCTTCAGTGCTTGCCACGCAAGTTTGTGTCTGCCTGTTCCCCATATAAAAGGCTTCAGGAGGGCTTCCAAGGATTTAAAATATTTTAGGGGAATGTAGATTGGGGTATGCCAAAGGGTGTAGAGCAGTTTAGGGAGGAGAACCATGTTCACAAGATTTATGCGACCCCAGACCCCCAGTGGTAGGTGAGACCATATCCTAATTTTAGTCTTGACGAGGTCAAAAAGCGGTTCTATATTAAGTGCGGTGTAATCAGCTGGGTGTCTAGAGATACGCACTCCCAAATATTTAATGATGTCTACTCTCTGGAGTGGTGGCATATTTTTTTTTTTTTTATCAGAAAAATCCTTTATTGTGCCATCAAAAACAAGACATACCTTGTACAATCAATCAATACAAGTTATCAGGAGAAAGGACAAACAAAGTAACGGCACAAAGGGAGTTCACATAAGGTCTTTTGTACAGAAAGAGAAGACCCAACAAATCAACAAGTTAAACTAACAAACCCAAAAAAAAATAAAAATAAAAAAAAAAACCTGACACAACAGATAACAATTTTCCCTGTTTTCCTACAAATACAAAATACTCATAACATTCTACCCGTATGAAGAGAACCTCCCTCCCACCCACAGAAGGAAAATGCAATTCACCCACTGAACAGTTAAAGATAAGGATTGATAAGACCATTATTCAACCACCCAAAAATACTGTTCACATTTGTAATAACCGGTGCATAATTAATCGCGGAGGTGCCAACCCAGGAGTATCCAGCCATGCCTGCCAAATAGAATTGAACTTTCGAGGTACATTTCTATGCTGATACGTTAGGTGTTCTCGAATGAGAACATAATTCACTTGGTTCACCCACTGAAGTTTAGTCGGCACATGTGCAGCCAGCCAAAACCTTGCAACCAACTTACGAACTATATACAATAGTCTAGTCACCACTATATTGGCAGGGTAAGGAAAGACTTCCTCATCAATCGCCCCAAAACACAAATCAAAGGATCCAATGAAATCCTAACCTGGAACACTGAGGAGATGACCTCAGTGACCCCACCCCAGTAACGATGTAACTTGGGGCAGCGCCACATGAGATGAATTAGAGAACCCTCAGCCCTGCAACATTTAGGACACATAGGGGAGTCTCTCCTCCCCCAACGATACAATTGAATAGGTGTACGGTAGGCCCTATGGAGCATAAAAAGATGGACAGCCTATGAGACTGTGACACAGAAGTAAGGGGACCGGATTGTAAGCATAGATCCCATTGTTCTTCCGAAATTTCCCCCAAATCCTGTGTCCAACCCCTTCTACTTGGTAGAGTAGCTGCGTCCTGCGTATTTAGTAAGAGACTGGAGTATATATGAGAAATCAAGCCCTTCCTGTCCTGACCATAAACAAATATCCTTGAGTAAAGAGTGACTGACAAGCCGGAGAACAGAAGTCTGGCCTTGAGCCTGAAGAGCATGCCTCAGTTGGAGATATCTGTAAAATTGGGTTCTATGAAGATTAAATGCATTTTGAAGGTCTGAAAAGGACTTCAAAGCATTGTTATGATATAATTGGGCAACCTTATAAATACCAGCCTCCCTCCATTCCTGGAACCCCTCCAGCTGATAAACTTCCTTGAGATTGAGATTACCCCACAGAGGGGTCTCCTCCAGGAACCCTATTATCCCCAAATTAGACCTTAAAGCAGACCAGAGTCGCTTAAGAAGAATAACAGTAGGGGACTTTTGCGGTAAATGGGGCAACCCTGCCTCCAATTCGGACAACAATGTAGTATCGTGCATTCCAGTCCGCAATAGGTTCTCGATTGGATCAGAGTCATCCAACAACCCACAACCACTGAGATGCTGAAGCTGAGATGCATAAAAGTAGAGTTTAGGGTTGGGGACTGCAGCTCCTCCCCGATCTTTACCGTACCGCAGGGTGGAGAGGCTAATCCTGGCGACCCGTTTCCGCCATATTAGAGATCTGAATAGGGTATCAATATGGGTGAACCATCTACGAGGGATCCATTGCGGGGAATTGTGCATAATATACAATAGTTGGGGGCACCAGACCATTTTAATCAAATTTATTCTACCGATTACGGACAACGGTAGTTTACACCAGGAAATACACTTTAATTGGAGCTTTTTAAAGAGAGGCAGAAGATTATCCTCCAAATAGGACAACGGGTTTGTAGAAATAAACACTCCTAAATATTTAAATGAGGAAACTACCCTGAGGGATCCTGCAGCAGCCGATAACAAAACCGTCGGATCATCCAAAGGCAAAAGAACGGATTTGTCCCAATTGATGGAGAATCCCGACAGGGAGCCAAAATGCCCAATCACCTCCATAGCATTAGTCAGGGACGCATCCACGTCCCCCAAATACAACAGAGTGTCATCCGCGTAAAGGGAGATCTTCTCAACGCCCCCCCACTTAATAAAATTATCACCTAGCCCGAAACGTTTTAGCACCTCCCACAAGTAAGGCCACTCGACGCTGTCAAAGGCCTTAGCCGCGTCTAGAGATAAAATTGCTCGTCGTCATGGATTATGCACTGGTATCTGGAGGTTCAAAAATAAACGCCAAATATTGAGAGCCGTGGACCTGGTGGGGATGAACCCTGACTGATCTTTGTGAACTAGTTTGTGTATAACTTTTGCTAATCTGGTAGCCATAACCCTGGCCAATAACTTCACGTCAGTAGTCAATAGAGATATTGGCCTATAGGAATCCAGAGAACAGGCCTCCTTACCAGGTTTCAGCAATAACACAATTATCGCCTCATTCATGGATTGGGGAAGACTTCCCCTTCTTAGCGCATCCACGAATACTTCTTTAAGTAGGGGCAACAACGTGTCCGCATACCTTCTGTAAACCTCCGCAGGCAAGCCGTCCGATCCCGGAGACCTACCTGCAGAGGAAAGTGCCAACGCCGCCGATAGCTCCTCCACCGTCAGCGGAGCATTCAGTTGCTCCACATCCAGAGCCGAGAGCCGCGGGAGCCGACACTGATCAAGGAAGGAGCCAATTTCCGTCCACTGGGCGCAACCTTAGAAGAATATACATCAGCATAGAAAGTACGAAACACAGATAATATGTCAGCATGGGCAGATAACCGATTCCCCGAGGGGTCATCAATGGCATCTATATGGGATTGAACTCTCTGCGATCTCACCATCATGGCTAACATGTGGCCCGTATTTTCGCCCTCCTCATAATACCTCTATTGGAGAAAAAAGCGTTTATTCTCTGCCTTCGTTAACACCATATGCTTAGCAATGTTTTGAGCCTCCCGCCAAGATTTCTCGGTTTGTTCAGAGGGGGAGTCAACAAAAGCAGACTCAGCCCTCTCAACCTCCCGAAGCACGTACTGCTCCCATGACCTGGTCTCAGTCTTAAGAGCATTGACAGTTTTGATAAATTGGCCCCTTAAGAATGCCTTCAGCGTATCCCAGAAAATTCCAGGGCATGCCGACGGCTTGTTAAAACAGATGAAGGAGGACAGGTCATCAATGATAGGGTCAGGGCTCGGGAAAAGCGACAACCAGAACGGGTTGAGCTTCCAGCAGGTCCGCTTGGACATTCTAGAGGTGACAATTTCCACACATAGGGGGGAATGATCAGAAACCGTCCTCGCCTCATAACGTGAGGAGGATATTAAGGGAATCATGTCATCGTTACCCAAGCCAAGGTCGATTCTAGAAAGACCCCCATACATGGCCGAGTGACATGAATAACACTTCACACATGGGTGTTTACTCCTCCAAACATCTCTCAATCCCATCTCTGCCAGAAGCCTAGCAAAAGATGTCAACCCCCCTCTCAAATTACCTGTACGGGGTCTCGCGGAAAATTTATCAAGATCCGCATCCAGGTAATTATTAAAATCTCCGACAATAAGTGCAGGAACACCAGGGTGGCGTGACAAGAAAGTGGTTAGAATTTTAAGAACGTCCACAGAAAATGGAGGAGGTATATACACATTCATAATAACACATTACATCCCATCCAGAAAGCACAGTAAAAAAACATACCTTCCATGAGGGTCAATGAGTGAGGAAGTACATGTAAAGGGAACATTAGAGCCTATTGACACACTGACCCCCCTGGCGTAAGAGGAAAATGTAGAGTGATACTGAGTGCCAAACAGATTAACAGAAAAAGGGGAGTCCTGGCCTGGGGACATATGGGTCTCCTGTAAACACACCACAGATGAACCCAGGCGTTTGACCATATGAAGCACTGCCAGACGTTTCACCCTATCTCCCAGACCCCGGACATTCCAACTGGTTATAATACGTTGCTGAGCCATGAAGAGACAAAACACCTATGATAAACAGATAATAAAGTGAAATAGGAGGCAAAAGACTCACAAAAGTCCAGGCAAAAGCTTACACAGACAGGTGATACCAGTATCAAGCCGCAACAGTCAGTGGTGAATAAACTCTGAATAAAAAGAAAAAAAAAACAGCATCCTGCAAAAAAAAAAGATTAGTCAGGTAGAAATGTCTTGTAGGACCAACAGTGGCCATAGCAACCAAAAGAACCAAACTAAAAGAAAATGAAAAATAAAAAAACTGAAATGTCCACGAAGGACTCCAATAAGGGGGGCTACATTCAATAGCCGGCATTGAAGAGATAGCAGGCAATAGGCCCTTGAAGGTATTCAGAAACACTGGTGTTATCTCCACACCTTGTGAGCACAGTTTTCCGCTTAACCAGGAGCATGAGACGTCATCTATAACAGTCCCCCGGGAAAAGGATTATCAGGTTGCCCTCCTGCGTCTGCTCAGGTCGTCTCGCAGGGAACGCTCCTCCCTATCCAGCCATTGCATTGCAAGAGAAGGTTTCTCAAAAAAGTGAACTTCATCCCTGGCCACCACTCGTAAGCATGCGGGATAAAGCATGGCATATTGAAGCTCCAGAGAGCGGAGCCTCTTCTTCACATCATTAAACTGGGCTCTCGATTTCTGCACCTCCGCGGAGAAGTCCGGAAACAAAGAGATTTTGGAATTATCCATCACTAGGGCATCACCCATGGTACGGGCTTTAGAGAGAATAACATCACCGTCCTTGTAGTTGAATAGCTTAAACAAGAAAGCTCTTGGCGGGTTGCCAGGAGGTAAAGGTCTAGACGGGACCCGATGCGCACGCTCGACAGCAAACATTGAGGAAAACGCATCCTTTCCGAATTTTTCAAACAGCCAGTGTTCTATAAATTGGACCGGATTCTTCCCCTCTATTTTTTCTGGAATACCAATGGCTCTAACATTATTTCTGCGTAAACGGTTTTCCAAATCATCCAGCCTCGTGGCATGCTTAGCTACCAACATTTGCTGCGCGCGCGATTCCCTCTGCAGGGGTGCCCATTCATCCTTAATAGTACTGATACGCCCTTCCACCGCAGTGGTGCGGTCTCGCAATTTCTGCATGTCCTGGCGCACAAAGGTCATCTCAACCTTCATCCCCTTTATCTCAGATGCTAGAGCAGTAATTGATTAGTTACAGGACGTAACCGCAGAGAAAATGTCCCGCAGCGTAGGCTCAGAATCAGGCAAGCCTGAGGACATGACCGCCTGCACACCACCAGACACTGGGTTTTCACTTACTGCATCCCACGGTAGAACAGGTGCCGATGGATCCTCCAGAGGAACTGTATCGTCGGCATCCGACTGAGAGCCAGAATGATCCTCCTCTCCCCCTCCATCCGCGGCCAGAAGATCGTGCGCACTGCCCAGGGAGAACAGCTTCTGAGCGGCTTCCCTATACCTGTCCTTAGCCGACTTCCCCGCGGATCCGCCACCTTGGATCGCGTGTTGTGAGGCAGAGCGGGCCGCAGAACCCCATTTAGACATCCTCCTGTCAGCGATCATACACAGCGGCAGGTAGGCAGCAATGACAAGTAATCCCGGGTACAAGGAGAGAACGTTAGCGGGCAAATATAAACGAATAGCAGGATCACAGCACGGATTCCCAGTGGAGCTCACTCGGTGCACGTCTGCCTACATCCGCTGCAAAGCCACGCCCCTCCGGAGTGGCATATTTGACTTGGATTCAGACGGTGGGAAGCAGTCTATCGGAAGGATTTGCGACTTCCCCCAATTAATCTTGAGTCCAGAAAAAGTTCCAAACTGTTCGATCGTCTGAAGTGCCGCGTGAAGGGAGGGGCCCGAGTCAGCTAGATATAATAAAGTGTCATCCGCATACATACTGATTTTCTCTACCAGTAAGCCCGATCGGCATCCCTCTATCTCTGGGTTAGTACGTATGGATATTGCAAGAGGTTCTGCAGCGAGAGCATATAAGAGTGGAGAGAGAGGACAGCCCTGTCTCGTGCCCCTGCTCAGGGCAAACAAGGGAGACGGCCAACCATTCGCTACCACTCTGGCTGTGGGATCTTGATAGAGGAGACTAACCCATGGGGCCGAAACCATAGGACTCGAGACAACGCCACAGATATCTCCATTCTACGGAGTCAAAGGCCTTAGACGTGTCTACTGTTACCAACACTCTAGATCCCACATTGTCATGTGTGGCCTGTAGATTGATGTAGAGCCTCCGGAGGTTAAATGAGGTATTACGTCCGGGCATGAACCCCGCCTGGTCTGCATGTATTAAAGATAGAATAACATTATTGAGCCTGTTTGCTAATACTTTTGCAAGGATTATAACATCTACCTGCAATAGGGATATGGGGCGATAAGACTCCAGGTATCCGGGATCTTTGCCCGGCTTTGGAATAAGGACAATGGTCGCTTCTCTCATGGTCGGCAGGAGGGTGTGCGTCTCAAACATGTGGTTGTACAGCTGTAATAGTTATGGGGAGAGGATAAGGCTATATTGAGAATAGAATTCAATTGGGAGGCCGTCTGAGCCCGGGGCTTTGGAGCGAGCAAACGCAGCAATAGCCTCAGTTATTTCCTCAGAGGTCAAAGGTGACTCAAGGAGGGCAATCTGGTCAGTTTTCAGGGTGGGGAGAGTGATGGTGGCAAAGAATGAATCCATCAGGCCGTCGTCTGCCGGACTCATAGACTTATATAGATCAGTGAAGAAATCTCTGAATTTGGAGGACACCGTCGATGGGTCTGTTACCTGTTGTCCACCAGGACCGTGCAAGGAAATGACCACTGGTGGTCTATCCTCGCTATGGACCATATAGGCCAAAAGTTTACCAGCCCTTTCCCCATGTTCAAACATCTTTTGTTTGGCAAAGAATACGTTTCGCCTGGCTTTTTCAAACTGTAATTGGTTCACTACTCTAGTCTAAAGTTTAAGCGCCGTCGCCGCTTCCGGTACAGGGTCTGTTGCGTACCTCTGTTCTGCGCGGGATAACTCCAGCAGCGCCGTATCGAAGGCTTCCGCTGAGTCTGACTTGATCTGGTTAATGCGGGTGATTAGGGACATGCGGGCATGAATTTTAAAGGATTCCCATACCATGGTTGCAGGGGCAGATCCAACATTTGCCTCAAAGAACGATTCCCACTCATCTGAGAGGTCATCTCCGTCTGGAAGCAATGAGAGCCAAAAGGGGTTCAAGCGCCATGCTCTCCTCGGCTTAACAATTGGAACATTCAGTGTGATCCAATATGGGCTATGATCAGAAAGCAATCTCGGGCCAAATCTGGCCTCTGACAACCTAGGCGTGAGACCCTGAGAAACTAGGATAAAGTCTATTCGCTATGCGTGGCAGAAAAACAGGAGTACAGTCTCTTGAGGGGGGATTTGTATCTAAAGGAATCCATTAAATGCAGGGAGGTGATCAGTTTGGAGAATTTAGTGTCGGTCCCCCCACCTGGGGTAGGGGAGGGTGTACCTCCTAGCCTATCCAGGGCGGGGTTGAGAACAGTATTGAAATCCCCCAGCCAGACCGCCTGGACTGTGGGATAATTTGCCATGAAAGCAATCCCTTTAATTATTATAGACATGGAAAAGAGAGGGGGGACATAAAACGCTAAGATGAGGAACGGCTCACCATGTAGTTTCGCATACAGAAACACATATCGGCCCTGCGGGTCTGTGGAAACCTTTCCCAGCTCAAAATGTACCGACTTGGCAACCAGTACAGAGACTCCTCGTGCATGTGGCGTGTGGGTCGAATGAAATGCCCACCCGACCCATGGCCTGCGGAGTGCCATTTGCAGCCTACCCTCTACGTGTGTCTCAACTAGGACTACTATGTCTGCCCTTTGTTTCTTGAGAAACATTAATACCGCTGATCGCTTGACCTTTTCACGCATGCCCCTGACATTCCAGGTGAGGAGTTTTAGAGATGCCATGATCCATGATCCATGCACCACAAAATATCCGGGCTCAGCCGCATCAGAGACAACATATCTAGTAATGAAGATGCATATACAAGCATATACTCACATTGTACAAAGAAGACCCGTAACAATGCAGTGGTCAGTATGTTGACCCACTGCCGAACCTTAATAAGCAACTTTTCACTCAAATTAAACTGAAACTTTCCCCCTCCCCCACCCCGCCTTACACCCCAGGAACTTGGTGCAGGCATCATCCCAAAACATAGGAGCTACCCCACCCCACCCTACACCTCCCACAACTGATGCAGGCTTCATCCCTTAGCAATTCAAACATTTCAATTACCAGAGAATAAAACATTAGTGCTAGGTAATAGTGCAAAATCAGAACAAATATAAAGCTCATCAAACTGAGCCAGCAAGGTAGATGAAAGGAGCATGACATGGTGTTCCATTCTGTGGTGGCTCCATATAACAAAACCATTGTCCCTGGTACGAAATGGGGGAAAGTCTCGCTGCACTATGCATGTATTGGGTAGGGCTAGTGCAAACCTGGAGCTCCGACCCCCGTCAGAATATGGTGAGAACTTAAAACCCATAAAGGATACAGAAAACAAAAGGAGGGGAAGGGAAATGATCAAGAGAACAGGAGTTATGCAGATCAAAAAAAAAAGGGGGGGATAAAAAGAGACAACCAAAATCCAACACCCCCTCCTCAAGCCAGGGCCCCCTCCCCCCTCTTGTTGAAGTAAAATTCCATCTTGACTCACAGAGTAATATAGTCCCATCTCAAACTTCTACTTAGGCAAGCATCATCAAGGAGAGTTACTGTGCATTGGGATTAGTGTCAGGCCGCATTCTCAGGTATAACGCGACATTCCAGCCAGGTGATCACTTCCTCGGGGTCTTCAAAGAAATACGCTATCCCCTCATGTTCCACCCTAAGGCGTGCGGGAAAGAGCATGGCATACTTGAGGTGTTGAATGCGCAGCCTGCGCTTGGCCTCCATGAATCCCTGTCTGAATCCCTGTCTGTGGCGCTGGACCTCAGCAGAAAAGTCTGGAAAAACGGCATCCCTGTCCTTGTAGTTAAGGAGTTTGGCAATAAAGGTGCGTGGAGGAGCTCCCTGCGGCGGTGGTTTGGCAGGCATGCGGTGAGCTCTTTCCACCGTCAGCAGGGGAGAGAAAGCCTCCCTGCCGTAGTTATTGACCAGTAGCTTCTCTAGAAATGTAGTAGGGTCTTTACCCTCCGCACCCTCAGGCAGGCCAATAAAATGTAGATTACACCTCCTTAATCTATTCTCCATTTCATCTTGTTTAGTGAATAGCTGGTGGATCTGGCGCTGCATGCTGTCTGTGCTTTCCTGGAGGGGGGGACAGAATCCTCCACAGCGCTTATCCTGGTCTCTGCAGTTTTGACCCGATCCCGGAGTTTGTGAAAGTCCTGTCTGACCAGGGAGATATCCACCTTAACCTCCTCGATCTGGGCAGTCAGTGAAGTGCGGCATAGGGTAATTGCCTCGAGCAGTCTGTCAGTATCTCCCGCCGACTGCTCACCTCCCGTTCTCCCTGAGGCACCATCTTCTTCCCCGTCTTCCTTGTCCTGTCGGCGATATTGATACAGCTTTGCCACAGCCGCGGATTTCTGGCTTTTCGGCAGGGACATACAGCTGGTGGTCTCAGGCTGTTGAAGATAAATCAGGAGAAGGGGGGTTTGTAAGCAGGACCACTGTGGTCAGGGAGTAGGCCGAAGAGGGATGGATTGCTAAGGTGCAGGGAGAACAGGCAAACGTTTTGGAGGCCACCTCCGGGTGTGCCAAGATGGCCTCTCCCTCTGTACAAACAGGGCACAGTGTACCCCAGGGGTGTTCCCGGGCCCTCCGGTCACTAGTACTGGGGGTGATGGAGTATTGAGTCGTCCGGAGGAGCAGTCTCGGAGGCAGGAGGCCGCCGTCAGGAGGACCAATATGGCCGCCGACACGAGGTGCAGGCTAGAATCTCGGCCCTTCAAGCAGCTAATTTGGGCGTAGTGCGCCCGGCGGTGTCCTCAGGCCGCCCGGTCCCCGTTCCAGGGGGTGATGGAGTGCCAAGAAGTCAGGGGGAGCCGATGTGTCAGCTGGGAGCAGCCGCCGAGAGGGCCAAGATGGCCGCCGCTCCACAGATAGGCCAAAGCCGCGGTCTTTCCCAAAGCTAGTCACCGGTCTGGAGAATCTGTCTACGGCGGTCCCGGGTGGAGTTCTTTCAATCCGGCAGGCTCAAGGAGCAACAGCAAGTACAGCACAGGTCCCCGATGCAGGTGATGGGTAAAGAAGGTCAAGATACAGGCAGGATTAGTATAACAGGATGATGGGTCGGTGGAGCTCTCTCTAGCAGCGTCCTACTCCATTTCCGTCCAGGCCACGCCCCGCCACTTTTTCAGTGTTTTAAAATAAACTTCTGGTATTGGGATAGGTAACATTTGTAGTTTATAAAGGATCTTGGGAAGGGTCAACATTTTAAAACTGTTTATTCTCCCTAACAGACCTCTGTCTAAGTATTATTTTATTTAGGTCTAGTTTAATATCGTTCAGTAAAGGGATACAATTATGGTCATAAATTAAATTTAGGGATGGGGTTAAATTAATTCCTAAATATTTTAATGCGGTATCTTTCCAAATGAAGGGGAAGTTATGTTTATATCTATTGACATCCTGTGCTTTCATGCTGATATTCAGAATTTCAGATTTTAAAGGATTAATTTCAAAGTTTGATATTTCCCCATAAAGTTTGATGGTTTTTAGGAGATTAGGGAGACTTATATTTGGATTCATTATATATAACAGAATATCATCGGCGTATGCCGCAAATTTATATTCCTCATCATCTATCCGTATCCCCACAATGTCCGGATTATTTCTAATAACTAATCAATAAGAGTTCCAATGATAAAATAAACAATAAGGGGGACAAGGGACAGCCCTGACGAGTCCCATTAAACATCTCAAAAGGTCTAGATAACGATCCGTTTTTATCCAGCCCAAGGTCTTCGATCCAAACCCATAACATTCTAACACCGCCTGCAAAAATCCACAGTCTACTCTGTCAAACGCCTTTTTAGCATCTATAGACAGAATTAGACCTGGGGACTTGCTATCTTTTATTTCTTGGATCAGTATGAGTGTCTTAATACTATTATCTCTACCTTCCCTACCTGGAATAAACCCCACTTGGTCGGTATGTACTAAATCAGTCATAATGGTCTTAATTCTACTGGCTAAAATTTTTGCAAATAGCTTCACATCGGCATTTAATAGGGAAATAGGTCTGTAACTATAGCACAGTAATGGGTTTTTGCCTGTTTTTGGAATAATCGTGATTGCTGCCTCTAAAGCCTTGCGGCGGAACTCCCAGTTTGTGCCAATGCCGTTCATGTAAGAACACATCCTGGGACTAAAATCTCACTAAATTTCTTGTAGTATATAGTAGTTAATCCGTCACATCGTTTGATGGAAATGAAAATTATCAACCTACAGAGGATTGAATTCAGAGGCACACCGAAAATCAAAGTGAAACAATAATGCAGCAGGCTCGTCCATTTTGCTGAAATTTCATTGCAGCAACTCAAAATGGTACTCAGTAGTTTGTATGGCCCCCCACATGCTTGTATACATGCCTAACAATGTTGGCAGATGCTCCAAATGAGACGATGGATGGTGTCCTGGGGTATTTTCTCCCAGATCTGAACTAGGGCATCATTGAGGCGCAACCTGGAGGCGTTGATTGGACCGAAAACAAAATGTCCCAGAGGTGTTCTATTGGATTTATGTCGAGAGAGTGGGGGCCATTCAATGGTATCAATTCCTTCATTCTCCAGGAACTGGCTGCATGCTCTCACCACATGAGGTCGGGCATTGTGATGCACCAGGAGGAACCCAAGGCCCACTGCACCAGCGTAGGGTCTGACAATGGGTCCAAGGATTTAATCTCGATAACTAATGGCAGTCAGGGTTCTAGCCTGTAGAGGTCTGTGCATGCTTCCATGGATATGCCTCCCCAGACCCTTACTGACCCACCACATGCTGAATGATGTTACAGGCAGCATAACAGCTCAGCTATGAGGAAAGATTAGAGGAACTGAATTTATTCACTCTTGAGAAGAGGAGAATAAGGGGGGATATGATCAACATGTACAAATACATAAGAGGTCCATATAGTGAACTTGGTGTTGAGTTATTCACTTTAAGGTCAACACTGAGGACAAGGGGGCACTCTTTACGTCTGGAGGAAAAGAGATTTCACCTCCAAATACGGAAAGGTTTCTTCACAGTAAGAGCTGTGAAAATGTGGAACAGACTCCCTCCAGAGGTGGTTCTGGCCAGCTCAGTAGATTGCTTTAAGAGAGGCCTGGATTATTTCCTAAATGCACATAATATAACTGAGTACTAAGTTTTGTAGGTAAAGTTGATCCGGGGTAAATCCGATTGCCTTTCGGGGGATCAGAAAGGAATTTTTTCCCCTCCGGTAGCAAATTGGATCATCGCTCTGCTGGGTTTTTTTGCCTTCCTCTGGATCAACTGTGGGTATGGAGTTGGGTGTATGGGAGGATGTACTGTGTTTTACTTTGTTTTATTTTTATTTTTTTTTATGGTTGAACTGGATGGACTTGTGTCTTTTTTCAACCTGACTAACTATGTAACTATGTAACATTCTCAATGATTTCTCCAGACCCTTTTACATCTGTGCTCAGGGTGAACTTGCTCTCATCTGTGAGAAGCACAGGGTGCCAGTGGTGGACCTGCCAATTCTGGTGTTCAATGGTAAATGCTAATTGAGCTCCACAGTGCTGGGCAGTAAGCACAGGGTCCACTTGAGGATGTTGGGCAATCAGAAACATGAAGTTTGTTTCTGATTGTTTGGTCAGAGTCATTCAGACCTGTAGCTTGCTGGGGTCATTTTGTAAGGCTCTGGCAGTGCCACTCCTGTTCCTCCTTGCACACAGGAGAAGATACCGGTCCTGCTGATGGTTTAAGGACCTTCTATGGCCCTGCCTAGGTCACCTAGAGTAACTTCATGTCTCCTGGAATCTCCTCCATGCTTTTGAGACTGTGCTGGTTGACACAGCAAATCTTCTAGCAATGGCACATATTAATGTGCAATCCTGAAGGAGTTGAACTGCCTGTGCCAATAATTTGGCCCAGACCTGTTGAATTATACACAAATTTGCCTTTGTTCTGACTGTGGTAGTGCCTGGTAGTATTTTCTCGTGTTGCCTGTGGGTGGCATTACCACTTCAGGTCCATGTTGGAACGCAGGTGTACCATGGTGTATTGGGTGTCCCTCCTTGGCAGCGTTATAGTGGGAGTGGTAACCCCGCTGTGCATGATGGGAGGGGATACTTAATGTGGCAGAAGCCATTTTTTGGGGTCCTTCGCCTTGTGGCCCTCCTGGCACAAGGTGGGTGTGTGCGATTTCAGTCTTGGGACCATGTTGGTCTGAGGATGTGTTCCTGTCAAGTAGGCCCAGTTATCCCGGCTGGGACCTACACTTTGAAGGTGATCCTGTTGTTGCCTTATGCTCTTTTGGGTAATCTAAATTAAATAGCTGTATATATATATATATATGAATATATATTGTAATTATGAATATATTTCATTTATTCATTTAGCTTGCTGAATATATGTCATTTAGCACAGAGGAAAGCCATTTGTTAGCTCTAGACTATGTGGAGCCCTGAGATTGGAGAGACACTTCCATTGTGTTAAACCTACTTTCTGTGATTGACCCCATGCTGTGATGTGCACTGAAGATAGCCCCACCTGTAAATCAGGGAAAGGTCTATTTAATCTCCTGCCCGGATATAGTCAGCAGGATTTGCATGAAAGGGGGCAGACTTATGTAGTAAGGCCTCCAACCTGGATCCTAGCTAGGGCAACCAATGAGACGTCAGCATAGAGAGATATACTCGAGAGGAGAGGAGAAGGGAGCTCTCTTTTTTAGGGAAGAATAGCCTGAAGGATGGGTCTAAAGGGTAACTATGGTAAAGGTCTGTCTTAGGCCGCGTACACACGTTCAAATCTGTCTGCTGGAAACGGTCTGCTAGACCGTCCCAGCAGACAGATTCGATCGTGTGTACGGGCGAGCCGACGGATTTGGCCACCCGACAGATTTCAAAGCATGCTTTGAAATCTATCGGGTGGGAACCCGTCCGCCTGACATGTCTGCTGGTTAGTACACTTACCAGCAGACATGTCGTCTCGCACCGGTGCTGAATGGATTTGGCGCATGCGCGGAAGTGTTTTACTTCCTGGTGCGGTGACGTGGCGGCGTCAACGTCACCGCCACGTCACCGACACGTCAGCGCGCCGTCTGCTGGCGGGGATTTTGGTTTGCTCGTGTGTACACGCGAGCAAACCAAAATCCAAACAGACAGATTTGTTCAAATCGGTCGGACAGACCGTTTTGAACAAATCTATTGCCTCGTGTGTACGAGGCCTAACATGTAACAACTTTTCACGCTTGTACTTTAATGTTTTAGAGGAATATGCTCTTTATTCGTCTATGTAAATGTTTATATTTTAACCTACTATTTCCTGCTTCGTCAAGGAGATATAAAGTATGTGTGTTAGATTAGACTTTGTATAAGCTCTAATAAAAGGTTTATTATATTGAAGCTTTCACTTCTGGTCAAAAGAACTCTTATTTTTTTTTATTTTTTTATATCTTATATTTTTATTTTATCAAAAAGAGAAACATACAAAACAGAATACATATTCCACAAAATTCAATGTCCAAATATTACAGATATACAGATATAACACATCCATTTGCACATCTATATCTGTTCTTCCATATTCTACCCATCTAAGCAGCATAATCGGACACTTAATCTGTGCTTTATATATAACACTCTCCTTCTTTCTTTAACCACTTCTCCCTAAAACAAAAAAAAAAAAAAAAAAACCCAAACAGAAAAAAAAGGAACCCCTCCTCGCCCCGCTCCCACCTACCCCTCGAGATGTAGGGCTAACAATTTTATATAGTCCCTTATGCAGATATCCACTTTCAACAGAGTTTACCTTGCTCCTCTTCCAACATTCTCTTCCCTTCCTCTGAATTAATAAATACTTTCTATCCTGTCCAAGTTTCATTATATTGTTTCCTCCTGTTTTGGGCCGATAGGACCAGGTCCTCCATTGCCTCAATCTCCTGAGTCCTATTAAGCCATCCTGCTATGGAGGGATGTCTAGATTCCATCCATCGCTGGGTGACTCCTGTCTTTTCAGCATTGATCAAATGGCACACCACTGATCTCCTGTAATTCTGAGCTGGAATCTGAGAACAATGAAGAAGGAAAAAGGCAAGATCATTTGGTATCAGGTATTCTTTAAACTTTTGGGATATTCTCCCCACCTCCTCCCAGTAGTGTCTCATTTTTTCACAGGACCAAAATATGTGCAGGAGTGTTCCCAGCTCTCTCCCACATCTCCAGCACTGATCCAAATTTTCTTTTGCAATTTATTAAGCCTTACTGGAGTATAATACCATTGTGTCAGAATTTTATAACTGGCTTCTTGAGTTTTTGTACAAATCGAGGAGTTATATGTCAACAGGATAATCTGTTTGAGTTGAGTTGAATTAAAATTCCTCCCCAAAGCCTCTTCCCATTTGCTAATTCCTGACATCACGTAATCTTCCGGGGGTGTATTCAACAGGCTATACATCTTGGATACCACTCGCGAGAGTGGTTCCTCCTCACTACAGTATAGTTCAAAAACACTGTCAAATGCCTTTGAAATTCCACAGCTGACACCAGCGATCTCACAAAATGGCTTACTTGGATTGCCTGCCAGAATGGGAGCTCAAAAGCGCCCCCTGCCTTTGTCAGATCGCCCATGGATGTCCAGGATCCAGACTGTATAAAATGTGACACCTGATAGATGCCCTTTTCTCTAAGTTTGTTGAATTTACCCTTTTCCAGACCTGGTATAAAATTAGGGTTTCCTAATATAGGGAGCAATGGTGAATAGCTTGATGAGAACTTCTGATTCCCACATATCTTTGCTGAGATTTTTAACGTGGGTCCTATTGTAGGATGTTTCTTAAGATTGATAGGTATTGCTGCATAACACCACGGTGCTCTAGATAGTGGTATTGGGCTAACCTGTTGCTCCATATCTACCCAACGTTTCATCTCACCATGTCTACACCAGTCTACCAACCTTGTCAGATGTGTTGCGCGGTAGTATTTTACTATATCTGGTACTGCCATCCCACCTGCTCTCTTTGGCATTCTCAGCAGATCTCTCCTTATTCTAGGCCGTTTTCCCGGCCATATAAATTTCATGAACAAACTACCTACTTGACGGAGAAAGGATGCTGGGATAGTAATTGGCAGTGCCTGGAAGAGGTACAACATTTTTGGCAGAATACTCATCTTCACTATACTGCTCCGGCCAAACCATGAATGCAATCTGTGTTGCCATTTATCTAGAAGTATTCGTATTGAGTCATACAGAGATGGAAAATTCAGACCAAAAATATTCTTTATATTTGATGGTATCTGTGTGCCTAGATATTTTTAGGGCCTTCCCCCATTTAAATCTGAAGTTTTGTCGTATGATATCCCCCATAGTAGCGGGTACTGCCACCTCCATTGCTTCAGATTTAATACTGTTAATTTAAGTTAGACATCCTTCCGTATGACTCAATTTTGCTTACCAGGTTGGGGAGTGAGATATGTGTGTATATGCTTTCCCATCCATATTCCCTGAATATCCAGATTTTGATGGATTCTATTTAGTAGGGGCTCCAATGAAAGAGAAAACAACAAGGGCGAGAGAGGGCATCCCTGTCTTGTACCGTTTGAAATCTTAAACAGGCGTGATAGTACTCCATTTACTTTTACTGAGGCACGTGGGGTCGTGTAAACACTCATAATCCACCTGATTATGTGTTCCCCCAGCCCCACATGTCTCAGCACCTCCTCCAGGAACCGCCAACTCAAGCTATCAAACGCCTTTTCCGCATCGGTGTTCAGGAACACACAGGGAATTTCTTCCATCTCAGCATAATGGATCAAGTAAATGATCTTTATTGTCTTATCCCTGGCTTCTCTACCCGGAATAAACCCTACTTGGTCCAGGTTCACTAACTACGCTAACCAGGGTTGGAGCCGAGTTGCCATTATATTTGGGTCCTTCCCCTCCTTTGGTATCACTGTTATGTGAGCAATAAGTGCATCTGGAGGCAGCACAGCAGTGCTCCCAAGTGCATCAAAGAGTTTTGCCATTTGACCATTTAGCAGTGTAGCAAATTCCCTATAATACCTTATAGTGAATCCATCTGGACCTGGGGCCTTCCCTGATTTAATATTTTTAAGGGTTGCATCTACCTCCTCAATGGAGATAGGTGTCTCTAGGCTATTTCGGTCTGGAGATGGCAGTCTAGATAGCCCTGAAGCGGACAGGTATTCCTTCACCCCTAGCTGAGTTTCCCCATTTATTGAAAATGTGTATAAAGAGGAATAATATTCCCCAAATATCTGGGCTATCTCTCTTGGTTTTCGTACTAAATGACCTTCTTTCCCTTTAATTTGTGGTATATATGTTGAACCACTCTTTTCCCTGAGTGTTCCTGCTAGCAACTTATTACACTTATCTCCTAATTCATAATTGGCTTTCTTACCACTTTGTATTGTTGCTTTTGCTTTAAAACGCATTATCTCTGTGAGCTGTCTCCTTAGCTGTCCTAACTCCCTACCACTACAGGGTATTTTTTTAAGCTGTATTTCCAACTTCTGGATATCTTCCAGTAGTTCCCTAATCTGTTTATCATGTTTCTTTTTCAATATAGATCGATGCTTAATCAGGACTCCCCTGATCACAGTATTGTGTGCCTCCCACACCATCCCTGGGTCACTCCCAGGCGTATCATTACCTTGGAAATATGCTGCGATTTCTTTAGCGACATCTTCCCTGATTTCAGGATTTTGCAGGAAACTCTCATTTAAATGCCAGCATCTGTCCTGGGAGAAAACCACACTGGAGAGGGAGAGACACACACTGACTGGGGCATGATCTGACCACGTTATACTTCCAATTTCTACTTCTAAAACTGAGGTGATCAAATAATGAGGGATCAGGAAAAAATCTATGCGGGAGTATACCTGATGTGGGTTGGAAAAGAAGGTGTAGTGAATGAATGAATGAATGAATGAAAACTTGTATAGCGCGGCACATGCGAACTGAATCGCCTCTGGGCGCTTGTTGTTCCTGTCTCCTTTGATATCAAAAGAGAAAAGTCTTGACCTTTTTCCTAAATGCTAGGTGGTTCTCCTCCAACCGAATGCTGGTTGGTAAAGCGTTCCATAGTCTAGGACCTTGGATCGCGAATCTCCTTTCTCCTTTGGACTTAAAGTTGGCTTTCGGAACCTGGAGCAGGTTCTGATTCGTGGATCGCAAAACGCGATTGGGATTATGCGCTTTTATTATTTCGCATAAATAAAGGGGGGCATTCCCATGGACACATCTATGCGTAAGACAGAGAGCTTTAAAAGCAATTCTGTCTTTGACTGGCAGCCAATGAAGTGCTCTCAGTGAAGGTGAGATGGATTCCCAGGGTTTTTTCCCAGTCACCAGTCTGGCGGCCGTATTCTGAACGACTTGCAGACGAGCGATTTGGTACTTGGGGAGGCCGAGGTAAAGGGCATATGCATAATCCAGCCTGGAGTTTACAATTGCTCCCACCACGACCGCTAAATCTTCTGAGTGAGTCTGCGTAGTAGGCGCAGCAGATGGTGAGATCCGCTGACTACTGACCCTATATGTGCGTCCATTGTCATAAAGGAGTCAAAAATGACCCCTAGGCTTTTGACTTTGGCGCTAGGGGTGATGAGCTTGCCCAGAATGGGCGGGGGGGTCCACGCTGTTGAAAGTTGATTCATACGCTTGGCGTGAAACAGAAGAAGTTCTGTTTTCGCTCCATTGAGTTTAAGATAACTCTTTGTCATCCAGTCCTCTATCAAAGAGAGACATGTCTCTAGATTGAGGTGGTGATCCTGTCTATTGCAGATGCGGAAATACAGTTGCGTGTCATCTGCATATGAGTGGTAGAGCAGTTTTTGGCTGCTGATAATCTCAAAGAGAGGACGAAGATATATGTTAAACAGCACTGGTGACAGAGGCGATCCTTGAGGGACTCCGCATGTTACTGTGTGTTTGTCAGACGTGAAGGTCCTAACTTCACTATTTGCGATCGGTTTTCCAGAAAAGAGGAGAACCAAGATAGATCGCCTTCTGCGACTCTGGCTACTTTAGCAAGCCGAGTCAGTAACAGATTGTGGTCTACAGTGTCGAAAGCGGCACTTAGGTCCAACAGAACTAGAAGACAAGATTCTCCTTCGTCTGCGGCCTTGAGAACATCGTCCCATACTTTCAGCAATGCTGTTTCCGTCCCATGTCCGGGACGGAAGCCTGATTGCAATCGGTCAAGTAGCTTGTGGGTATCTAGATGCTGTTGCAGCTGTTTTACCACTACTTTTTCCATTATCTTTGAGAGTACGTTGAGGCTTGTTATGGGGCGGCGGTGGAGTGGATCCTTGGGGTCCAGGGAGGGTTTCTTCATGATGGGTTGGATTATACCCTCTTTCAATTGTGAGGGCACTATGCCTTCCAAGAAAGACTGGTTGATAAGCTGCGTGATGGGAGGAGCCAGAATGTCGGCGCATTCCTTCAGCAGTTTAGTGGGGATAATGTCATTTGGCGCTGCGCCATTACGCAGAGTACAAATGACATTCTTAGTGGTCTCGATGGAGATGGGTTCCAGGGCGAACTTACCTGATATAGAAGAATTACTATGGGTGTTGTGTGAGAGGCTGCAGGGGGGGCTGAGGGGGGAATTGTTTTGCTGAATGCTTTCACGGATTACCTCGATTTTATTAATGAAGTAATCCGATAGTTCATTGCAAAATTCTTGTGTGTCCGAGCTGGGGGTTTCAATGCATCCTGGCTTCATGGTCTGGGTGACCATCTTGAAGAGTTCGCGGGGGCGGTTTAGGGCGCCGTTGATAGCCTCCGAAAAATACTTTTTCTTAGCTTGGAAAATTCCTTTGTGGTATTTTCTTGTAGTCGCCTTGTAGATGGATAGGTTTAGCTCTGAAGAACATCTTTTCCAGGCAGATTCGGCCCTTCTGCGTTCTTGCTTCAGTAACGACAGTTGGTTGTTAAACCAGCTGCGGTTGTTTTTCCGAATGCGGGTTCGTCGCTTCGGCGCTACCAAGTCGGCTGACTGTAGCATGGCCGAGTTTATGGCTTCCAATGTTTCAACGGCCGTTTGATGCGGCGGAGTTGTTTCTATTTTTTTCCTTAAAGTGGTTTTGAAGAGTTCCGAGTGGAGCTTCTTCTGACATCTAGTCCAGTGTGTTGTCACTGGATTTGATGTTTTTGTTGCGGGGGGGATTGTGGAAATACTGAAAGTAATTGCATGGTGATCTGTCCATGGCAATTTTTCATTTTCCCAAATTTTTATTTCCAGAGCTTGTCTGAAAATAAGATCAAGTGTGTGACCTGAAGCATGTGTGGGCCCACATACTAGTTGCTGCAATCCTAATCCTTCCAGGTGGTCAATACAGGCGTCGGCAATGGGGTCCTGTGAGGAGTTGGCCCAGAGATTGAAATCCCCGAGCAGCAAAAGATGCTTGCTGTTGAGGGTGTAAGTGGAGAAGAAATCCGTCCAAGATGATAGCAGCTGCGATTTTGGGCCGGGCGGCCTATAGCAGAGCAGAATGTGGACGGTCTCCTTTGAATTTGCTTGCAGTTGCAGAGTAAGGGTTTCCATGAATGGAAGAGGGTTTTGGCGGACTGGTTTGGTGATCGTAAGATGAGTCTTGTGGATCACCGCCAGGCCGCCTCCTCTTTGCCCTATTCTGTTTTCCGTTATGATACGGTAATTTTCTGGCACCAGTTCTCCTAGAATGGTGTTACAGTCGGCTGTGAGCCAGCTCTCTGTAATAAAAAGACAATCTAGATCTTTTTGTTGAATGAAGTCGCGGATTTCAAGTCGGTGTTTTACTGCCGATCTTGTGTTGATCAGAGCACATGACATGTGCTTGAGCTGGGGTAAATGGCTGAAATGACTGACCGTCGATCTATGATCGATTCTCAATAGTCGCTCAGTTCTTAGGGCCTTTTTGGTGATGGCTGGCAGTATTGCGGCGCATTGCCTCAAACTCCAAATGGTTTCGGCAGAATATTGCCTACGTGCCATGATCGTCAATACACGGGGGGGGATTTCGGGGCAGTGGGGAGAGGAATTGGCTAACTCCTCTCTCCTGGCTTGGTCCAGAGGAAGGCAAAAAACCCTGGCGGTGCTCGGCCAATATGCTCCGGCAGGGAAAAAATTCCTTCCTGACCCCTGTAAGAGGCGATCGGGTAACCCCTGGATCAGGCTTCTGTGCTTTGGAAAGACAGGGGGGGGGGGCTGGGGCTGGGTGGGGGACCCTGTTGCTGGTCAGGCGGGATGGCTGTTCAGGCAGTGGGATGAGGGCTGACAGGGTGATTCTTTAAATTAAACAGGGGGCTGAGGGGGTGAGAGACAGGCCGGGTAACTGTCCTTCTGGGGTAAGGGGGGGTTTCCTGGGGCTGAGAGAGGACCACAGAGGCGTGGGGAGCGGCGCGCCGTTAGGCCGCAAGTGAAGCCGCGGTCTTTCCTAGACCGCGGCCCCGCGATTTAGAGCGGCCTGGCGCGGTGCCCTCAACAGAGCCCCAGAACGGCGAAAACTTCACGGGCGGAGGATATAGGAAGGGGGGCCCTTGGGGATGATGGAGGTAAGGGAGGTGAGGGAGTGCAGGGAAACCAAGGCTGGGGAAAAAAAGAAGATTCCTGTCTCTCGGGATAGAGAAGACTGCGGCTTGTCCTGACAAGGACGGCCGCTTTTAGTCCCAGGGAGAGCAGGCAGACTTACCTTCAGAGGATGGGGGCTGGAGCAGGGAAGGAGCTGGAGCAGGAACGGGGGTGGCCAAAAAACCCTGCCTATCCAGGGAGTATGAGCCACACGTCCCACTGCTGGGATCCGTGCGCCAGTATCTGCTACTCCCTGGTTCAAGCCCTAGGAGAGAGAGGGGGCCGACACAACCAGCGGTAGACACCTGGTCGTGAAATCAGCACAGAGAGAGGAGAGAGCACGTCTTGCTACACGTCTTGCTGCTTCCTTTCTGTCACTGTAGTCTCTTTCCTCTGCGTGTAATATCCTCCAAACATCCACTAACTTCACCTCATGCAATTTCCGCAGTATACCTTTCCTAATGTTCCCTGGAGTCGATGTTGTCCCTGAGGACACGTCCACTCCGGGGTCCAAGGCAACATTAAAGTCTCCCCCCACACCCTCCCCCCCCTACCCCCCCTCTTTTTGGCTGGACTACTTCAGTTACTACATGTACTCCTGAGTTTATACCCTCCCCTTTGCTTTTCTTTGATGACCCCTCCATATACTGTTCTTTTACCCTAAACATCCTCAAAAATGTTCATATGTTCCGTTTTCGTATTTACTCTGTTTTGTAACTCCCTCAATAAAAACGTATTTAAAAAAAAAAGTCTCCCCCCAAAATCAGCTTGCCCTTAGCGAAGTCAACCCAATCTGTAAGGACTTTTTTAATAAATATGTCTTGGTGGGTATTTGGTGCATACAGCGTGGCCAGGGTTACTTTAACCCCTCCGATACTGCCCTTCAAAAAGAGAAACCTACCCTTAGGGTCCAGGCGTTTGTCTAGCAGTGTCCAAGCTACTCGGTTGGAGATTAAAATCGATACTCCTTTAGAGTGTTGCTCTTTTTGATAAAATAAAAATATAAGATATTCAAAAGAACTCTTATTTAACTCATATCATATCTTTGAGATATTAAATCTTAAAATACAGATTTATAAAGTAACACTGTGCTGTCTGTCCTGCGGTAAGAAGCCACTCAATGAAGGAAGCCAGGGGAGAACCTGTCCCGGAAAGGACCGAGCGGAATTCTGAAACTTTGGGAGAGGCCTGGTAACTTATTGAAGAATGCACCATAACCTACAATACCTTACAGTCCACCGGATTAACTTAAAGGCTCTTTGGCTGTAAGGCAGGAAGTTTGAGACTTTAAATCCTGTGGCAGAGGATTCCTGAATATCCATTCTGTGTTTTCAGATGGTCTGTGGCAGAGACTGTTTCTATACTGTCCGTGCATCATTCAGGCTGCTGGGCCATGTGAGAGGGGCCTATCTGGGTGAACAATACCCACTCAAGTGTGAGTGGCGAATATTGGAACTTTGAATACTCTTGAGCATTCTGTACTGCATACCTGAACCTTGCCCTTCTTTCTATTCTCTCTACTTCCTTCACAAGTTCTATGCAACAAAAATAAAGCCTTCAGTTGAAGGTTTTACATCTTGTGTGGACATTGCAGTTTCTATAGACTTCCTCCCCTGGACAACGAACATAGAGGTAACGTGCAAAACCCCAAAATCTAACCCAACAGATCCTACGGGGGTAGTGCTACATATAAAAGCCATATAGTCAAGGCTATACCTATTATTATAGTTTTGATAACCCATTTTTTTCCTAATTACTTTGTACTAATTGATATTGTTGTGATAATTTTTGCAGATCACATTTTTTCTTACGGGTTAAACTCACAAATCTCACACTTCCCCACAAATACTCTGTGGATATATCTAATTATCTAACTCAGTTCAATTTCTTAAAAACCAGAAGACGTGTCCACGATCGCTTGCCACTTTAGACTATCCTCTAGACTTATATAGGTATTGTTACAGCTTTTCTTGTTACAAACCTTTAAAGGTTTAATCTCATATTTAGTACGCCAGAGATAATATCGCTGAAGCACTTAATTTGATTTACAGCTCACACATGAGTAAGATTAAAGGCCTTCTCCTCTCTACTGATGCAGAGAAGGCCTTTGATCGAGTGGTGTGGGACTACATGTTCGCAATGTGTGAACATCTGGGACTACAAAAAAAAGATGATATCCACCCTCTATTATCTGCCAACTGCAAAAATTAAGATCAATCACACATTATCAGAAACTATAAACATGCAAAATTGTACCAGAAAGGGTTGTCCTCTTTCTCCTCTAGTATTCATTATCTCACTGGAACCCTTCATTCACATTATAAACCAAAATCCATCCATCCACAGCTTCAAACTACTGTAGCTAACAGGGAATTTAAATCTGCGGCATATGCAGACGACCTACTATTTCTCTTGACAACCAGAGACTTTGGAAGGATGAGGGGTACTCCTGTGCCAGCGTCACTAATAACTCTTGGGTCTAGGGTCACTCTGTGCCCCTTTTGGGCATAGGGTGGATGATAAATCATAATTCATGTATTGCAGAAGATGGGACAGATTACAGGTGATTTCATTCTGACCCCCAACCAGGTCAATAGACTCCTAAAATACTCCATTGTCCATTGTGTAAGGCTGTTGATATGCTAATTGAGTCTGCTTCTGAAAGACCATTCATTGTGGGATAACACAAAGCCTATTGATGATCAGGTGTGAATACCTTTTTGTCAGAGACAAGATGTCTGTCTAAAGATGTGGATTGAGGGGAACTCATTGTGTGATGGTGTTTTGTGTGAATTCTATTGATAATAGATGTGACTTGTCAAGCTGTATGCAGAGCCAGGCTGTCTGGATAATGATTAGTAATTAACTCCTCTGAATGTCATTATCAAAAACAATGTGATTGAAGCTCCCCCCCATGGTGTGAAGTTGGGGGTGGAGAGTTTGATTGTCCCTGTGATTAACTTTAACATGCTATACTGTATATAAGAAAGCTAAGATACCATTAAAAGTGTTCATACATTTTGAAACCAGAGGATAGAGCTGTCAGTCTCATTTTCTGGGGAATTGATATGGATCGTGTCTGCTGGTTTGTCGGTGTGTCGGATAAGCTGTCTTGGGTTGATGGAAGGTCATAAACGGTGGTGACCGTTACACATATGGTTACATTTCAAACCTAAAAATTAATTATAGCAAATCCAAAGCCTTAAATATATCCTATACACCTTAAAAAGAGCCAGACAAACGTGTTCTTTTAATAGGGAAAATAAAGCCCTGAAATATTTAGGAATATGGCTCACCCCCAACCATAGGAATTGTTCGTTCAAAATTTTACACCACTTTTGAAAAACATTATAGCAGATTTTAAATAAATGGCATTCAGGCGGCTTTTCGTAGTTTAGGAGAGTCACAATCGAGAAAATTGTTATCACCAATTACCAATCAAAATTACATCTGTAGACGTTTGCAACATGTACAGCGCCAATTTGTATGGGCACATAAAAAAACAAGATTACGTTTCAACATAACAACAACACAATAATGCGCTCTGTGTGTGACCCATGTGTTCAGACAGGCACAAGGACATTTCTGCCAGCGAGGCGTGTCAGCTGGCAGGGGTCACCTTGGTTAGTCAGGGAGAGGTTATCCCCACGACCGTGTGAATGTTGTATGAATAGACAGCAACATCATTGGGGCCTTGGCTTGGCGTTGCTGCTCCCAAGTCCTGCGCGGTGGACATTGGGCTAAACCAATGTGAGGTGGATGTGGTGTGTGTGAGCTAGGGACCACAGTGGTGTGCATGCGTGCATTGTCCGTGTGCCATGATGAATGTGTGTGTTTAACGCACAAAGATGCGTTCCACGAGGCAACTCCTGACTGCTGTTCCTTCAGCAGATGGGGTAGCCTCGGGCAGGGAGGGACTGTGTGGTTCGGGGGTCAGGTCAGCACATATGTCAATCTCCAGGCCCTTTCTCATGGCGTAGTTGTGCAGCAGGCAACATGCATCGATGATCTGGCACACAAAGTCACTTATCCAGGCGCTCCACCACTGCACGGGTGCGTATGTGTGCAGCATTGTATCTTCTCTCTCCTCTGGTTTGGGGATTCCGGTATGGAGTCAGGCGATGGGGCCCAAGTGCATATGCCGAGTCACCTGGAATGGAAAAGACAGGAGGATGTTAGTTGTGCATGTGCCCCTCGTGATGTCTGCATCATAGGGTCGGACAGTCATGCCTGACTCCCATGTCACTGGACAACCAGCCAGCTGTCCCTGTACAAGTTCTGTTTGAATCCCATTGGGATGTTGCTTTGACGGTATATGTAGCTGTCCTGGCTGGCCCCTGGGTGCTTGTCACGGATGTGCTATATGAGTCATTGGGCATCAGCTATCACATGTTAGTCCTGCATTGCCTTCTGCCGCAGATGCTCATGGGTTGGTTTGATGATGTGGTGGGACATGCATGTGAGGATTGCGGAGACAACCTGGTGCACGCATCTGCTCTGGGTGGATTGTGACATCCCAGACACGACTCCACTTGTACGTTGGAAAGATCCACTGGCGAGGAAATGGAGTGTTGCCAGTACCTTGACCAGTGTCTGCACTGCATGTGAGCGTCCCGTCTGGATGCTTGCATGTTTGCGCCGGACGTACAACTTACGCGCACCTCACGCAGCATGTGGCGGGCTCACTCACATTTGTGAATCCCTGTATTTCCCTCATTTGCATATTTTAATGCCTTATTAATGGGAGCAGCACCGTGCATCCAGCCCATATATGCGCCAACGCTACGCCGGTGTATGCAAGCTACGTCGGCATAGGGTGGGCAGTTTTTAGGCGTATATTGGTTTGTGACTCTGGCGCACACATACACCGGCGCACATTTGCACTTACATCGGTGTAACATGATTTAAGTTGGCGTAACTGGCGTAACTGCTTTGTGAATCTGGGCCATACATTTTACGTAGCTTTCTCACCAACCTCAACCACACAACTTAAAACTTTGTGCTTGAAAGCACACAAAGTGAATACAACTACTTCCCTAGCCTATTCATGGTTACAACCCTTTATGAACAAATCAAGTGTTAATTTCAAATCCAAATGGCTAACAACTGATAACAAAGATAACAATTCCCAATGGGAAAAGGCATGAATACTTTATCATAAATGCTCTATCAGAACTAGAGTCCAAGAAACCTCCTACAAATTACTCACATAGTGGCATGCTACCACTGACAAAATACACACATGTTACCCACAAATGTCGGATAGGTGTTGGAGATGTAAAAAAAAAAAACAGGCTCTATACTGCCCATTTGTTGGACTTTACACTTTGATATCTTATTTCTGGAGAATGGCTTGTGAGATAACTCAGAAAATAAATGAGACAACTATAAAGTTATAGATCCTGCTTCCTGTCTTTTTTACATATCTCCAATGCCTATTAAACGTTACAAAAATGACCTATCCACACACCTACTCAATGCAGCAAAAATGTTGATACCCAGATCCTGGAAAACCACACGTACCCCTTCGACCAGAGATTGGCTTTTAGAGATTGATTTCATCCATTCAATGGAAGAAACACTTGCCATGTCTAATGACTGCTTAGAACAATACCATAAAACTTGGAATACATGGACTCAATTTAAATATTCTACCGATTATGAACGTTATATAAAAAAAATATATTTTTAATCAATCCTTGAGGCTAGGCATAGAAAATAATAAATAAAATGGCATCAGCATAGAATATCAGGCACTGTTCTGAGTTACTTTAAGTTGGTATTTAAGCACTTACCATTTCTAAAATGTTCTTGTTAGGACTACTCCCTATTGTCCCAGGTAAAAGCTGCCATATTAACAGCTTTTATGAGATGCCCACAACTAATTTGCATACATTTCCACATAGGAACATTCTTTAACCACTTTAGCCCAGGACCATATTGCTGTCCAAAGACCAGAGCACTTTTTGTGATTCGGCACTGCGTCGATTTAACTGACAATTGCGCGGTCGTGCGACGTGGCTCCCAAACAAAATTGGCATCCTTTTTTTCCCACAAATAGAGCTTTCTTTTGGTGGTATTTGATCATCTCTGCGGTTTTTATTTTTTGCGCTATAAACAAAAATAAAGCGACTATTTTGAAAAAAATTCAATATTTTTTACATTTTGCTATAATAAAAATCCCAAAAAAGATATAAAAAAACATATTTTTTCCTCAGTTTAGGCCGATACGTATTCTTCTACATATTTTTCATTAAAAAAAAACGCAATTAGCGTTTATTAATTGGTTTGCGCAAAATTTAGGGGGGTCGTTTTATGGCATTTTTATTATTATTTTTTTTACTAGTAATGGTGGCGATCAGCGTTTTTTTTTTCGGTACTGCGATATTATGGCGGACACATCGGACACTTTTGACACATTTTTGGGACCATTGGCATTTTTATAGCGATCAGTGCTATAAAAATGCATTGTATTACTATAAAAATGTCATTGGCAGTGAAGGGGTTAACACTAGGGAGCAGGGAAGGGGTTAAGTGTGGTCCTGGTGTGTTCTAACTGTATGGGGGGGGTGGCCTCACTAGGGGAAGTCACTGATCTTCTGTCCATACATTGTATGGACAGAAGATCAGCGTTTCCCCCGCTGACAGGAACGAAAGGCATGTGTTTACACACATACCTCCTGTTCCCCGCTCTGTAACGAGCAATCGCGGGTGCCCGGCGGCGATCGTACCCGCCGGGCACGCGCGCGGGACTCGCACAGGCGCGCATGCGCGCGATGCCGGCGGCGCGTGCGCGAAAAGCTGCTAAAGGGAGGACGTAGAGCTACGTGCTCCCGCGTAGCAGTGCCACCGTCCCGCAGTAATATGACGGCGGGCGGTCGGCAATCAGTTAAAGAAATTGTGTTCATTGTTATTTCATACTAATGCTAATTAGCAGGTTCACTTTAATTATACAATATCAAGTAGAGAGTCAGAGTATCCCAAAAGTAAAGATGGTCAGAGTTTCAACAATCTGTATTACAAATGTATTAGACAATTTCTGAATAAAAATGTAAGGACTTTAAATAAATTAACATCTACAGTAAATAATATCATTAAAAGATTCTGAGAATCTGGAGAAATCTCTGTGCGCAAGTGACAAGGCCAAAATACTTGGATGGCAGTGATCTTCAGATGGCTTTGCATTAAAAAGCTCCTTAATGCAAGGAAGAAACCCTATCTGAACATGACTCAGAAATGTCTTCTCTGGACCAAAGCTCATTTAAAATGGTTTGTTGCAAAGGGGTAAACTGGCCTGTTGTTAAATAAAATGTTATATTCTTTTTGGCAACCATAGGCGCCACATACTCCAGGCTAAGGTAGAGAGGGGTCCTATTGGCTTGTTAACAGCACTCAGGTCAAAAGCTTGCATCTCTGATGGCATGGGGGTACATTCGTGCATAGGAAATGGGTAGCTTGAGAATACGGAAAGGCACCATCAATGCTGAAAGGTATATCCAGGTTTTAGAGCAGCATATGCTCAGGCAAGAATGAGACAACATTTGACTCCCAAAACTCCAGCAATTGGTTTCTTCAGTTCCTATAAATTTGCAGAGGGGCTGATTTACTATGAATAATGCGCTGTGCCGATTCATGCCTTAATTGGTGCGCATGATAAATAATTAATTGAGTGTGTGAACTGGTGCAGCAGACGGGCGCAATGCAATAATAAATATGTAAACGGTAGAAGCCGCGGAACACCCTGGGAGAAATCAAAAGTGTTCATTTTAAATGTTAATATACAAGTTATTGTCATAAAAAGTGTTTGGGTACCTGGGTCCTGCACCAGGGGACATGTACCAATGCAAAAAAAGTTTTAAAAACAGATGTTTTTTCGGGAGCAGTGAATTTAATAATGCTTAAAGTGAAACAATAAAAGTAAAATATTCCTTTAAATTTCGTACCTAGGGGGGGTATAGTATGCCTGTAAATAATTTTCCGTGCTTAGAACTGTCCCTGCACAAAGTGTTCTGAAGGAATAAAAGTCATTTAAAACCACTTGCGGCTATAATGAATTGTCGGCAATACCGAGAACAGTCATTGATAAAAAAAATAAAAGAAATGTGTGGGGGTCCCCCCAAATTCAATTACCAGGCCCTTCAGGTCTGGTATGGATATTAAGGGGAACTTCACTCCAAATTAAAAAAAAATGGTGTGGAGTTCCCCCCAAAAATCCATACCAGACCCTTTATCCCAGCACCCAACCTGGTAGGCTGCAGGAAAAGAGGGGGGGGACAAGAGAGTGCCCCTCCTCCTGAACTGTACCAGGCCACATGCCCTCAACATGGGGAGGATGCTTTGGTGGTCTGTGACCCCTCAAAGCACCATGTCCCCATGTTGATGGGTCAAGGACCTCATCCCCACAACCCTTGCTCGGTGGTTGTGGGGGTCTGTGGGCAGGGGGCTTATCAGAATCTGGAAGACTTCTTTAACAAAGGGGACCCCCAGATACCCCTACCATTTCACAAAAAAAAGTGTCAAAAATAAAAAAAGACAATAGCCGGTTTTGACAATTGCTGTGTTAATGTCTTCTTCTTTTCCCACTTCTTCTCCCATCTTCTTCTTTTTTCCATTCAGGGTTTCTTCCTCCATCTTATTCTTCCTCTGCTTCTTCCTTCGGTGTTATCGGTGTTATCGTCCGCATCTTGCTCCGACTACTTCTTCCCCGCTTCGTTCTCCGGACGACCATGGGAAGTTCCCGCTGTGTGATGCTTCTGTTCTTCTGACAGTTCTTCTCTAACTGAGGGCGGGGCCACCCGGTGATGTCGACCCCTCTAATGCACATGGACTTCACGGGGACTTTCCTATGGCTTTCCCTGTGGTGTCAGAGGGGGGTGGGGTCACTGGGTGGCCCCGTCCTCAGTTAGAGAAGAACTGTCAAAGAACAGAAGCGTCACACAGTGGGAACTTCCCATGGAAGTGGATCGTTCTGGAGAACGAAGCGGGGAAGAAGAAGCCAGAGCAAGATGCGGACGAGAACACGGAAGGAAGAAGCAGAGGTGGAACAAGATGGAGGAAGAAACCTAAATGGAGAAAAGAAGAAGATGGGAGAAAGGAGAAGACATTAATAAAGGAATTGTCAAAAAACAGCTATTGTCTTTTTTTAACATTTTTGACACTTTTTTTGTGAAATGGTAGGGGTACATTTGTACCCATTACCATTTAACATAGGGGGGGCAGGATCTGGGGGTCCCATTTGTTAAAGGGGTCTTCCAGATTCGGATAAGCCCCCCTGCCCACAGACCCCCACAACCACCAGGCAAGGGTTGTGGGGATGAGGCCCTTGTCCCAGACCCCCAAAGCATCCTCCCCATGTTGAGGGCATGTGACCTGGTATGGTTCAGGAGGGGGGGCACTCTCTCATCCCACCTCTTTTCCTGTGGCCTGCTAGGTTGCGTGCTCAGATAAAGGGTCTAGCAAGGATTTTTTGGGGGAACTCCATGCCATTTTTTTTTAAATTTGGGGTGGAGTTCCCCTTAAAATCCATACCAGACCTCAATGATCTGGTATGAATATTTGGGAGGAACCCCACATATTTTTTTTTTATTTGACGCAGGGTTCCCCTTAATATCCATACCAGACCTGAAAGGCCTGGTAATTGAATTCGGGGGAACCCCCACGCCGTTTTTTCGGCATAGGTGTTCCCCCTTAAAATCCATACCAGACCTAAGGGCCTGGTATGCTCCTGAAGGGGAACCCTTGCCGTTTTTTTATTTAAAATTTGGCGCAGAGTTTCCCTTCATAATCAGTGTAAACAAAAAAAAAGCTGTTTTACAGGTGCGCCTCTTCAACCCACACAAATGCAGTTATGCTACTTGATATATATCAAGATTTTGCTGGCTTACTGAAGAGACGCACCTGAATGGCCGCAAATGCCACTCGCGCATGCGCAGTATGCAAATAAACCTCCTGCAGGTCTAAATGTACTTGCAGGCGCAGCGGCTGGTTTATAAAAAAGTTACTTTCACTTTCTATTTAGGCCATACTTGTTACACGGGCAGTTGTTACTACACTTCCTCACATCACCACACATCACCCCCATAATATTGTCACTTCCAGCTTCTTTTAATTTCGATTTGCAGATGACGTGCGCCATGTCCATAGTGGTGCTCTGTGCGCCTCCTCCAGTGCGCATTGTGCATAATAGTAAATAGGGAATACCGATGCGTTACCGGCGCATTCATTTTGTAAATACAGAAACGGACGATGCGCACATACATGTGTCATAAAACAAGGCACAATCGTTTCGTAAATCAGCCTCAGAGTGTTGTTAAAAGAAGAGGGGATGCTACACAATGGTAAACATGGCTCTGTCCCAACTTTTTTTGGAATAAAGAAGGCAAAATGGTACTGCAATTACTGTAAAAAATGTGCTGCACAAAAGCATTGTAAACAAGGGGTAATCACTTATTTTCTTACTGCAAGATGTTCAAATCTAAGTTATGTGAAAGTATAGTTTATAAACATGGATTTAATATAAATCCCCAAATTAAAAGACTGTAAAAAGATAAAAGTATTTGTTTTGCCATTATAAATAAAAATGGGAAAGCTTAGGGAAACCAAACTGATCTAAAGGATTGTTCATTAACCATTTTACAAGTTTTGGCTTCTGACCTTTCCCAGAGGCATTATAAATCATTCTTGTGGTTTTCTGACCTCCTGTTCAGTGACACAATAACAGAAGTGATTAATTCTGATAACCTACCATATTCAGTATTTGCTTACAAGACAATTTGACATTACTAACCGTAAAATTCAAATCAGAAAACAAATTGGTGTTAATTGTGTTGAGCAATGTATTCTTTGCAAATGGACAACAATAAAACCAATTCTCTTTTTCTAAAGTTGCGTGGCATGTGTTCCTGAATGCTTATATGTATATTTTTTATAGAAGTGCTTCCATTTTATAACTTTAGCTTCTTGTTTTATATATATATATATATATATATATATATATATATATATATATATATATATAAATATATATATATATAAATATATATGGGGCCAGATTCAGCAAAGAAGTACACCGGCGTATCTCCAGATACGCCGCAATATTTTCAAATGTGCGCCGTCGCATCTTTGCGCCGATTCACAAAGCGGGATATGCTAAAAAACATGGCTTTAGCCTACCGACGTAACTTGCCTATGCTGGCGTATCATGGGCGCATAGTTACGCTGGACGCATTCGGCGTTCCCTTTAGAAATATGCAAATGAGTAAGATATGCCGATTCATGAACGTAGATACGCCCGGCCGCTTCATATACGCGTTTTGCGTAAGGCTTACGTCCGGTGTAAAGTTACTCCTGCTATAGCAGGCGCAGCTAATGCAAAGGTATGGGCCAGGGAACGACGCCATGAAATTTTACATAGCGTACGCCTTTACGTAGTACTACGTGAATAGGGCTGTGCGTAAGTTCCGTTCACGTCATAGGCATTTACGCCGACGTATCTTAGCGAGTTTATGCAACGTGATTCTGAGCATTGGCGTGCATGCCCAGTTTGACCGGCGATTCATTAGCATGGGGTCATGCTTAATTTAAATAGATGCCGCCCACCTCCTTCCTAAATTGAATTAGGCAGGCTTATGCCGGCCGATTTACGCTACGCCGCCGCAACTTACGGAGCAAGTGCTTTGTGAATACAGCACTTGCCTCTCTAAGTTGCGGCAGCGTAGCGTATATTCGATACGCTACGCCTGCACAAAGATACACTACGCTACCTGAATCTGACCCATGATATTTAACAGTTGCACAATACTTGCATTCTTGAACTTTATATAAAAAAAACACTGTTCATTTATCACCATCAATATACAGTGTTTTACATTCTCAACGCTTAATTCTAATTTAACAAAACAAAAAAAAAAAAATACACTTGCAAGTAGAAATATAGTAAAGAAATAAAGTTTTTTATTTATTTTTTAATAATTTTTTATTGCTATTTTAGATAGAAAAAAAATACAATATAGTGTATGTCATGTCACATTGATACCACCAGAACAGCCATTATATTGGTTATTGGGGCCTCTATTCCCTCTGTATCCACTTCTGTAAGGACCAGTATCTCTATATTCCTAAAAAAAAATATCCAATTCCTCCCCTCCTGCAGCCCCCTGTGATCTATACAAATTATCATAATATTCTCTAAATGTGTCTGTAATCTCTGACACCTGAGATGAGATTTCTCCCTTCACTGTCCTAATCGCGGGGACTGCCGAGGGATAGGAGTTAGTTCCCACTAGGTGAGCTAGCATCAGTCCAACATTTCCCCCCCCTACCCAAATGCGACTTGCTTCTGGAATAGTCACATATTCTCTGATTTCCTGGTCACTACAACTTTATATTCCTCTTGCTTATTCAACTATACTCTTTGGGCCAGATTCACAGAGCGATTACGCCGGCGTTACAGGAGATGCGCGGCGTAAGTCTAAATTTGCGCATGCGTTTCGATGCGCCGCATCCCCAAAACGAGCTACGCAAGTAATCTACTTTTTTTTGACCGGCGTAATTTCGATAGACAGGCGCATCCATCTGCGCAAAACTGCGCTAGACACACCATTGATTTGCTAGTCAAATATGCAAATGAGGGAGTTACGGGGATCCACAAAAGAACGTTGGTGCAGCGCAGGCTATGCGCTGTGCGCAACAGCTGCCAGTCCTGTCTAAAAATAGACCATAGAAAAGGTGGTATAAAATTAGACAATCTGTCTACATGTCAGCTAAAGCAACACTGTTAGTGAGGAGCTGAGCAGTCACACTTGCTGCACAACAAACTGTATGCCAACATGCCAGTGGCATCCATGCTCATAGCTATACTAATGACTTTAGATGAGCAAAGAAGGAGGAGGGCACGGAGGAGGGCACGGGAGGGGATTTTTTTCCCCTAAAACCTTTTATTTGCTTTTTTAAACATTTAAAAAAAAATATACATACATATATACATCAATACATAACATACATACAAATTACAAACACGGTCTCACTATCTTTCAATAGCCCTTTAAAACCTTGATGGATATAATAATCTAATCTAATACAAGCCCCTCATTCTTCACTTGATATATCACACACGCATAGACATCTTTGGCATGAGTAATTCTGAGGTGTCTCGCATCTTCAGATTCACCCCTCATGCCATCCTGAAATTAACCACAACCCTGCAGGAGGACATCACCAGCCCAACACATGAAACCATCCATGACACCCATGACAGCTACATATACAATCCTAGCCCCATCCCCACAGATTTCGAACAGAACATGTATGGGGACAGCTGGCTGGTTGGTGATTGACATGGGTGGCAGGCATGACTGTCCCCCCCATGATGCACACATCACACGGGGCACATGCACTACTAGCATCCTCCTGTCTTATCCCTTCAGGGTGATTCTGCATATGCACAGGGACCCCATCTCATGACTCCTATCCGGAACCCCCAATGGTACCTTGTTGTATTCCCCAAACTTTGTATGCCAGATCATCGGTGCATGTTGAATGCTGCACAACTTCGCAGTGAGAAAGGGCCTGGAGATTGACATACCTGATGACCAGACCCCCGAACCAGACAATCCCCCCTAACCGAGGCCACCCCGTCTTCTGAGGGAAGAGCAGCCAGGAGACAGCTCACATTAGGCATCTTTGCACGTTAAACACACACATTAATCATGGCACAAGGAGAATGCATGCATGCACACCACTGTGGTCCCTAGCACAGACACATCACATCCTCATCACATTGGATTGGCACAAGCCCACCATGCAGAACTTGTGAGCAGCAACACCACGCCACGGCTCCAATTATGTCACTGTACATTCATACACCATTCACACGGACCTGGGGATCATTTCTCTACCACAAATGAGGGTGAGACCCCTTTTCCGGCAGGAATGTAACCCCCACATTCCAAAATCACTCACAAACAGAACCAAAAAAAAATGCCCAGCAAAAAAAAATGCCCAGCAAAAATAAAAAATGCCCAGCAAAAATATAATTTAAAAAAAACACAACAAAAAAAACACAGAAAAGACAAAAATCACTCTGCAAAACAGTCACCAAATATCTCAAAGACAAGTCACAAACAAACAAACAAACGCTAATAAACAACAGAACAAAAGCACCTTGCTGTATAGGAAGGGATACAAAGGGATGTACTTTTGCAAAGGAAGTGCGTTTGTGTCTGTCTATTTATGCTGTCTGCGTAGTTCACAAAGTTGCCCGGGTCCACTTCCAATTTCACTGATTGCGCCGTTCCCGAGCTGTGAGCATGCGCACAGAGGTGCTGACCATGGTCTGCTTCAAGCGCGCATGCGCGAGCCGGCCGGCCCTTCATTTGCATGGGGTCACGGCTCATTTCAATGTAACACGCCCACGTCCTTCCCAATTTGAATTACTCCGCCTTACGCCTCTGAAATTACGGTGATTGCGCCGCTACATTGCGCCGGTCTAACGTAAAGGAGGTGCGCTACGCCGGTCAAAAAATGCGCCGGTGTACGTGAATCTGGCCCCATGTTTTTTTAAATCTTTTTTTTTTATAAACCTGACTTATTCTTCTATGTCTTTTTTTTTTTTTTTTTTATTAGGATAAATTCAAAAGGCATTACACAGAAGAAATGCGAACACATAACTCCATTTTTGACAATGTTTGATAAGCGAGAACAAAGCAAGGTACAACGGATAAGAAGAAAACATGGTAAATAAAAAAAAAAGAAAAGAAGAATGTGCTAGAGAGGAGTAAGTACAGTAGGAGAGGCCAAGAAAAAGGAGAGAGGTGAAGGAGGAAAAGGAGGGAAACGGTAGGAAGAGTGTTGTAGTGACATCTCTTAAGCAGTCGATCAGGCAAAAGAAAAAGGACGAATGAGAAATGACCAAAAAGATATGTAATAATACAAGTCATGGGGCGGGAGACCGGGAAGGGGCCGCGAACACGCCATCCCTTCGCAGTGGCCCGACCCCACAAACATTATGCAAACATAGTATATTGATATACACATGGCCAAAACCGGGTCAAATGGGGACAGTGATTCCTCATTTTCTAACAGATCTTTTCCGTAAAAAGGAAGGGACAGGACTGTAAGTCTTTCTTTTCCGAGGATGTCAGGCATTTTTCTATAAACAGTGACCATTTTTTGTCAAATTTGCTGCAAGTCCGTGTGGACTGTGTCTTGGAGTCTATTTTTTCTTGAAAGAGAAGTGACTTAAGATTTTTGATTGTCTCAGATACGGATGTGGGGACAGGGGATATCCAATGGAACAAAATGTTTCTACGGGCAACCAACAGCGTCAGCAGCGTCCAGTAAAAAGTGTCTTGAGGGATCCCTGTGGCGGGCGACAAGGGGTTAGCGATTCGCGGGGCGAAGCCAAACAACAAGAGCATGGGGTCCTTGTCGGGGAGGAAGCCTGTGACACTGTGAATAAATTGAAGGATCGAGGACCAAAAGGTAGCAATCTGTGGACAGGACCAAAGACGATGAAATAGGGAAGGTTTATGCAAGGAGCACCACGGGCAGCCAGGTCCTGTACTAGTAGGATGATTCATCGAGAACGGGAAGTAGGCTCTATGCATGATTTTAAACTGTGTTTCCCTCCAAGACTCACAAGGAGTGATATGAGTAGTCAGGCGATAGCCGCTCAAGATGTTATCCAGGTCTACCTGCAAAGGCAAATCCTTCAGCCAGTTGGACATCGACGTGTGACTGAGTGGTTTCGTGCATTTGTCATTCAGAGGGCGATAAATATCTGAGATGGAGTACCTGTTGTTTGCAATAAGCTTATCAATGAAAGATGTTTGAAATCTGATGTCCTTTTTCGGGCAGATCTTATTAATGAAGTTTGTAAATTGCATGACATATAAAAAGTGGTGAGGAGGAAGGTCGAATTCCTGTTGTATTAGCGTAAAGGATTTAAGAGCGTTTGCTCCGGTGTAGAAGGAAGGAGCGGTCCTTAGACCTTTGTCTCTCCATTTGGAGAAAGGTTCAAATTGTAAACCCAGTGAGAACATTGGATTACCGTGTATTGGAAGAAAGTTAGATACTAAGGGCGATAGTCCCAATTATCGTGTCTCTGAATAAGATGCTTTGTTTATGTGGTCTGGGATGTGTTGTAGCGAGCTGTAAAGAAGGGCGGCCAGGTTGTAGGGGCTAACCATACTCGATTCCAGCTCAAAGTTGGAATATTTGGAGGACTCCAAAATCCAGTCTATACCGATCCTCAGTAGACATGCCAGATTGTAGGCTCTGATATTTGGAAGATTTATGCCACCCTCGCTCCTCGGGAGATACAGCTTGTGCAGCGCTACTCTCGGTTTTCCCTTCTTCCAAATGAAATTAACTATCGCCTTATTGAGGATTTGAATATCTTTGTGTTTAAGTAATAGAGGCAGCATCTGCAGAGAATAGAGGAGGCGAGCAAAGCTGACCATTTTGAAAAGCGCTCCTCTCCCGAAGAGCGAAAGCGGTAAGTTAGACCACAGTTCCAATTCACCTACAATTTTAGAGATCAGAGGAGGATAGTTAAGATAATAAAGAGAAGAAGGTTCCCTACCAATCCTTATGCCCAGATAAGTGATATATTTCTTGTTGACTCGAAAAGGGGAAAGGGGGAAGCCAAGAGCGCGACGTAGTAGAGCCGAGAGGGAGTATTTCGCTTTTGGCGAAGTTTATCCTTAGGCCAGAGCATTTGCGGAAAGAGTCAAAAATAGATTGGATGGTGGGGATATCGGTCAAGGGAGCAATGGAGAAAATCAAGATGTCATCCGCAAAGAGAGCAACCTTTATGTCGCTGTGGGAGGAAGGGATACCATGAATGGACGAGGTGGCAGTGAGATATCTCGATAAGGGTTCGATGGCTAAGTTGAAAAGTAAGGGGGATAGGGGACACCCTTGTCTTGTTCCTTTAAATAACCTTATGGAATTTGATTGGACTCCCGCGGCTACGACCGTGGCGGAGGGGGCAGAGTATAGATTTTAAATGAAGTGATAGAAGGGGCCTGAAATTCCAAATTTTTCCATGACCAAAAACAGCCATTGGAAGCTTACATTATCAAAAGCCTCGGCATCAAGGGTAATTATAGTAGTATTGGCTAAAGGGTATTGATTTGAGTACTCCAGGACAGCTAAAACTTTTCTCAAATTTGAAGCTGCAGACCTGCCTTTAGTAAAGCCTGACTGAGCAGGATGGATTATGGAAGGCATAAAGTTCGCTAACCGAGACGCAATTATCTTGGATAGTATCTTGGAATCTACGTTCAATAAAGATATGGGACAATAGGACCCAGGGTCCCTCGGGTCTTTACCTTTCTTGGCTATAAGTTTAATGGTAGCTTGGTGTCCCGTCGGAAGGAAAGGGCCTCCGTCCCAAATGGTATTATATAATAGCAATAGGGATGGGGCGATGTCTTCTCATAACATTTTGTAAAATTCGGGAGTATACCCATCCAGGCCTGGGGACTTGCCATTAGAGAGATTTCGGATGGTATCTATAATTTCTTTTTCCGAAATTGGAGCATTCAGGACAGCTAGGTGTTCAGGGTTCATAGAGGGCATTACAGTAGTGTTACGTACCTCGTGGATAGAGCCTCGTATGCAGGAAGGAGCCCCTCTTACCGCCCGGGTTCAGGGACTGCTGGAGTGGGGACAGCAAGTCCGGGAGCGCGGTGGGGTAAGAGTGCTTGGTGATGATAGCAGACCGGTCGGAATGGAAATCTTGCAGACAGGCAGTGTAGGAGACAGCGTCTCTGGAAGGCCACCGGAACCAGATAGCGGGAACTGGTGGACGAGCCGATCGGATGCAAGACAGGAACGGGTATGCAGTCAGCAAGGGTCAGATGGGCGGATCACCCGAAAGTCACTCTGTAGCGGAGGTAGCGTTGTCAAAGTTCAAGCATAGGTCTGATAACGATGGGCAGCAGAGTAGAGCGGAGTCGGATCAAGACAGGGGTCGGTAACGGTATTCAGGTGGTCAGGTATCGGGTAGAGCAGGTATCAGGTTTCAACAGGTATCAGGTAAGCAGGTATCAGGTTTCAACAGACATCAGGTTTCAGGGTTTTTAGGACACAAAGCTGTTACTGAGCTTTTAAAGGGGAAGAAGGGCTAGTGCGCATGCGCGCGCTCCCGCCGCGCACGCGCGCGCCCCCGTGACGCAGACGCGCGCCGTGCACGCGCGCGCAGACACGCGCAAGACACGCGCAATTGGAGCACGAGCGCGAGCAACAGGGGTTCGTCGGAGCCCACAGGTAGGTCCCTGACATTGCCCCCCCCCAAGGGGCAGCCTCCGGATGCCAAATTGGGTTCTTTTTTCAGGGTGAGCGGAAAAGAAATTGCGAATCAGTCTCTGTGCATGAATGTTGTTTTCGGGTTCCGAGGAATTGTCTTCTGGGCCATACCCTTTCCATTTTACTAAAAATTGAGTTTGCCCTTGCCGCTTCCTGCAGTCGAGGATGGCCTCCACAACGTATTCCTCGCACCCATCAACAAAAACAGGTTCTGGGGGACTGGTCCCCCTATCAGGAAAGGGATCCAGAACTGCAGGTTTCAACAATGACACATGGAATACTGGATGAATTTTCAAAGAATCAGGTAAGGATAGTTCATACGATACCTCATTGATCTTCCTTCGTACTGGAAAAGGTCCTATGAACTTTGGTCCCAACTTCTTTGAAGGACAGGCCAACTTGAGGTTGGTTGTAGATAGCAATACCTGGTCACCTGGCTGAAGATTCAATTCGCCTCTCTTCTTCCGGTCAAAGAACCTCTTACTGGCAGCTTGAGCTTTAGTCACCGCTTCCCGTAATACCTGGTTGTTGTGGCTGAGGAATTCCATCGTACTCTGCACTGCCGGGACTGGGGATTCTGAAAAAAGGTCAGGTAAAAATGATCAAAACCATAATTGGCAAAGAAAGGGGATTGCCCAGTGGCTGAGTGGTTGGCGTTATTGTACGCGAACTCCGCTAGAGGTAGCAGGGAAACCCAATCGTCCTGAGAGAAGGACGTAAAGCACCTAATGTACTGTTCAAGAGTCTGGTTGGTCCTCTCTGTTTGCCCGTTGGTTTGGGGATGATAAGCTGAGGAAAAGGAGAGTTTAATCTTCAAGGTTTCACATAGGGATCTCCAGAAGCGGGACGTGAACTGAACCCCCCTGTCAGACACAATGTTGGAGGAAATTCCATGTAGCCGAACAATCTCCTTGATGAAGATACGAGCAGTCTCTGCAGCCGTTGGGGTACTCCTTAAGGGAAGGAAATGAGCCATTTTGGATAGGCGATCCACGACTACAAAAATTGCCGTGCACCCCTCCGAACAAGGAAGTTCTACTATGAAATCTATAGAAATCATTTCCCAGGGTCTATTGGGTACAGGTAGGGGCTTCAACAGTCCCCAGGCTCGGCTTCTTGTGGTCTTGTTTCGATTACACGTGGGGCATGAGTTAACATATGTTTTGCAGAAATTTTCCAGGTCTGGCCACCAGAAGGTACGACGTACCAGTTCGAGGGTTTTCCGAACCCCAAAGTGTCCTGCCAACGGGTGGTCGTGAAGGAGTTTCAGGACCTCCACACGACTTGTTTCTGGATGCTGGAAGGTTTGGAGGCGTCTGTGGATGCTTCTCTAATTTCGGAGAGTAGACCAGACTGGAGAAGTAGGAAGTTACCTGCTGGTAAAATAGTGTCAGGAACCGGTATATCCTTGGGGTTATCATGCATCCGGGATAGTGCGTCTGGTTTGACGTTCTTTGAACCTGGTCGGTATGTGATGTGAAAACAGAAACGTGAGAAAAACAGTGCCCAGCGGGCTTGACGGGGCTTCAATCTTTTAGCAGATCTTAGGTACTCAAGATTCTTGTGATCGGTATAAATTAATACTGGGTGGGCTGCGCCTTCTAACAGGTACCTCCATTCCTCCAATGCGGTCTTGATGGCAAGTAACTCACGATCTCCGACATCATAATTTCTTTCCGCAGGAGAAAGTTTCCGGGAAAAGAATCCAATGGGATGCATTAGGTCTTTATTCCCCTGGCATTGGGAGACAACAGCTCCCACTGCGACTTCAGATGCGTCAACCTCGAGGATATAGGGTAGTGCAGGATCAGGGTGACTGAGGATCGGGGCTGACGTGAAAAGCTTCTTGAGTCGGTCAAAGGCCTTTTGAGCTTCTGGGTTCCAGTGAAAGCGTAGGTTTTGTCTGGTCAATTGTGTGATGGGGGAAATTATTGCAGAAAACCCCCTGATAAATCTTCTATAGAAGTTTGCAAAACCTACGAAGCGTTGTACCCCCTTCTTGTCCAGGGGCACTGGCCAGTCGAGGATAGCAGACACCTTCTGAGGGTCCATCTTAATTCCGGTGGGAGAGATTACCAGGCCCAGGAACTGGATGGTCTGACGTTCAAATTCGCATTTCTCCGCCTTGGCGTATAATCTGTGTAGCCGGAGCCGGTGGAGGACTTTACGAACATGCTCTCGGTGTCTGTCTAATGATCTGGAAAAGACTAAAATATCATCAAGATAGACAATTACAAAGATGTCCAGAAAGTCTCTGAGTACGTCATTAATAAAATTCTGAAAGGTGGCGGGCGCATTACACAGTCCGAAGGGCATGACTAGGTATTCGTAATGACCGAATCGGGTACGAAAAGCTGTTTTCCATTCGTGCCCCTCCCGAATACGGACCAGGTTGTAGGCCCCTCTCAGGTCTAGCTTGGTGAAGACGGTAGCCGACCTCAGTTTTTGGAAGAGTTCGGGTACCAGGGGTAGCGGGTACCGGTTTTTCACTGTGATATTATTTAGTTCCCGGTAATCCACACACGGACGAAGGGACTGATCCTTTTTGGTAACGAAAAATATTCTGGCGCCTGCTGGGGAGGTAGAAGGCCGGATGAACCCCTTATGTAAGTTTTCGTCTATATATATTTTTAGGGCTTCCTGCTCCTTTTCTGACAACGGGAAGATACGCCCAAAAGGAATTTCAGCCCCTGGGAGGAGCTTGATCGGGCAGTCATAGGGGCGATGGGGCGGAAGGGAGTCGGCCCCCCGTTTACTAAAAACGTCCAGGAAGTCATGATAGGGTTCAGGAATGCACTGAAGCAGGCTTGGGTCAGAGTCCATACATAGTAAGGTGGGAGGTGAACTGGTGGGCCCGGGTAGACAGTATTGCTGGCAGTAAGGGGACTGAAAAGACACCTCCCCTGATGCCCAATTAATCAGAGGGTTGTGAACCTGAAGCCAGGGTAGGCCAAGGATTACCGGAAACAGAGGAGAAGAAATAACATCTAGGACCAACAGTTCCTTGTGCTGAGGAGCGATTAAAGCGGGTAGAGGAAGAGTCTCTTGGGTTACCTGTCCAGAACTGATGCGGGAGCCGTCGGCCAGAAAAACAGAGAGTCCATGGGTCTTTCTTCGTAAGGGGATGCTGTGCAGGTTGACAAAAGCGGTATCGATGAAGCAGCTGCATGCGCCGGAGTCAAGGATGGCGTTGACCGGAATAGTCCTTCCCTGGCACTGTAACGAGAAAGGTAGAGCAAGGTGGGTTGCATTGCCTGACAGGGCTGAGAAGTTGACAGGAGTTGAGAGGAGGCACTTACGTGTCTTAACAGGACAGTTGTGAACGTAGTGGCCAGTCCCGCCGCAGTACATGCAAAGGTTGAGTTGGCGACGACGTGCCCGCTCTTCAGGTGGTAGTGTTGGCCGCATGAGGCCAAGTTGCATGGGTTCAGATGAGTCCTGGTTGGTGCTGGGGAGATCTGGGTAGGTAGGAGGCAGGTAGCGAGAAGCCGGCATAGGTACTTTTGCAGTCATCCAGGTGGGACGGGACGGCTGAGAAGATCGCTCAGCCCGGCGTTCACGAAGCCGGCGGTCGATCTGAATAGCTGTGGTAATTAGATCCTCGAGGGTCTCGGGCACCCCCACTCGAGCGAGTTCGTCCTTCAGGCTTTCAGAAAGGCCCAAGCGAAACTGGTGCCGCAGAGCTGCATCGTTCCATTGAGTGTCCGCGCTCCAGCGCCTAAAGTCCGTGACATAGTCCTCAGCCACTCTGCGACCTTGCTGGAGCGTGAGTAGGGCAGACTCTGCGGTGGCGGCTCGTTGAGGGTCATCATATAGCAGAGCCATGGCCTCAAGAAAAGCGAACAGGGTCCGCGTCTGGTCACCATTCTCCTCGAGCAGCCGGTGGGCCCAGGTCTGAGGGTCCCCTTGTAGTAGGGAGATTACGAATCCCACTTTGGTGACCTCCAAGGAAAATGTCCGGGGTTGTAGGGCGAAGTAGAGCTCACAGGCGCTACGGAAGGCTCGAAATTTGGTGCGGTCGCCAGCGAATCGCTCTGGCACTGGAACTCTTGGTTCAGGTGGGAGCATTACCACCGAAGGAGCAGAAACAGCCGATGTGGATCTGGAGGTTGAAGGAGCAGCTGGATCACTGGGGGCAGCCAGGCTGTGTACCTGTCCTTCTAGCCTAACGTAGCCTTCCTGTAGGTTCTTTACTGCTTCTGTGAGAGCATCAGGTGTTTGCAGATTTCGTCTATGGCAGGGGCTATTCCCGCAGGCTCTGACATGGCTGTCTGATACTGTTACGTACCTCGTGGATAGAGCCTCGTATGCAGGAAGGAGCCCCTCTTACCGCCCGGGTTCAGGGACTGCTGGAGTGGGGACAGCAAGTCCGGGAGCGCGGTGGGGTAAGAGTGCTTGGTGATGATAGCAGACCGGTCGGAATGGAAATCTTGCAGACAGGCAGTGTAGGAGACAGCGTCTCTGGAAGGCCACCGGAACCAGATAGCGGGAACTGGTGGACGAGCCGATCGGATGCAAGACAGGAACGGGTATGCAGTCAGCAAGGGTCAGATGGGCGGATCACCCGAAAGTCACTCTGTAGCGGAGGTAGCGTTGTCAAAGTTCAAGCATAGGTCTGATAACGATGGGCAGCAGAGTAGAGCGGAGTCGGATCAAGCCAGGGGTCGGTAACGGTATTCAGGTAGTCAGACGGAGCCGGGTCAGGTATCGGGTAGAGCAGGTATCAGGTTTCAACAGGTATCAGGTAAGCAGGTATCAGGTTTCAACAGACATCAGGTTTCAGGGTTTTTAGGACACAAAGCTGTAGATCAGACAGCAAGGTGTCACTGCTGTTACTGAGCTTTTAAAGGGGAAGAAGGGCTAGTGCGCATGCGCGCGCTCCCACCACGCACACGCGCGCCCCCGTGACGCAGACGCGCGCCGTGCACGCGCGCGCACGATAGGTGCGCACGCGCGGCGCGCAGACACGCGCAATTGGAGCACGAGCGCGAGCAACAGGGGTTCGTCGGAGCCCACAGGTAGGTCCCTGACAAGTAGAGTCTAGCCAATTATGGGCAGCTTCCATGTCTATCGGTTCCTGTGCATAAAGATTAGTAAAAAAAGGTTTCCAGCGTCTTGTTGATATCTCTAGGGGAGGTGGACAATGAGCCATCTGGATTTTGGAGTGTAGATATATGTGTGGGAGTATAAGCGCCTCTGGTGAGGTTTGCCAAGAGTTTACCTGCCTTATTTCCAAATTTATGATAGCGCAAATTTTAGTGAGGATAGCCCCATCTGTTCTACTCTTTCCGCCCACGTGTCAAATAGGTTTCTAGCTTCCAACCACAACTTGCGGTTTTCAGCCGAGTAATGAGCATTCAGGCGAGCCTGAGCTGCTTGCACCCTGTTACTGGCCTTGCGATATTTTGCCTGCGCATCCTTCTTATAAGCAGACACAAATGAGATGATATTGCCTCTCAAGAAGGATTTACCCGCCTCCCAGAACAGATTAGGGTTGTTCTTGTGGTCATTGTTGTTGAGGGAATAGTCTGACCACGCCCCGGTCAGCATATGTTTAAAGTTTTCGTTTTGAGTTAAATATGCCGGGAACTTCCACTGCCTATGCTCCGGTTTTGAAGGTTGGTAAGGGTGACCGAGATTGGAGCATGGTCAGAAATGACCATTTCGTGTATGCATGTCTCTCCAAGTTTGTGGAGCAGTGAGTGGGTGGATAGAAAGTAATCGAGCCTAGCAAAAGAGTGATGAGCTGGGGAGTAGAATGTTCAATCTTTATCTAGGGGACGTTGCAATCGCCAGACATCCACAAGACTGAGAGCTTGTGCCATATGGTAGAGGTGGGTATGATGGTTTTGTTTACTCATTTTTTGGGGAGGGTGTGATCTAGTTCTGTCTTCTTGGTCATTGAAAGTTGAGTTGAAATCCCCCCGATGAGGTGAGGGATGCCACAGTCCCGCACTAGTTTGGTCGTTAAGTCAGTAAAGTACGCCTGGTCTGGGGAGTTCGGAGCGTACACGTTGGTCAGCCTAATGTCATTCGTTGGGAACTTAAGATGAACGGACACAAATCTACCTTCCTCATCTTTGTCAACTGAAACCAGGTCATACGTCAAGTTCTTGTGAAAGAGAATAATCGTACCTGCCTTGCGACTCTGGGAGGCCGAGCCTACCACCTCCCCCACCCATAGCTTCTTTATACGAAGAAAATCACTTTCTGCTAAATGGGATTCCTGCAGTAGAGCTATGTCAGATTTCAATATTTTTAAATGCCTTAGAACCTTCATACGTTTTGCCGGGGAGCGAAATCCCTTAACATTCCACGACGTTATCCGAATTGCGTGCATTTAATAGTGGAAGGAGGAATGTGGGGAACTATGACATAGTGAAAAAATACCTGTTAAGTGGAAACACCAAATCAGAGTCCCACTGTTGTGTTTAGCTCGGGGACTTCGACCATGTGATCGGAGGAACCAACTTTTCCTAAGGAAATAGAGTACAAGAAAGTAAAAGTAGAAAAAGAGGGAACATAGAGTAACTAAAACAAAAACATATGAAACATCATGAGACTTCACTTTTTTCCGCATGCAATTTCACCACCGGAAATCCGTAAACCCGCTAGGCGCAACTTGCACCTAGGACGCTAGGCGCTGCTCAGCCCAGAGGATAAGCCATGGCGATGGGAGGAGTCTAAACTATCCTCCCATTGCACATGACCTCTAGGGTGCCCTCAGTGGATAAGCCTGTGATGGAATTGCAGTAAGGGAGATAATCCCGCAAAAGAGACTAGGAACAAGAAGTCAACAATATTTAGTGAAAATAAATCAAACTATGAACTTGTAGCCCAAGACATTAAGCACAAAGGGATAAAAAGACTACTCAATTGTCCTGGGAAAACATGGGTTATCCGTGTGAGGAAAGCCAAAAATTTAGCTGGAAACCATCCCCAAAAGCTGGAATATTCCATGAGACGGATCCTCCTAAAGAGCACAATAGCCCGAGAGCAAAGGGTTTAAATCCAATATCATAAGGATTATTCAGCTAGCATCCGCTGGATCCGACGCGATTGACGACTTTAGACGTTTGGGTGGGTCCTTCCTAGGGCTCCTTTGTTCCCGAGGTCCTTGCCCGACCTTGTCAGCATAAGAAGTAGGAGCATTGGGATTAGGTGAGAGCGATTTAAGGAAGGCGTGAGCTTTGTCCAGGGATTGCAGGGTGATTTGTTCCCCATCCGGGAATTGCAGGCGTAGTACCGCAGGGTATGCCAATGTGAAGCGAATGCCCCTTTTGTACAGTTCCGCACATATTGGTTGAAATTCCTTGCGTTTGCGGAACACTTCCACCGAGTAGTCTGCAAAAATCAACAGTTTGTGCCCCTCTAGTACCAGTGACCGAGCTTTACGAAAATTCTTCAGAATATCTGATCGGTCTGCGTAATTTAGGAATTTAGCAATCACCGGCCTCGGGCGTTTCCGATCATCAGATGGAGCCCCCATTCTGTGAGCTCTCTCAACCGTGCATCTGCGATTGATACCCAGCGCCTCTGGGATATTGGTAGTGCAGAGGTCAATCAGAGATCCATGCTTAAAGGATTCAGGGAGACCAATAATTCTTAAGTTGTTTCTCCTGGATCGGTTCTCAAGGTCCTCCAAACGATCGTGCATATGTTGCTGGTCCTGGATGAACTTTTCAAATGCCCCGTTCATGCTGTATTGGTCATCCTCCAGTGAGGACACTCGTTGTTCTACGTCAGTCAGTCTGTGTGAGTGCTCTCCCAGCTCTTTCCTCAGCTGCTGTATGCCCTCCGCCACCGCCTTGGTCACTGCAGCGGTTATCGTAGGGGATAGTAATGAGGCTACTGCCTGAGCAATCCTGGCGTGAGAGCTGTCTGGCTCCAGGTTCTTGACCATTGTTACTTCCATAGCCTCTTGCGGGGTCTCAGTATATGGTGGGCTGTTCTGGGGATTAGACTGCTGAGCGCTCTGTGTGTGAGGGGAGACTCGCGCTGCGGCGGCCATCTTGTCTGCGCTCACAGCCTGTGCTGGGGGAGAAGGATCACCTACGGTGTTGCCGGAGCTTGGTCTCGGCTGTGTTAAGAACCGGTCCATCCGCAGTGGCAAAGGGGAGGTGGGGTGACCTCTGTGAGGCAGTATACGAGCAGCGATCGGGTTTTGTAAGCCGGTTACTGAGCGGGTTCCACGGAGCCTCCGATCCCCTGTCCTTCACATACGGCGCCGGAACCGGAAGTCTGTCTTCTATGTCTTGATGTAGTTTTCCATTGGTTACCCTACAGATTGTTGCCCAGCACACAGATAACATTTTTATTATTAAAATATTTTATTTTTTTATAAATTCTTTCTGGCACTTTTGATTAAAAAAATTTTCTCTTGTCAAGTATGACATTTTTAACTGTTCTCCAGGGTTTGCTCCTTTTTTACATGGACAGAAACCTGTCACATTCAATAATGTAATTTTATTGTTATGCAGTAGGTCTAGTACATTGTGGATTACCTTGGTTGGCATTTTCATATATTGTAACTCATTTGGGGGTTTAGTACACGTTTTTTTACCTTAATCCATCCTATGGTGTATCTAAAACTATTTTTTTTGTTTTGGAGTGGTAAGGAATCATAACCCCTGTCAGGTTTGTATTGCTGACACACAGATGGAGAAAACCTGAAATGGGTTTAACCACTCAATTTAAGCTTTTGAAATTATCTAATGCATACACTGAATAACTATCCTCTGTATATTTATTATATTTTCCCATATCTGATTTCCTACAGTCTTTTGCAAACATTGACCTTGATTTTTTTTTTTTTGTATATTTATTATATTTTCCCATATCTGATTTCCTACAGTCTTTGGCAAACATTGACCTTGATATTTTTTTTTTTTTTGGCACAGACATTGAGATTAGCATGGTGTTAAGTGTTAAAATATAACTACGGTATGAAAAGTTCTGTCAAGCCCTCATATACTGTAAATTGCCTTTGGGTATCCAGTTGTGTATTTAACAATCAATCATATACAGTATTGATTGATTGATTGATTTAATGGATTTATAGTGCCCCAAATACTGACCCGTCAGGGCAGCGTCTAAGTGCAGAAGAACAAAAATAGGTAAATCAAATCAGGGAGAGAGAGAAAAAGAGAAGAGCAGGAAAAGCCAAGAGACAGATCAACAGGGCACAACAGGGAGAACTAACATAACTCAACCTGCTTTTTCTCGAAAAGCCAGGTTTTTAATCCTTTACGAAAGGCCATAATAGAAGGGAGGGACCGAATGGAAGCAGGGAGACTATTCCATAGAGCCGTAGCTCTCACAGAAAAGCATCTGCCCCCAAAGGTAAGCAAACGTGCAGATGGACAAATGACAAGACCGGCTGTTAGTGATCTGAGTGCTCGTGCAGGGGCGTATCGCGTTATCAAGGAATTCAGATATTGCGGGCCCATCCCATGATAAGCACGATAGGCGAGACAAAGAGCCTTAAACTCAACGCGATCTACCACAGTGAGCCAATGTATTAGTATGTATATAGCCAGTGCTGGGACAAGGTCATCCAGAGCGAGCATGAAAAACTGTGCCTCCCCTCCCCTTACCTGCACTGAAATAGTACCAATTGTGGTACATTGCAGAAAACTGAAGATTTTAAAACAGAAACACAAATATGGGATCTAGGGGGCGGGGGGCTGAGCAAGCAAATTGTGCTGAAAAAGCCAATACAAATGTGTGGCTATCATTGCTGCTGCTCAGAAAAGTGACGTGGCAGATCACTTTTTAGAGGGTGTTTGACAGGCAGTGAGGAAACAATATGTCACCTCCTTCCAGCTTGTTTTAACTCACTGACCCCCTGCAGATGTGTGCATTGCATGCAATTGCAGAGTTGCCCTGTGCCATTACATTTTTGCTGGGGGCATAAAGCAAGGCATTGTGATCATGGCATGTGTATAGAACACTTTACACATGCTGAATCTCCTTGAATACCCTTGTTCAGGTTGGTGGTTTGGGGTGGTAAAAACTTGGCCCAACCACTTACTTTTAGATCCATTGACCCACCCATGTGAGCAAGTCCAACATGGGCCTTGTTTACACTTGTGGTTGGGGGGGTGGTAAAACTGGCATCAGGCAGTAGAGTAGTCAAAGAACAAGCCAAGGGTCAATCACTAGTGGTAGAAAAATACAGCTGGCAGCAGGGAAGTCAAGCAGAAGGCACAGCAAACTGGCAAAGAGAAAGTGCTGAGACAAGGCTTATATAGCAAGTTCATGGGAGGAGCAAGGAGTTCAAGGTTCAACAGTAATGAAGACTCAAGGCATGGTTGTCCAATAGATTAGATAGGTTTGTCCAGCAGATCAGGCAGGGAGCTCTCCAGCATCCCAGATAACTCAGTCGGAAGAGTCAACACCAGACACCAACGAGGTCCCAGGCTCAAGCCCAAAGGCAGGGTGCCTTTGGCCAATCATGGCTCAGAGGCTAAAACAACACCCCACACCATATAAGGCTGATGTTTACAAGGGGCCAGATTCATCAAGAGTTACGACGGCGTATCTCGAGATTCGCCACGTAACTTCTAAAATGTGCAGGCGTATCTTTTTTCTGTATTCAGAAAACAAGATACGCCAGGATTGAGCTAAGATATGAGCGGCATAATTGTATTACGCCGTCGTATCTTAGTTGCATATTTACGCTGGCCGCTAGGTGGCGCTTCTGTCGATTTACGCGTCAAATATTTAAATTAGCTATATACGCCAATTCACGAACGTACCCCTGGCCGTCATAGTAAAGATACGCCGTTTACGTAAGGTGTTTTCAGGCGTAAAGATAAACCACCAAAGAGATGGCGCAGCTAATGTTAAGTATGGATGTTGGGACCGCGTCCAATTTTTTAAATTTTACGTTGTTTGCGTAACTCGTCCGTGAATGGCGCTGGACGTAAATTACGTTCACGACGTTTTCAATTACTATTTGCGACGTCATTTGCAGTGGATAGTATATAGTGCAGTCCGTGTACTATATCTAATACAGTTCAGAGTATATAGTGCCATCAGTGTAGTATATATAATACAGTGCAGAGTATATAGTGCCATCAGTATAGTATATATAATACAGTGCAGAGTATATAATGCAGTCAATGTAGTATATATATAACACAGTGGAGAATATATAGTGCAGTCAGTGTAGTATATATAATACAATGCAGGGTACATAGTGCAGTGCAGAGTGTATAATACAGTGCATTGAAGTGGCTATGTGAGCTCCTGTGACAGAATTGGAAAAAGTATAGTTTTCAAGGCGAAATCCATGACAATTTTTTTTTTTTAAAACAGCGTGGGGTCCCCCCAAAATCCATTGTGTCCATCGTCAATCACAACGCCTCTGGAAGATGAGGGCATGTAGCCTGGTATGGTTCAGGATGGGGGATATGATCGCTCATCCCACCCTATCCTGACCTCCAGGCTGCATGATCGGATAAGGGTCTGGTATGGATTTTAGGGGGACCTCACATATGCGCCACTTTACAGACAGACTTAAAGCAGGGGTTCATCCAAAAATATACTTTCTGACATTAGCTACATCCCTACAGCATACTGCTAACATCTGCAGTATGCTGGGTTTTTTTTTCGTACTTATCGTTATATGAGCCCTTGTTATCCGGCTCCGAGCGGGGGGGGTTTACTTCGGTATAGGCGTTCCTAAGCGAACAGGAGTTGATTGATTGAGTCAGCTCTACACGGCAAGCGCAGGCCTTAGCAGCCGTCAATCAACTCCTCTTCGCTTAGAAATGCCTACTCCCCACAGGATTCCCCGCTCGGAGCCGGATAACAAGGGCTCGTATAACGATAAGTACGAAAAAAAAAAAACAGCATACTGCAGATGTTAGCAGTATGCTGGAGCTCATGTCAGAAAGTGGATTTTTGGGTGAACCTCCGCTTTAAGGGACCGGTATTTAACAGAGTGTTTGGCCGATCCCTACTGGCAGCAAAAGGTTTAATGCTGTTAAGAAAGATGACACCATCATTATTTTAAATCTTTATTAGTAAAGTTTTAGCATTTTAAGTTTAATTAAAATGTTATGCTGATGATTTTCCTACATTAGCCATTCTTCAAAATCCAAACATCAGTTGTCATTTTATTTTTTCATATATAGTTCCTTTATGACTTTGAGTACCCAAAATTATAAATGTATTTGCTTTTAATGGTTGCATATTCAAGGTGCCTTTGGATGTTGTAAAATAAACTCTTCAATATATAATAACAGCCATGAGCCTATGAGAACTATTTCACCAGTAACCAAAGAAATGCTATGAATTATTGATGCCATGAACATACATATAACTTTGAATTCCCACCAGATGGTGGCCTTGCTTGACTATAATAAACTCATATTTCAGAGCATATTCATTTAAGTTAATGTCTTTGTGACAGAAATATAGAACTGTATCTACAACTGAAATCACCAAAGTGACAGTTAACCCCAAAGCCCCTCAACAATTTAGTGGGGTATAAGAATTCCCATATCAGTTTTTCCAGTAAAATTAGTTTGGGAATCAAAAAGAAGATTTCAGTAAATTGTTTATGTCAGATTTGCTTTACTTAACCATGCACTCACTAAACCGAGGCTGTAAGTATTTTTAAAATATAATATTGACTAAGGTATGTAGACATCATATTCCCTTGTCAAATATATCTTTATTTGAGCATAATACAGGCATTACATTGGTATTACGAGAAATAAGTAGAAATACATTCTTATTAAATAATAAGACAAAAAACAGAGAAATTTAAACTAAAAATTAAGTGTATGAATTGACAATCCTCGTGAGTTAATATGGCTGGTTCTGTTACAAATATGCTGCATACGTAAAGAAGTGCGTCGAGGGAGGCATATTTGATATTATACCCTCAGTATCTTGTGGATATAAGAATATTAATTAGCAGGTGCGTTGTATAACCTTATTCAGTCTTAACTTCTGAAGATTCAGTGAATAGGATTGCCTAATGAAAGAAAAATAAGAAAAATATAAAATATGACTTAGGGAAGGGAAGTCTATATCCTGCCGCTTCGAGAATGGCAAGCATCTTGTTTTCCGTGCTATGTGTGTAAGCCCATACCTGTTCAAACCTCCATTCTCTAGTGCCGTCATTTTGGCGTATACCATTGATTGTTCTATATTGTTTCACATGTTAATGTCTACATGTAATCACATATTGTGAATGCAGACTGGGTTTTAAGTTGAGTAGGGCTTTTGGGGTCTATGACCCAGAGAATTTGCTATTTGAAAGATTTCCAACCAAAATGTTGGGCTATAGAACCCACCAAGTTCCCTTTTCCGTGCAACCTCTAAAACATAAGGTCCTATTCTTGCTGTAGACCATATTCAATTAAAACATGGTCTAAAATTACATTTTAAGTGTGTTAGCATTGTGTTCATATTATACCAATCATGTATTTATTCACCCCAAATACCTACTTCTATATCCAGAAAAGCAGTTTAAAGCTGCTCCAAGTATAGACCATCTACATGATCACATTCAGACCTGACCCACCGTAATTCCAAAGGTCTCACACATAGGGAAAGGAAACCAGAATACTCAGAAGGAAACCAGAGAAGGGTGGCTTCAGAAAGTGCAGACAACTGACATTTAAGTGAAGCTGCAGCCTGCTCTGAGAAATTGGAAGTGGTCCCAAGTGGCAGCAGATGTACTGTAGCTATACAGCCAGCTGCAAAGGAAAGGCTGTCATTACAGTTAAGATTTTTTTTAGTTTTTGGGGAATACAATAGTTTTATTGATCTAAATATGGGTTTTTGTGATAACCAAAGTTAGCAGTAGGATTTAGATCTGCTAGAAACTTTTTTCTTTTTCCTATTTAATTCTACTTAAAGAAAAACTATACTGGCCTTGAATCCAGTAATGCACAGTCTCTTGAACTCCCGGCCAGCAGCTGACATCTTCAAATAGCCAGCCTTGAATGAATGAATGAATGAATGAATGAAAAAGCGCGGCACATGCGAACCAAATCGCCTTTGGGCGCTTGTTGTTTCTGTCTCTCTTGACATCAAAAGAGCAGAGTTTTAATCTGTCTTCTGAAGGTCAGGTGGTTTTCCTCCAACCGAATGCTGGTTGGTAAAGCGTTCCATAGTCTAGGACCTTGGACAGCACACCTTCTTTCTCCTTTGGACCTATATCTGGCTTTGGGTACCTTGACCAGATTTTGGTCGGTGGATCGCAGAACGCGATTGGGATTGTGGGCTTCTATTTTTTCGCATAGATATTGCGGGGCCTTCCCATGGATGCACACATATGCACAGCTTTGGAGTGCATGCATGGGGTTTAGTCAGATTCAGTGTTGCCAAATTTGTGCAGTAAGCTTGCACAGCTTGTACAGTGGTGGACAGGCAGGTAAGCAACTTTATTGCAGAAGGGACAGCAACATTCTGCCTGTTGGATCATTGTTATTCCTAGCAGTAAGTTCTACTTTAAGTTATTCCTTTAGTAAGGTATTGCTAAAGTGAAGTTTTTTGTTGTGTATTTAATTGTGTGGCATCCAGAGAGATTTGCGACACCGGAGACATGATGCATCTAAGCTATGTGTTCAGAATATCACAAAAGTAGCGGGGCACCAGCCACACCCTTACAAAACAACAACAATCAATAAGTTTGCAAATATATATGTAGCATTACCCCCGGAGGAGCTGCTGGTTGTTTTGGGTGGCTCATTTACCTCATGGCTCCTCCGAATTCCTAGGGGTGAATGATGCGTATTGCATTTAGTAGAAGTAAAAGATTGTCTGCAACAGGTGCTCTTTGCTTTGCTCTTTATTACCCAGCCGGGTAAAAACAATAACTTGTAGTGAGGAAAGTAAAGTTGAAGAAGAAAGAGAACAGCAGATTCAGGTATGATGATAGGGAAACAGTCCTGCTCCCAAGCGTAACAATTCTCTGTGTCTTAGTTTTCCCGGACAGGCCTACCTCACTGACCTGGCAGCTGGAGTATCACTCGAACATTTGTAGGATAGTCTCTGCCACAGACCCTCCTTGGTGAACTTCAGGGAGACACCCCTGCCACAGGCCCTCTCTAATTTGGTAGTTATGGATATAATCCTCCTTAGATGAGTTACGCTTGGATCTCCTTAAAATTGTCGCCCAGGTACCGACTGACAGGTGACCAATCCTTCAGTGTCCGGCTACCTTGATCTCTGATGGTTTGTCAAGGCCCTTTTGGATCGCCAGCCTCTCAATGGCACTCCTCAGACAGACTCTCCACCGAACAGCACATACAGCTTGGGATCCTCAAAGGTGGGAACCCAGTCGCTCACTGGGTCCCCATCACTGTTCAGATGCTCCGGGCCAACATGGTCCCGGAACCAGGAACACTGTGTGGCACGTGCGCCCAGGGCCATCTTAATAGCATAATGGGCCCATGGGCAAAGTAATGCGATGGGGCCCCTACAAGCCTTCCACGATTTAAACACCTACTCTACAACAAAATTTCAGCCTATACACAATATGTTGCTGTACTATACAAATAAAAATGACACAAGCATTACTATGAATTATTTAATTAAGTATTTAGCACAGACATTTGAAAATGTTCTTTACAGAAAGTTATTGTATTAGTCCTTGTAACGGTCACCACCATTTACGACCTTCCATCCAACCACGACAAGCTTATCTGACACACTGCGACAATCCTGCATACACGATCCATTCCATTTCCCATAATAACCAAGACACAAGCTCTGGTACTGGTTTCAAAATGAATGAACACTTTAATGGTTTATTCTCAGCTTTTTATACAGTACAAGATGTTACAGTTAATCACAGGACAATGCAATCTCCACCCCCTATTCACACACTATGGCTAATTATCTAATCAGTAGCTTGACATTTGGGCACCGCATCATCAATAGACTTCAATTGACCTTTTGAATAATACACAATCACAGATAATCTTCACACACATATAAGGAACCTCAATCACATTCTAAAAGGCATTCAGGTAAGCTAATTATCTCCCCGAGACATTCCGTCTGTGACAACATCTATTCACCTGCAGAACACAATGGAAAGGTCTTTTAGGAGCCGATGTAATTAACACCTTTCTACAATGAAATGTCTTTCACAAGCCGGGCCACTTAGCATTTTAAAAGCCTATTATACAGAGGGATGAGTCACTGTCTTGTTGACCTGGTCTCAAGTCAACATGAACTCCTTGTAATATTCCAGTCCTGCAAAATGAATTATTATTAATGTCCCATCTCATGTAATATATGAATTATGATCCTATTAGCCACCCTACGCCTACAAGGGCACAGGGTGGACTTCGATCCAGGAGTTATTAGTGTCCCTGGCACAGGAGTATCTCTCATACTTCCAAAGTCTCTGATTGTCACGGTTCATTCCATTACAGTCCTTAAAATACGAATGCGCCATTCGTAAAGAGAGTCAATTACGTGGGGTCACAATTCATTTACATGGATCACGCCCCCTACCTGCCTATTTAGAATTACGCCCAGTAGGGATTTATTTATGGAATTTGTATTTATTTATTTTTACTAGTAATGGCAGGGATCAGTGACTTATAGAGAGACTGCAACATTGCGGCAGACAAATCGGACACTAAGTGACTTTTGGAGACCAGTGACACCAATACAGTGATTAGTGCTAAAAACATGCAATGTCACTGTACTAATGATAACCAGGGGTCAACTGTGTGTCTAGAGAGTGCTTGGTTACTGTGGGGAGGTGCTTTTACTAGGGGAAGGCATTGATCCATGTTCCTGTTTTGTGGGAACACAGGATCAATACCTTCCCTACTGACAGAACGGCAGTCTGTCTTGCCGTTCTGCTAGTGTCCTGAGTGATAGCAGGTGCCTGCTAAATGGCTCACGCTGTGTCCATTCACAGTGGGAGTGGATAGAGAGTGGTGTGCGTGTGTGCTCCAGACCTGGAATTAGAGGATCATGTACTAGGTATGTGATGCTGTGCAGGAGAGCCGCTCCGCCACAGGATAGATATATATGCACACAGTATACGGTTGGCAAGTGGTTAAAAAAGAAAGCACAGCCTGTTCTAATGCAGCTTGGGTGAATTGCTGACAAGGCACCAGCTGGGGGGATGTATACATGCTGGAGCCACAATATTTGATTAGTGACTGTGTGCAGCAAAAATTATATCACCAGTTGAATTTGACGGGTACTACTGCTTACCAAATGCAACCAAATCAAATAAGTCTGTGCTGCAACTTTCCATTGCACATAGTTTTGGTGGGGTAGATGCAGCTTTTAGTGTGTTAAGTTTAGTGGTGAGGAAGCAACATAACACCTCTTCACCGCCCATCTAATACCTCTAAAAATCAAGCCATGTCCACAGTAGCAGGGCGTCCATAGAGGTCGCAGGAGCGCCACCCCTCTCTCCCGTCAATCACCAAGAGATTCATGCATTGCATTAACCTATCTATTGTTGCCACTGCCGCCCCCAATTCAGGTGTCCAGGCCCTTGTCGGGCACCGTGCATTTGAATTACAGTGGCGGGGATGTTTTGGAACTGCCTGATTAGAGCCATGGGCTCTAATAAGCATCCTGTATAGATCCTGTGGGATCTAATAGGGAATACGGCACTTGCTCCATTAAGTTGCGGCGGCGTGGTGTAAATGGCTTACGCTACGCCGCCGCAGATTGTATGTGAATCTGGCCCTAAGTGCCGGTTAACACTTTTGCGCTGTGAATTCGCAACAAATTCTGTGCAGATTCCGCACCACATCCAAATCACACCCCCTTTATGCGAACCGCTGCAGGTGTGTATGTTAAGGTAACGACACACTGAAATCAGTTCGCAAAACGCAGTGTGATTTGCAGAATTTATTCAGGGATGGCCAAAAAAAGGGTCCTGCAACACTTTGGTGCAGATTTGGTGCGATTTGAAACATGCAGAATGAATGGTTTAATTCGCACTGCTGAAGAATCGCATGTGATTTGAACAGGAATGCGGTGCGATTCCCGTTCAAACTTGCATGCAGTTCCCGCACCGCATAGTGTGAACCACCTCAGAGCAGCAGAGAAGGACATTTGTTAATGTTGAAGGGGATGTCACTTTGGACAGTGGACTTACCGATTTTGCAGCCTCTAGTCTTCTCCAATTTTCATGCGGCAGCTGCACACACCTAGCACCATGCTGTGTGCACATCAGGGGGTGGGGTTTCTAACATGGCTGGGCAGTGGGCACAGCAGGAAATCAGGGATTGGTCAGTTTGCATGGGTCTTCAGAACACTGATGGTCCCATCTGTGCTGTTCACTCTGAATCCCTGTGTGATAATATATGTGAGACCTGCAGTAATGGCTAGACATGTGCACAGAATTTTTTTTATTTTTTTTTGTTCCGTTTCGTATCGTTCTGTAGGTTCGTTTCCGTTTGTTTTTCGTAAGACGCTCGTTTTCCTGTTCGTTCCCGTTCGTTTTTCGTACGACGCGATTTTTCCGTATTCCGATCGTTTCGTACATGTAGTATGGTTAGTTATTCTGTTTTAATGTTCGTTACTTGTTAGACAATAATTTTCGTGAATTTTCGTCAATGATTTGCATTTTGTATTTTGAATTCCTTTTTCTGTTCGTATTTTCAGTCGTATGTTCATATGACATCTATAACAAAAGATTTGCATTCTGTATTTTGAATTCCTTTTTTCTGTTTGTATTTTGGATTCAAAATACAGAATGCAAATGCAAATGAACGAACGACTGAAAATACCAAAAGAAAAAAGGATTCAAGATACAGAATGCAAATCTTTTGTTATAGATGTCATTTTCGTTTTTTTGAATGGGCAGTGAGTGAGTGTAGTTAGTGAAGCAGCTTCTCTTTTGTGCTGAGTACACTAGTACAGTGAGTAGTACAGTAAAGCCAAATAAACTTTTCTGTGGATTTTCATCTGAAGGGAGATCAGTTGGCCAGACTTTTGAACCCAAAAATGGTTTTCTGATGGAGTTTAAAAACAAACAAGGGGGGCGTGGCCTAGCTGTGCAGGAAGATGGACGCTTAAACCCTGAGCTCCGGCTACCCCAGGACGGTTCAGCATCTTACGCCGAGGTTTCTTCCCCATTACCGTCTAAATTGGACCATGGGCACAGCGTCGAGACAATCCTCTGCTTCCCGCTCCCGTTCACCGCGGGAAAACACCGGATCCCAAGGGCACAACATTCCGGAGATGTTTCGCGCCTCCCGAGGGAACATGGCGTCCTCCCGTCACTCTGCCTCACAAGACGCAGCGCTGCTGCCGCCAGCGACAACCTCTCCTGTCGTTTTAATGGCACCATTGGCTGCCTCATCGCCTGCAATACCACCCGAACAGGAGGTGATGAACCCCTCTCAGCAGCCCCAGCTCAATATTATGAACCTCAGGGCAATCGCCTCGGATATCAAGGACACCCTCTCGGCGGCCCTATCGGCGGCAGTTGCCGAACTCCGGATTGACATCAGAGCCCTATCGGACCGGGTCGCAATGACCGAACGGGTGGTGGAGGAACATGACCAGGTCCTCCTACGTTCCACACGGAAAATCGATGACCATACCCTTCAGTTAAGGGACGTGAATAGACACCTGGAGGACCTGGACAACAGGGGGCGCCGCCATAACCTTAGGGTGAGGGGGCTCCCTGAGTCCATCGAGGGGGACCGTGTAAAACAGGAGGTCACTGCGATTTTTAATGGCGTGCTAGGCAGACCCCCACAGTCCAAGATCGAGATGGAGAGGATACATCGGGCACTCCGTCCCAGGGGTAGGGACAACGACCCTCCCAGAGACGTGGTCTGCTGCCTGGTGGACTTTGGCCTTAAGGAAGATATTCTACGGCAGGCCCGGGGGCAGAGACTTTCTCATGGGGGCGCCCCACTGCAAATATACCAGGACCTCTCGGGGATCACACTGCAGCACCGATGGGACCTCCGGCCCTTACTGGAAGTTCTTAGGGCACGTGATATCAGATACAAGTAGAAATTCCCTTTCTGTCTGGCGGCTTCCCATCAAGGTCATAATGCTGCCCTGAGGGTTCCCGAGGACCTGCCTCACTTCTGCGATGTTCTGGGCATACCGATTGTACAGGTGCCCAACTGGTATGCCCCCTACCGATGCTCTGTAGGCAGGTGGGATAAGCCGTGGGAGGAGCCCATGGAAACCCAGGCCACTAGACATCGCAGACGGAGGTCCCCTTCTCCATTCAGGAATCTTTCGAGCTCTCATCCCATCGGAGGTGACCGGGACCCAGCAACCCCACCCGGAGCCAGACGAGCGGGGAGAGACAAGTAATTCCCTCCACCCAGGTACTTCTGCAGCAATGTTCCTTGGTTTTGATTAAACCCCTGTTATCCCCGGTTTGTGCGTGTGACTTTGATTCTCTGAACCCTCTGACTTTGTTTTGCCTCTCGGGGTTTACAAGATGGCGGGTGGTCGTTTGAGGTGAAATATCACTGTCCCTGCCGCCTGTCACTACAAAAATCGCTAGAAACTACGTTTCCCAAACTGCTCAGCGCAGCTACATCAGCAAAGGACTTGACACACCGCCCTCTCTGCTGTGCTTTGGTATGACTCCACAGCGGCCACTCCCGACGGTTGTACTGACTGGTTAGACCATCGCGTGAGAACTCCACGCCCCTACTGCACCCGGATGGTCATGGTCCTCTGGAAGTATGCTTCTGCTACCCCGTGCAAGGAGACCCCTATGGCCGTGCTTCAGTTTACCGCCCCCAGCACTCATCGCTACAGACCCTTGCATACGTGTGCTCACACAGCCCTCGCATCCCGCCGCGGTAAACTGATGTGACCTTCTCCCTTGCATCTTCCGCACGGCCGGATTGTAATGCTCCACATCTCTCACTCCACCGGCGGCCAGTCACGGGACATCATCGCCAACTTCCTGCCTCGCCCGCTGGACTCTCACCGAAGAGGATCAGGTAAGTACTGTAGTCTGGCTGCTGATGGACTGTTTGACACTCCATGAACTACGGGGAGTTCGCTCTCTACCCCCCCCCCCCCCTGGTGTGGCTCCCTCCCTCTATGACTGACACCCCCGGACTATGGGCCATATCGGCCATGAACGATGCTACTGCCTGCCTACCCGGCCAGGTATAATACCGGTCCCTTGTACCTGCCTGGCACACTGGTTTGACCTAAGGCTATGACCTCCTGATGGCCACATACTGCAATGGGTTGTAAGTTCTGGTGAAGGTATTTAACTGTGGTTTAGTTTGGGGCAGTATGTATCCCCTCACCTCTCACGCTTTCACTCGCCGACAGGTAGCGGGGTTATGGACGTTTTGATCCTCCCCCTCCCTCTCATGGCTGGCTGGCCGTTGTGAGGATGCTGGGGAACTGTATTGGCTGGGAAGATGACCCCGGGGGTCTCCCGGGTTATTAGGTGCGTTGTCTCGACCGGTTTCACATTGAAGGGTCATGTTAACGCCTTTACTTATTGGCCTCTTCCTCCTTGTAGAGTTTCCCAACTACCCACAAGTGCTCAGGTTTGTTGTTTATAGGTTAAGCTTCTGCCGGAACTGCCTCTTAGAGCTAGAGGTTCAGCCACACGATGCTACTGATTTCCTTTTGGGTTCATGTTATATTGTTTTATGTATTACGTTCTACTACCTTCTGTTCTGTTCTAGGCTGGGTCAACCCCCCAACAGTGGTGTACGGTGACACCTGGGTTCCATTCTAGAACCTGGGCGTGCGGTGCGCCCTGTACCGTTCCGATTTCCCTGGATACACACAATAAGTGAAAGGACGCCGTCCTGCTGCTTAATCGGTTTTTAGTGCATACACCTAGAGGTACCGCCCACCGGGGTGCTAATACCCACGCACCTTGTTCTCTCTATTCAGCAGCCGTCGGCTGCCCCGTTTCCCTTGGGAGAGAGCTCTCCCTCCCCTCCCTGCGACATGGCGACCAGGGACACGGCTCCGTCCCCTGCTGCGAATGATACTCCTCCCCTGTCCAAATTCAAATTGTACTCCCTGAACGCTCGGGGCCTCAACACACCTGAGAAACGTGCCCGTCTCCTTCACTCTCTCTGGAAAGAGAAACCCCACATGGCACTCATCCAAGAAACACACTTCAGATCCGACACAGTTCCCAAGTTACACGACCGGAATTTCCCAATAGTCTACCATGCCACCAACGATTCCACTAAGTCGAAGGGGGTGTCGGTGCTGATATCGAGGCATTGCCCTTTTCAAGTTACGGACGTACAGCGAGACCCGCAGGGTCGCTACATCTTCATAAAGGGCACGCTTAATGGCCGGGCACTCACGATAGCTAACATATATGCCCCAAATACGAAACAAGTCACATACTTTTGCACAATGCTCTACCAATTGACTTCGTTCCAGTCGGGGACTCTAGTGGTGGGAGGGGACTTCAATGTCTCCCTCGCACCTACCCTCGACACGTCCGACGGTTCATCTAGCCTGGCATACAGGGCCCTGCATGCTATAAAATCGCAATTGACCACGCTGACCCTACTTGACACATGGCGCACGCTACACCCAAACACAAAGGATTTCACGCACTTCTCCTCACTACACCAGAAATACACCAGGATAGATCACTTCTTTCTAACACAATCAGACCTCACATCCCTTGTAGAAGCAACAATCGAACCGATGCTTCTGTCAGATCACCACCCGATTACCATGACCCTGCGGATTCCATCACAACATGCCAAATCAATGATATGGCGCCTGGATGATTCCGTCCTTCTTGTCCTTCTTGACACAGACCTCTCTAGATCGGTATCGGAAGTCTTAACACACTATTTCACTGAAAATGCTAGGGGTGAAACCTCCCCTACCTTGGTGTGGACGGCCCATAAATGTGTAGTTAGAGGTGAATTCATCTCCCTGATGGCTAAACGTAGTAAGCTGAGGAAGGCCAGGCTGGCAGACCTGTCCAACCGGGTCATGACGTTGGAACGTACCCACAAGCGCACGCTGGCCACTCAAACTCACGCTGAACTGTTGGCAGCAAGGCAAGAGCTTCTGGAGGAACTTCAGAAAACACTAAAACGCAGATATACCCTAACTAACAAGCTCTTTTACGAATTTGGCAATAAGTCCGGGAAATTACTGGCTGCCGCACTTCAGAAGAAGAAGTCATCTCATACTATACACCATATTACTACCCCTTCGGGGACGTCACTCACATCATCAACAGACATTGCGAACCAGTTCGTTCGGTATTTCTCCGACCTCTACAATCTCCCCACACCTGTAGCGTCACCGCCGGTCCCAGATAGGAAAACACTTATACAGGATTTCTTGCACAACTACGGATCCCCGCAGTCTCCCCTCAGGGACTTATCCCATCTAGATGTGGCAATCTTGTCACAAGAAGCACTTTCAGCCCTACATCAGCTTAAAACTGGGAAGAGCCCGGGCCCGGATGGCCTACCGGCCAGTTACTACAAAGCGTACTCAAACATTCTGATCCCACATTTTCTAGCGACCTATAATGATGCTATGTCCCCCACCCCACACAGAAAAGACCTGCTAGAGGCCCCCATATCCCTGATACCCAAACTGGGAAAATATACCACGTTAGTCTCCAACTACCGCCCTATCTCGTTGCTAAATGTCGACGTAAAGCTATATGCCAAAATCCTAGCAAATCGCCTACTACCACTCCTCCCTGACATTATCTCCCCTGACCAGGTCGGTTTTGTCCCTGGAAGGGAAACCAGGGACAACACCACCAAGGCCCTAAACATCCACCACTGGCTGACCTCTTCGCGTAATAAGGTTTTTTTTCTCTCACTAGACGCTGAGAAGGCGTTTGATAGGGTGGCATGGGACTATATGTCTGCTGCCCTTAGCACATTGGGACTCCCATCCCGCTTCATCCAGATGATTCTGGCTTTATATTCAGTCCCCACGGCACGGATCAGGGTCAATGGCCGCCTATCGAACGCCTTCTCTATTACAAACGGCACCCGCGAGGGGTGCCCGCTTTCACCTATTGTCTTCATTATCACCATGGAGCCGTTTCTCCGCAAGCTCAGAGATAACCCCAACGTCCAAGGCATTGATATCCCCGGTAAGCAGTGTAAAATAGCTGCGTATGCAGACAACATACTGCTATTCTTGTCCAACCCTGTAGTTACGATCCCAAATCTTCTTCAGGAGTTCCGCCTATTCCATACTATACTATCTCTAATTTCAAAATTAATTTTGGGAAGTCATCCGCACTTAACGTCTCCCTTCCCGGCGCAGAGGTCACCCAGTGCAAAAACAATTTCCCCTTCCGAAGGGACACGAGCGGTATCCAATACCTGGGAATCAAGATTACGGCCAATCTGACTGACCTATATAAGGCTAATTTCCTGCCCATTTTGCACACGATTAGGGAAGATCTACTCAGATGGGGACAGGGTCATTTCTCCTGGTTTGGCAGGGCGGCCATACTTAAAATGAACTTACTTCCCCGAATCCTATACCTTTCGCCAAGCGATCCCAATTAAAGTGCCACCACCCTTTTTTACCTCCCTCAAAGGAATCTGCAGGAGATTCCTCTGGGCCGGTCGCCCCCCTAGGTTGAGTTGGGACAAACTAATACGTCCTAAAAAAAGGGGAGGTCTCGGAGTTCCAGATGTGGCTCTATATTACAAGGCGTGTCAACTTGTACGGCTGGTGGATTGGCACCTCCAAGCGGACAATAAGGCATGGGTTACAATAGAAAATGCATTTCTTGATTTCCCGATCTCCCACCTCCCCTGGATCAGTGCCCTCTCAACACCTAAGGAGTGCACGGCACACCCCCTGATTGGCCCCACTCTACAGACCTTTAGGGCACTATGCCGGTCTCATGGGACAACCCCCTCACCAGGCCCGATGACCCCACTGATTCAGAACCCTGACTTCCCGGCAGGCGTCAGGTCGACTGACAATACAACTGACCCCCAACCCTCTCAGTTGAGAGCCCGCCTCTTCTTCCGTAACACGAATCTCTACACACATTCTGAAATGGTCGCAGCATTCCCGCAACTTTCACTGCCATTTTTCAAATTCCTGCAAATTAGGCACTTTCTCCAGAGTGCCCCCACACCCTCTGCATGGTGTAGACCCCTCACCCCCTTGGAACAACTGTGCAACTCGCATGGTCCCCAACGGCACTTAGTCTCCTCATTGTACGCCATGCTGATATCTCACGCAAAACCTCAAACTACTGCCCGAACGTTATGGGATAAGGATCTAGATGTGGGACTATCAGATGCTGACTGGGAAAGGGTGTGGGAACACACGCACAAGGGGTCCATCAACGTATCAGCTCAGGAAAACAGATATAAGCTATATACTCGATGGTACCGGACCCCCGATAACCTACACCGTATCTTTCCAGCCCCCCCCGACTGCTGGAGATGTGGCGCAACCGCAGGCACACTCCTACATATCTGGTGGGAGTGTCCCCGCATACAGCCTTTTTGGAGAGAGGTACACGATCGCGTGCTCGATATCACGACACTCGCCGTGGAATTCACCCCGGCTCAATATCTCCTACATCACACCTCCCTGTCGAGGGCCCAATATCACAAGTCTCTCGCTATGTACCTCATTAACGCGGCCACTCAATGCGTCCCACTACGCTGGAAAACTGCTCTTCCCCCGACGCTTGAAGATTGGCATTCTAGAGTAAGCAAGGTCGAAGAAATGGAGAGACTTATACACCAGGCACACGACACGCACGACAGGTTTTATCAAACATGGGCCTGCTGGATCCACTATAGGGACTCCTTGAGTCAGGGAACCCCACCCGTTATCCCTCCGCCACACAGTGCCCCCTGTTAAGCGGTCTAGAGCGTGATCTGTCCCACACCCTAGAAGTGTCGTCCCTATTCCTCTCCCTTTATGTCCTATAGACTGGATCCCCAATGTCCCTAATGGGGTACGACTCTCCCGACATTTGAGCCATCCCTGCAGTCCTTGGTCGCCGAGTACGCCGAGCTCCGCGGGTCTCCTCCCCCGCCCACAGATTGATCCCGGTAGGGGTGGGTGGGATGAGGATTGACTTGTGTGGGCTCCGGCCTGCTTCACTATCGCCACCTCCCCTAGAGGTAAAAGGGAGGGGGGCCTACCCTCATTACTTGTTGTTATACTCTCTGTATTGCTTTAATGGGCCTCATATATTTTTTATTCCACTGTTTAAGCTGTAGACTTTTTCTTCTGTATTAGTACCTGGTCAACTGTTCTTGGATATATTTCCGATTATGTATCATTCTCTGTACGCTATGTATGCATTTCTGTATGTTTTCATGAAACTTTTCAATAAAATTGTTTTGGAAAAAAAAAAAAAAAAAAAATTTTTTTTTTCTGAGAACGAACGGAAAACGATTGTTTTTATGTTTGTTGTTAAAAAAGTCTGACCAAGTGTATGGGGCTTAACAATAGTTAATATGGATGAGCCGTGTGTTGAAAGTGCCGCAAAACCCGTGATATATTTACGAAACTACAAAATGCCGAAAATGCTTTTTCTGTTCGTATTTTCAGTCACATGTTCATATGACATCTATGTCATATGAACATGCGACTGAAAATATGAACAGAAAAAGGATTCAAACAAAATACAGAATGCAAATCTTTTGTTATAGATGTCATTTTCGTTCTTTTGCCGTTTTCGTTTTGTCGTATTTTCGTCAGATCGTTCGTTCGTATTTGCGGTTGTTCGTTATGCGGCTCATTCGTAATCCCGTAGTTTTTTCGTATTTTGGTGCTTTCATTTTTTCGTATCTACACATTATCCCGTGTGTACGAAAATGAACATTTTCGTACAAAAATAACATTTGTACGAATGGGAATGCACATATCTAGTAATGGCACAGGCAGATAGCAAGGCAGCACTTTCACAGTTAACTGTTACTGTGGAGTCCCAACCTGCTGCCGTGTGGAGACCATGGAGGCGGAGCTTCTGCTGAGTGCCGAGAAGTGAAGGACAGAGGAGAGGGATAAGTGACACAGCTGCCAGCAGCCCCCATTCCCCGCAGGCAGAATCAATCACATTAAAAGAAGGCGCCCCACACTCAGTCCCCACTGACTCCCTAAACAAGCAGCCCCTGCACTGAGCGCTCCACTATGCAGACTGCAGAGAGACCAGACACTGTCTGCTGCTGTCCTTTCAGCTCTGCCGACTGCTGTATCCTGCAGGGCCCTAAGACTATGTGGGGCCTCTGGGCTATGCCCGGGTGTGCCCGCTCGATAAGATGGCCCTGCATGCGCCCCGGCCAGGTAGGCCATAATGCCAGGGGGCCATGATGTGGTCACCCTAAAGGTGGGTGCCACACTCGAAGAAGACCCAGAACCAATGGCATCTGCCTCATAAATACCCCTCTCCAGCATGCACAGCGAGGTCAAACCCTCCTGATTGGCTGCTGGGAAAGAGCACCCAAACCTTGACTCCACTGCTGCTACCTGCAGCACCGGGGTTGGAAGAACACCCCAGTGTAACATAATAGCCTACAGCACAGCCAAGTTGAGACAGATACCCTGTTTTGCACTTGAAAATTTGGATCAGTTTAACACCTTAAGGACCTTGGGTGTTTTTCAGGTTACAAGACAAAAACTGTTTTTTTGGCTAGAAAGTTACTTAAAACCGCCTAACATTATATATTTTTTTCTAGCACGCTAGAGAATAAAATGGCTGTCATTGCAATACTTTTTGTCACACCGTATTTGCGCAGCGGTCTTACAAGCGCACTTTTTTTGAAAAAACAAACAAACACTTTTTTGAATTAAAAAATAAGACAACAATAAATTTGGCCCAATGTTTTTATATATTGTGAAAGATACTGTTACGCCGAGTAAAAATGATACCCAACATGTCACGTTTAAAAATTGCGCCCGCTCGTTGGAATGGTGTCAGGCCGTGTACACACGGCAGAGAACCTCGACGGGCAGAACACATCGTTCCGCCCGTCGAGGTTCCCTGCCGGCCGTCGAAATCGGCGACCCGCCCGTCGGGAATGGCAACCAGCCATTCTTCCAGGCGGGCCGTCGAGCAAATAGAGAGCGTGCTCTCTATTTCTGCTCGACGGGCTTCCCGACGGGAAGCTCGCCGAGAGTGTACACACGGCCGAGGTCCTCGCTGGAATGCAGCTTCCAGCGAGGTTCTCGCTGGTTTCCAGCGAGAACCTCGGTCGTGTGTACACGGCCTCAAACTTGTACCCTTAAAAATCTCGATAGGCGACGTTTAAAAAATTCTATAGGTTGCATATTTTGAGCTACAGAGGGCTAGGATTATTGCTCTTGCTCTAATGATCACTTGTGTGGTTTGCATACCGTTTTCATATGCGGGCGCTACTCACGTATGCGTTCACTTCTGCGCGTGAGCTCGTTGGGACGGAGCGCTTTAAAAAAAAAGGTTTTGTGTTTTCTTATTTATTTTTATTTATTTTATTATTTTTTACACACACACAAAAAAGGATCACTTTTATTCCTATTACAAGTAATGTAAACATCCCTTGTAATAGAAAAAAGCATTACAGGTCCTCTTAAATGTGAGATCTGGGGTCAAAAAGACCTCAGATCTCATATTTAGACTTAAATGCAAAAAATAAAAATAAAGAAAATGTTATCATTTGAAAAAATGACATTTAAAAAATGTTGCTTTAAGAAGCATGGGCGGAACTGACGTTTTGACGTCACTTCTGCCCTGCTATGCTATGGGACAAGTGGGGGCCATCTTGCCTTCACTCGCATTCCCCGCACAGCCCGAGAAAGGACCCGATCGCCTCCGCCGCTAACGACGGCTCCGGTAAGTGGCGGAGGGCCCGGGAGAGTGGCGGGAGGGGTGGCCCTCTCCCGCCGCCGATAATGGTGATCTCGCGGTGAATCCGCCGCGGAGACCACCGATATCGTTTACAGGACCACTCACGCTAAAGATAGATATCTCGGTCGTTACCGAGCTATCCATCTTTAAAAAAAGGATGTATATCTGCACGAGCAGGTCCTTAAATGGTTAACTATACTCTGATCTCCCTCTAAATTTAACTCTTACTGGTACTATAAAGTACACAGGCGCTACATATACATTATAGTGTCATCTAGTGTTCACCACAGTCTCTTACATATTCTTGTGAGTGTTGTACTTAAGTGGAATGCGGTCTGCACTGTGTTGATGTTCAGGAGGTACTGCAAGAGATATTGGATGGCTGTTTTGTACTGAGGGAGGGGGTCTGTACTAAGGCAGTGGGTTTGCCATGGTATGTGTTCTGTACTGAGGGAGGGGAGGTTATACTGATGGGTGGGCTGCAAGGGGGTATGTACTAAATGAGGGATCTTTACTGAGGGACTGGGCTGGGAGAGGGCTTGTACTGAGAAGGATTGTTGGAAGGGTAATATGTACTGAAGTAGGTTTTAGGGTTCTGGGGGTACATCTGTACTGGAGTTGAGTTGGGATTACTGTGAAGACCTGTATTGTGAGGTATATGGGCTTCACGGATTTGCACAGGGAGGAGAGGGTAATTTTTGCTTGTATTTTTTACCCTGCACTCTTTTCGTTTTATATATTTATATATATATATATATATATATATATATATATATATATATATATATATTCCTGAGCACTCTCTGAATGACATACTCCTGAGCTCTTCATTCTGTAGCGTAACATGCAACTGAGCCATACACTCTTGAGTCTTTAACGCTTTGCAATATAGACTCCTGACACCTGCACTCGATATACACAACTGATCCCTGCACTCTTTGCATTGAATACTTCTGTACTTATGTACACTAAGCTAAATATGAAATACTCCTGACTACTGCACTCTAAGTACATTATATGCTTCTGAAGGTATGCTGTGTGCAGAGAAAAATATGTAATGGAATATATTTTTTTAATTAATTGTGCATTCCTGTTAGATGTTTGCTTTTTGCAGTGATTAAAGCATATTGTGTGGGTTAAAATACTGTGGCATATGTGTTCAGCATACAGAATAAATTAGCCAGATTCAGTAAGACGGGTGTATCTTTAGTTCGGCGTAGCGCATCCCATTTGCACTACGCCGAAGTAACATAGTGAGGCAAGTACTTTATTCACAAAGCACTTGCTCCCTACGTTGGCGTAGCGCAAATGGCCCGGCGTAACCCCGCCTAATTCAAAATAGGCAGGTAGTGGGCGTGCTACATGTAAAGTAGCCGTGACCCCATGTAAATAAAGGGCCGTTGGTACGGTGCATGCTCAATGCCTGTGACGTGAACGTAACCTACGCACATCCCCATTCCCGTACGACTTACCTTAACAACGTAAAAAGATACGCTTGTTCCGACGTCCATACTTAACATTGGCTGCGCCATCTTTTTGGTGGTTTATCATTATGCCTGAAAAAAAGCCTTACGTAAATGGTGTAGCTTACTGTGAGGGGCGTACGTACGTTCGTGAATAGGCGTATCTAGCTAATTTAAATATTCTAGGCGTAAATCCCCTAGCGGCCACCGTAAATATGTGGCTAAGATACGACGGAGTAGGAGACCTACACCGGTCACATCTTAGCAACAGTTAAGCGTATCTCAGTTTGAGAATACGCTTAACCCCCCTGCCGGTATCCCCGAGCGTGACTCGGGGTGGATTTTTTATGTAAAAATTGAAATCCCCGAGTCGCGCTCGGGGTGAATATGCAGAGCCTGCAGCGCGCTGGCTTACCTTGTATCCAGGCTGGGTATACTGTACTTACCTTGTCCCTGGATCCAGCGATGCATCCCCGCTGTGTGAGCGAGTGGCGTCCTCCATTCGACTCACACAGTGCCCGCGCGCCGCCGATCTCCGTTCCCTGCGACGTAACGGCGCACGGGGGGGAGACCGGCGGCAAATTCAAAAAAGTAAACAAACACATTACATACAGAATACTGTAATCTTTTAGATTACAGTACTGTATGTAAAAAGTACACACCCCCCTTGTCCCTAGTGGTCTGCCCAGTGCCCTGCATGTTCTTTTACATTATAAAAACATTTTTTTTTGTGCCTGCAAACTGTAGATTGTCCATAGCAACCAAAAGTGTCCCTTTATGTCAAAAGTGATTTTAGAGCAGCTAGAAAACAGCGATAATAAATGATAATCACTTGCAGAATTGAGCGATAGCGATTTGTGGGGAAATTCGTCATAAAAAAATAAAAGTAATGACAGCGACAATTCTGCAACTGAGCAAATTTCAGTGATTTTGATTTGATTACATTAGTGAATAATATTTATTATAATTACATTATTATTTGTTATAATTATTTATAGTTATTTATTATATTATAATTTTATGATTTTGTGTTTCAAACTTTATCATACCCGGGATGTCTACTAGACTCTGATTTGGACAAATTTAAGTGAGTTATTCCTAAAAATTGCAGGCCTACAGTATAAAACGCAGAATTTCCATGCAAAATAATTGTACCGCTTTTGGTACGTAATTCCAGACAGAATCATACCGCCAGGGAGGTTAAAGATACGGCGGAGCGGATTCGGACTTACGACGGCGTATCTACTGATACAACATCGTAAGTCTTTATGAATCCAGCAGAATAACATTGTGTTTTATTTAACCATTCCTCTTTAAGTTCCTGCAAAGTTCCTGCAATTTGGACACATCCACCATTCAGTGAATCCCAATCTCCACTTCATTGCTGAAAATAATTTATTTTGTATGGGGGGATGGTGTTAAAAATTATCAGCCCTGGGTACCAGCTATGCTAAACATGCCACTAATGCATGATAAACACAGGTAGAATGATTCAAAGGTGCATCTGGCAGAGTGGAGCACAATCACCAATATAGTTGGGCGAACAGTTGCCAGAGCATCAGTTCAGGTGGAACATTGGCTGTTCGCCATGTTCAGGGAGCACCCAATTTGCAGGGTGTTCGCTCCCAATTTGCAGGGTGTTCGGTGGATGTTTGTCCAGCTGAACACCTGTAATGCACTGCACTCTGCACAGTGCATTCTACGCCCTAATTAGACAAAGTTTTCCCAATCAGGGCACAGTAAAAGCTGGTTGTTTGGGAGCGGGGAAGGAAAGCTGCAACAGCCGCCGTCCTCAACAATCATTTAGTCATCAGCTGTCAAAAAAAAATAACGTTAAAAAAAAGTTTAAATTAAAACAACATGGGGTCCCCCCAAAATCCACACCAGACCCCTATCCGAGCTTGCAGCCTGGCAGCTACCATAGGTAAGGTAAGTATTCCTGTGCTCCTATGGGATCTAATGTAAAAATTCCTATGGTGCAGCAGCCACAGTGTGGGTCAAACACGACCCATGATAAGATATACAGAAAAAATAAAAGGATGGTGTTGCGCTTCAATATATAAAAAATATAATATATAAATATAAAGTGCTCAAAGAATGGGATGACAATTTACATCAATTTCCAGTGATAGACTTAAATGTACTAATAAATACAGAGTCTGATGCTCAAATAGACTAAGAAAATAAATAAAATGACAAATATGGTGATGAATAAAGTGCAAATATTGCAGATAAAGTGACTGTAGTGTATAAATAATAAAAGAATCACAGTAAAAAACACACAAAAATCTATGTTCAACAGAAATCCAAGTATATGAAAGTGCAAATGTTGCAAATGCAGCACAGTCCGGAAGTAATACAATCTTCCAATCGAAAGAAAGTGCAAAGTGCAGACCATAAAGTACTAACTGACATCAACAAGTGGCGATGTGACTTAAGCGTTGTGAATCTTCTATGCAGAATAACACCAGCAGGTGTACTAACTTCTTACCTTACTGCTGCAAGGTAAGCAGCATTCAAACAAAACAGCGGAAACACTCTGGGGGAAGAGGGGGGTCTCCTATCCTATTAGCGCCCAGAGGCGATTTAGTTTGCATGTGCCGCGCTATATAAGTTTTCATTCATTCATTCATTCATTCATTCCTATCTGTTCCTCCTGGGAGATTTCCAAAGTATGCAGCCCTAAGGGGTTAAACCTCTCTCCAGGACTAGGTAGATGGCCAGGCAAACTGCTCCAAATGTAACAAACCAGGCAGGGTGGAGAAATGCAAAAAGAAGCTCTATAGTGTAGTATGTCTTTTAAAACTCAATGGGCCAGATTCTCAAAAGAGATACGACGGTATATCTCCAGATACACCATCGTATCTCTGTTTCTAGCCCTGTGTATCTATGCGACTGATTCTTAGAAATTCTACGCTGGTCGCTGGTGTCGAATATGCAAATGAGCATGATACGCCGATTCCCGAACAAAGTTGCGCGCCGGCGACGTAGTTTGCGTACGCGTAAGGTTACCCCTGCTATATGAGGGGTAACCTTGCGTAGGTCCGGCGTAAACCATGTTAAGTATGGACGTCGGGACAGCGTCGTGTTTTTTCGGCGTTTACCTCGTTTGCGTAACTCATCGCGAATAGGCCTTTACGTTAATTACGTTGCTGTCAAAATCAATATATTTGCGGCATACTATGGAGCATGCGCAGTGGGCTACGTTTAGGGCCGGCGCATGCGCAGTCCGTTTGGCGCTGGGGCGCGCTTAATTTAAATACAGCACGCCCCCCTCCTTTCCTATTTGAATTACGCGGGGATACGCCGTCCCCTTTACGCTACTCCGCCGCAAATTACGGAACAAGTGTTTTGAGTATACGGCACTTGCTCCTGTAAGTTGCGGCTGCGTAGTGTAAATAGGATACGCTACGCCGCCGCAGAATCTACGTGAATCTGGCCCAATGTGTTTTATTGTGCATACGGTAAAAGGTCAGGTACTCACATTTAAAAAGAACACAGTGTGCAATGTATTCAAACGAGCAGCGAGCTTGCGGCCTGGACGTCACTTCCCGCGTCCTATGAGATGAGGTTCACAACACTTAAACCCTGAAAACCCTTTACTCCTCCCCTAAAGCCCAAACTAAACTACAAGGTCACCTCTCATTCTGAAAGGCACCAGACAAGGATGCCCCCTCTCCCCCATCTTTTTCACCATTGCAATAGAAATGTTGGCATTAGCTATCAGACAACACTCGTACATACATGGAGTAAAATGTGGTCAACGGACCCACAAATGTGCCTTATTTGCTGATGACATCCTCCTGTTTATCACCTCTCCTCTCATTTCCACTCCCAATATTCTCCAATGCCCTAAAACACTTGAATTTGTTTTTGGCCTGCAAGACAACATGTCCAAGTTAGCAGCCCTTAACATCTCCGCTCCCCAAGATCTAGTGGATAGATTTAAAAAAAAAAAAATCCCCTTTTCTTAGAGCCATTCTCTTTTCCCTACCTGGGTGTACATCTCACTTCTAAAATGTAACTACTACACCACCACAATTACCCCCCCATGCTCTAAAGATTGTTGGAAGACCTCTCACAATCATCTCTTTACAAAATGTCCTGGCTGGGGAGAGCAAATGTGGTCAAGATGACCCTGCTTCCCAGGATTTTGTATCTCTTTCGCTCTCTTCCCATACCCATAACAAAGCATTTCCTAGTCAAACTGCAGCCAGCGATTATTCGCTTCATCTGAGGCGGTAGGGGATATGGTCTTTCCAGGAATGTTCTGTACAGACCCAGGAAAAAAGGGGGTTTAAGACTACCCAACTTATGGTGGTATTATCAGGCTGTCCAACTTTCAGTTATCTACTCCAAAGGCCCGATACCAGACTAGGTAGACATAGAAAGACAGGCTACTCCAAATCACACTCTACACTCTAGACTTTCTAATCTGGCGCCGACAGAAAGATTGGCCCCCAATTCTCTCTCCCACTCTCTCACCCTTGATGACCCTATGTGACTCCCTACATAAACGCATTCCCTGACATCGGCTTGGCGCCCTCAAGCACATATCTTCCATAACCCCCAGTTCCCCCCAGGACACAATATTAGGGCTTTCAAGTGGTGTCTTGACAAATGCCTCTACAGAATAGGGCAATACTTCAATGGGAATGCCCCCATCACAATTGGCTATTGCAGATCAAAATTGGACATGCCTTGGGGAGCGGAGTCAGCCGGAGACCCGGATGGACGTGCTTTAGCGGAGCTCCGGATCCAGCGGCACTTGATCAGCTCACAGCGGCTCTCCCAGGCGACATCTGGCGACACAAACCCGGCGATCTTGCTCCACAACACCCGCAGAACAAACCGCCACCATGACCAGGCGCAAGAAGGACGGGAAAAGGCCCATGAAAGTCAGAGTTCTTCAGCATGGAGGCCAGACAAGATGGCGGCGGTCCTTCTTTCACACCGCGGATCAGCGCATCACAGCCCTCTTCACAGAAGGGGAAATCTACCAAAAGGAGTAGTCCTCCTAAAAGCCTCCACTCCACACCTGCTACCCCTTCATCTGGGAGCCTGGAGAAAACGAGATTCAGGGCAGATGCCACGGATGCAAGCCATGAGGTGAGCTCATTAATTGATTCTGGGGATGACACCAGGGAAATGCCTGACTCAATAGATCTTTTCCCTACTGCTGACAAACCCGTCCTGGACACTGTTCTAAAAGAAATGCTAGTTTCACTCAGAAGTTCCCTTCACTCTGATATGGTGTCCTGTGTACACAAATTTAGTGCTGACTTAAAACATGTTGCAGACAGGGTCTCTCACATTGAAGACAAGATGGGGGAATATGCGGTTAAAATTAATGATTTGGTTGATGCCAATGAAAATACAGAAGATGACATTGAAGCACTTAAATCCAAAATGGCAGAAATGGAAGACAGGTCTAGAAGGAACAATGTTAAGGTCAGGGGGATCCCTGAATCGGTTAGGCCACAGGACTTGCGCGGCTATGTTGCGCAATTGTTCGCTGCCGCCATGCCAGACCTGTCCGAATTGGATTTTACAGTGGATAGGATCCATAGACTCCCTAAGCCTGCATACCTCTCAGAAAACATACCGAGCACGTCATTCTCAGGATGCATTTCTATCACACCAAAGAAAAGCTCATGACACTGTCCAGGAAGAAGGAGCATATCCCAGCCCCTTATTCAAACCTGCAATTCTATGCAGACCTCTCGCAACATACACTTCAGAAACGTAGAAATCTGAACACCATTACAAAGGTGCTTAGGAACCATAACCTGGCTTACAAGTGGGGTTTTCCAACTAAATTGATAGTCACAAGGGATGAGAGAGACTATGTCATGGACTCCCTTGCCAAGGGCTTAGCTTTATTGAAAGCATGGGGGATAGTCCCCTGACCCTCCACCTCAGCCTCACCAAGGCCACAGTGGCAGTAACCTGGATTCAGAGTGGAGCACGGTCGACCGCAAAAACGCTCGTTCTCATAAATGACCTGGGGGAAGCCGGTACCTTACTTCTCTACGGCTGCTGGAGAGTTAAATTCTCCCTGCTCCGAACTTTCCTTACTACCCCACCTACCTTTTGAGTGGCAATGAGCCACACCCAGGTAATATCTGTTCTTTGGCTTTTAGCCTATGTTTTGTTTGTTCCAGTTGTTTTTGTTTTAACCTTCTCTATGCCCTTCAAGTTGGATCCTTCAGTATCTCCATGCTCGCTTGGAACCATGAGACTTCTCTACTCACAGCCCCTCGAGACCAGCTGGAATCGTCCTGACCACCTCCACAGGACCCTCCGGACCGCCACCTGTAAGTGTTTTAATGCACATTGCTACACTATGCAATATTGTACTACCCTTCCATGGCGGTAAACATACTTACTTTGAATGCCAAAGGGCTCAACCACCTGGCCAAGAGGAGATCCCTGTGGAAGGAGGCACTGCAACAACAATGTGACATTCTATGCGTCCAGGAGACCCACTTCCTACAGGTCTCTCCTCTGAGGTGCACCCACCCCAGATTCCCCCACACTCATTACGCTAATGCGGACACCAAGAAAAAGGGGGTGATGGTGGCGGTTCAGGACTCAGTTGCTTTTTTTCTTCACAAAGTAGTCCATGACCCCCAGGGCCGATTCCTCATTCTAATATGTGACATTAATTCTGTGACATACACAGTGGCGAATGTTTATGCCCCCAATACCAGACAGATCATTTTTTTCCATAAAGTCCTGAAGAAGGTTCGTAGGATACAAAAGGGTCTTTTAGTTGTTTGTGGTGACTTTAACATTACAGCACTAGCATGGACACCACGTCTTCACCCAACGAGAGAGACTACACCTTTTTTTCAAACAGACATAGATCCTACAGTAGGATTGACATGTTTCTGGTGGATAAACACTTATTGTTGCGTTGTAAAGATGTTAAAATTAACAGTATCACCTGGTCGGACCATGCCTCTGTGAAACTATCTGTGTGAGGTTCATCCACCCAGGGTGCAACCTTTGTATGGAGAGCAAATTCCCTTTTGCTGCAGGCTGGTCCGACCAGATCTTATATTGAAAAACAGTTACAGCAGTTTTTTGATGACAACCTAGGATCTGTCTCTGACCTGCTGGTGATCTGGAACTCCCATAAGGCGTTCATGAGGGGAGTTATGATCCAACAGGGGGCTAGGTATAAGAGGGAGAGGCAGCAGCAGACGGAGGGTATACTCTCTCAAATCACAGCGCTGGAGGGCCAAAACAAATCTTGTCCTGACCAACTAACCACTTTGAGAACGGAGCTTAGACTAAAATTCCTGGACGATTTTGAGAAAGCATTTAGGAGACTAAAATTGACCTACTATACTAGTGGAAATAAGGCAGGGAAGCTACTAGCACATAAATTAAAAGGACATAGGATCAGGACTCAGATCCCTCACATTTTACAGGCTTCGACTCAAGTTAAACTGACTCACCCTCAAGCTATAGCTGACGAATTTAGCAAATACTATAGCTCACTTTATAACTTGAAGGACGACTCCACCACACCACAACCGACCGAAGACATTTTGTCCCTGGGTTCTCATCTGAGTCCCGGCATGGCCATCCTTTCTCTTGAGCTGGACGATGTCCCTAAAGAGTACCGGACTGTGATAGCACACATATTGATGGCTACTCGACTAGTTATATTAAGACACTGGAAAAATATTGAGGCTCCCTTGATATCAGAAGTCATAGGTACAGTACAAATACACAACACTTACGAAATGTTACATGCCTCAGCAACGGGTAATTATGAAGAAGCACTAAACAGATGGGCTCCCTGGATAGCGTGGAAGCAGGTCACGTAAAAGATTGACACTCAGTTAACGATTACTTGGGGTATTCGACTAACAAGGACAATTGTTCTTTGTTCTCTTTGTTTTGCACTTTTAATATTATGTTTTTCTCTTGCTTTATCTTTTGGGTACAGAGTTATGTGACCCACTTCATACAATTGATACGTGGCCACCTAGTTTTGATGTGGTTATGCTTTACAGCCAAGAGATGACTAGGTGACAACTATGAGAGAAACTGCTTTGGCCTTTGTTAGATCTATTTATAGTTCTGACCGTCAAATTTGCATACCATACGTTGCTGGACTTATTATACTGTTATCTCTCATTTCTTACAATGTATACCTGTACTTACTCTTAAAAATTTAATAAAAAACTTTGAAATTAAAATTGGACTTCTAAAACATTCCGCTAAAAACCAGCTTTTACATTACCTGCGCCAGGTGTGGAAAAACTCGGGCAGCATGCTTACTGTAACTCAATATGAGCTTTGGTGTTCCTCAGCCACAAGCGTGAGAGGGGGAATCTCTCTGATCTATTCAGCACTAGCTGATCCCTTGGAGAAAGTGACCTACATGTTAAACTGGGAGCGAGACCTTCAAATTGAGTGGGACCTGGATACATGGCACACAAATGTTGCCCAGGGGAATACTTAATAACTCCCTTGTGGAAGCGGACCTCAAAGTAATTTCCTGATGGTACCTGGTCCCCACCCGTCTCACCAAATTTTACCCTCAGTCCTCTCCACACTGCTTTAGAGGATATTGCCATATAGGTTCCCTCCTGCACGCCCTTTGGGAATGTCCTAAAATCAGGGGGTACTGGAACAGGATCTTTAATCTCATCCGCAAGTCCATTGGATACGCAGTGAAACAGGACCCCACCATGTCGTTCCTCAATAGCCAAATCCTTGATGTACCCAAACTGACCCATTCTCTAATCCACTTTATCCTCCTGGGGGCCAAGTTAACAATAGCCCATTTATGGAAATCCCCCTCGGTCTCCTTTTACCAGACCAAACAGAGGAACTCCTGGATAATGTCGCAGGAAAAGATTTCTAAGGCCATTTTGGATACATCTGAAACATTTAAACTCACTTGGGAACCCTAGGCTAAATACATAGGAATTACTATACTCCCCTAGGGCACAGTGGACCTCTAAGGCTGCATTCACACCTGAGCATAGCATTTTCCACAATTTTTGCAGCATTTTTTAACACGTTTTGCCGCGATTTTAGACAGGTCTAAAGGGTCACCAATGTTAAAAGCAAAAAAATGCCCAAAATCTGCCTAAAAAAAAGTCCCAGAACTTGTTTGAGCTTCAGGCATTTTGAAACTTCTGGCTTCAGGCGTTTTGTAGTGGAGATGTGAACCATCTCCATAGGGAATAATAGATTTTTTCCCCTACAGCGTTTTGTAGCTTCAGGCTTCAAGCTACAAAACGCTCAGGTGTGAATGAGTCCACATGAGTCTCTTGATTGTCCAGTCTTCTTTTCTCTCCGCAAAGGTTCCCCCCTCTTTCTTCTTATGCCACCCCTCCTCCTTCAGACTCACTCTCTACCCCCTACTCTTCCTATAACTATCTCCTCCTTTATTCTTCCTGCTCAGCCTCAGGCTGAATCCACCTACTACATGTTCTGGAGTCGGCAAATACCCCAGAACGATTTGTCAGTTAAATAGGCTGACCCATCTGAGAACAGGGGGGGGCTCTCGCCAACCCTCCTTGATAATCTTCAATTTGACTCTCTCATATCACTAAGGTTATCAAGAGGCTTTACTTTATGAATTGACTCCCAGGGGGTTTAATGTCTCGGTTAGGAGAGCGGCCTAGTCCTCTCCCTATAGTTTCTGGTTGTACCCCTGCATACAGCAGGCTCCCATTTGGGGTGCGTGGGATGAAATGGGGGAGTCCATAAACAGAGTCTTTCAGTACTGTTTTTCTTTTTCTCTCTATTCCCCAGCTTGCTTATCTGCTTTGAGTCTGTTTTGTATATGTTGGAGATTACCTGTATTTTGTACCAATTACTCACATGATGGTTTTTCCTTTTTGTACAATTGTTTTTTGTATATATGTTGTACCAGTTTCTTACATGGTGTGTCTCCATTTCTGTACTATTGTTATACTTTTTTTAAGAATAAACCTTTTTTTAAATAAAAAAACAAAACCAAAAAAAGATTCACAACACTTAAGTCACATCGCCACTTGTTGATGTCAGTTAGCAACTTATGGTCTGCACTTTCTTTCAATTGGAAGATTGCAATTCTTCCGGACTGTGCTGCACTTTCATATACTTGGATTGCTGTTGAACATTGATTTTTGTGTGTTTTTTTACTGTGCTTATTTTAGTTTTTATACACTACAGTCACGTTATCTGCAATATTTGCACTTTATTAATCACCATGTTTGTAATTTTATTTATTTTCTTGGTCTATTTGAGCATCAAACTCTGTTATTAGTACATTTACGTCTATTACTGGAAATTAATGTATATTGTCACCCCATTCTTTCAGCACTTTATGTTTATATCTTTTATTTTTTATATATTGGAGCGCAACACCATGATTTTTTTCTGGCAGGTATCATACCATACAAGGCCACATGCCCTCAACATGGGGGGTGATTTAGGAGAGGGGTTCTCTGCCACCCCCCACCCCAAAGCATCTTGTCCCCATGTTGATGGGGACAATGGCCTCATTCCCACAACCCTGTGCGGTGGTTGTGGGGGTTTGCAGGCAGGGTGCTTATCGAAATCTGGAAGCCCTCTTTAACAATGAGGCCCCCAGATACTGGCCTCCCCAGTGTGAATGAGTATGGGGTCATAAGTGTAAAAAAGTAGTAAAAGCACAGACAGTAAGCACAGACAATAGACAGTTTTTGACAATTCCTTTATTAAAAAATAATATTTGCTGATTGCAATCTATTGCAGATAGATATGTTTTGCATCATGGATGGAGGACCATAAGAAACCAAACGTTTTCACAGAGGTGTGAAGACTTGTTATGTCCATTGTACGTCCGAATCTTTATTGAAAAACGATCACATCACAAAAAAACAGTGCAACGTTTCAGAGCCGTGCAGGACCCCTTTGTCAGTAATTGCACCGATCATATCTGCGAGCGGAAGGAATTCAACATTCATTGGTTGTTCTGATCCGGGTGTAGTAAACTCAATATTTGTGGGGCACCGGGTGTTTTCTATACGATCGGGACCTCTTAGGCTGCGTACACACGATCGGTCCAAACCGATGAAAATGGACTGAAGTTCAGTTTCATCGGTCCAAACCGACTGTGTGTATGGCCCATCAGTCTTTTGTCCTTCAGTCCAAAGTTTTAAAACTTGCTTTAAAATCAGACTGGTGGACGCCTGACCATCGGTCCAAACTGATGGTTAGTATGCAAAAGCATCGGTTCAAAAACCCATGAATGCTCAGAATCAAGTCGACGCATGCTTGGAAACATTGAACTTTGTTTTTTTTCAGCACGTCGTTGTGTTTTACGTCACCGCGTTGTGACACGATTGGTTTTTGAACTGATGGTGTGTACGCACGACCATCAGTCTGTGAACCGATGAAAATGAACTTCAGTCTGTTTTCATCGGTCTGGACTGATCATGTGTACGCGGCCTTAGAGTTGAACCATCTGCTATTAACCCTTTAGAGACTTTTGTGTGGACTTATGCCGATACATCTTTTGCAATTTGGATTTTGTTGGTTGGGATCTATGTTAAACATTTCACAGGGGTTATTAACTAGTTCAATTGTATTATTTATTGATTAATTCTTGGTATCATAGCAAACATATATATTATTCTTATTCTTTTTTTTTTTATTCACTTTATTTTGTTGTCACTATCAACATTGTTCTCTGTATGAGGCATTTTGGTGTTTTTCACCTTGTATTGTGTTTGGCATATCAGCCTCTGACTGCTATTGTAAGTCTTAGTAGATCCATTCTCACCATATTTTTTGGGTCATATGTTGTTACATGGTCATATTTTTTTGGCTCAGCCACTGTCTTTTTCTTTGTTAAACAGTGCTTCCAGATTCCAAAAAAAAACCCTGCACGCGTACCCCCACAACCATCGGCCAACAGACAACGTGCATTGGGCATCCCCCCATGTTGAGGGCATGTGGCCTGGTATGGTTTAAGAGGGAGGGCATTTGCTCGTTCCCCCCTTTCCTGACCTGCCAGGCTGCTTGCTAAGGGTCTGGTATGAATTTTGGGGGGACCCCACATCATTAAAAAAATAATGAGTGTGGGGTTCCCTATACAATCTGTATGGCTGGGGGGGACCCCACATATTTTTTTTTTTTTTTTATATTTTTGTTCACTAGTCGGGTTCCGGCAATTGCAACTGGGAGTCAATTTAAATGTGATTTGACTTGTTTTCTTTTTGTTTTGTTTTTAAATGTAATTTTCTATGCATCGTACAGATGTGCCACTTTACAACTGCGTGGTCCTGCAATGCTGTACCCAAACAAAATTGATGTATCATTTTCCCCACAAATAGAGATTTATTTTGGTGGTATTAGATCACCTCTGCGGTTTTTATTTTTTGCATTATGAACAAAAAAGTGCAACATTTTGGAAAAAAATTAAAAAATTTTACTTTTTGCTACAATAAATATCCCCAATTATAAAAAAAAAATATTCATCAGTTTAGGCCAATATGTTTTCTTCTACATATTTTTTGGAAAAAAATTGCAATAAGCGTATATTGATTGGTTTGCACAAAAGGTATAGGGCCAGATTCAGGTACATCTGCGCATTATTGGACCGGCGTAGCGCACCGCCTTTACGTTAGACTTGCGCAATGTAGCCGCGTAATCACCCTATTCTCGTGTAGCTTTTGCGCAGAAAATTGCGCATGCGTAACGTTATTTCAGAGGCGTAAGGCGGAGTAATACAAATTGGGAAGGACGTGGGCGTGTTACATTGAAATGAGCCGTGACCCCATGCAAATTAAGGGCCGGCCGGCTCGCGCATGTGCGCTTGAAGGAGACCATGGTCAGCACCTCTGTGCGCATGCTCACAACTCGGGAACGGCGCAATCAGTGAAATTGGAAATGGACTAAGGACTACGCAGACAGCATAAATAGACAGACACAAATACACTTCCATTGCAAAAGTACATCCCTTTGTCCCTTCCCATTTAACAAATTGCTTTTGTCCCGTTGTTCGTTGCGTTGTGTTTTGTATTTGTCAGATTACTGTACTGTGTGATCAAGTGTTTGTTAGTAGATCGTTGAAAGTGTTTTTTGATAATTGTTTGAGAGACTGTTTGTTTGATATATTTCTGCTCGTTTGTTTTCTTGCTTAATTGTTGCTGTTTGTTTTTGTGACTGATTTTTGCTTGTGTGTGATTTTTTGGGTGTTAGTTTTCTCTTTGTGTGTGTTCTTGCTTGATTGGTTGTGCTTGTTTTTGTGACTGATTTTTGTTGACTGGGAGTGAGTTTTTTTATGAGTATGACAGAGAGAAAGAGAAAACTAAATTTCACTTTGCGGGAGAAACAAATTCTTGCCCGGGCCATTAGCGATTATGGGCGTTTCCTCCACGGCCCGGACAGTGCCAACACCACCTCGGCCAGGAGGAGGGAGATTTTGGACATCATCACTGACCAGGTGAATTCAGCGGGAGAGGGGGAGACACGGAACCGGTCTGGGATTGACAAAAAGATTAATGACCTCCAGCGTCTGGTCAAAAAGAAGCTGGCCAAAATGCTTGCCCATGCCAGGGGCACAGGAGGGGGCCCACCATGCCGTGGTAGGCTGACAGCGGAGGAGCGTGCGGTGGCCCTGACCTTTCATCGGCATGAAGTTGAGGGCCTGCCCGGCTTTGACTCAAGTCCGGATCCCGTGGGGCCAGGTAAGTTTTTTTTTATATCAGGTGTGTAGCATGTGTGGGGGAGGGGGTGAAAGGGAATATGTGGCAAGTGTGTGGATCCTCCAACCTGTGAATGTTTTGTGTCATCCACAGATGTGCAGGAGGGTGCAGGGCCATCTGGCCTGACCGCACCATCCCCAGGACAGCAGCCTAATGAGGCCCCCCCGACAAGGCCGGAGTCCGCGGAGGAGGTTGAAGAGGAGGAGGTTGAGGAGGAGGAGTTTGATGAGGAGGAGGAGTCCATGTCAGGCACCGGACTTTTGGTTTTGGAGGACTCTTCCCCTCTGGCTGGCAGCAGCCAGCCCTCCCTAAGGGGGATCCCCCCTCCTCCCCCAACATGGCTCCTCTCCCAAGGGCCTCCCCTTCTCCCCGGCCACAAGCATCAGCTTGAGGCAGGAAGGCGACCCAGAAGACCAGGGGGTAGCCAATCTCGTGCCCGCCACTCTGAGAAGGGACCAGTTCCTCCAGACCCGCCATCTGGGACAGGTCAGCCAGACATTGGTGCGGATGGAGGAGAGCCTGTCCTCCATCAAGGATACGCTGGGGAACCTGGACTGCCACTCCCGGGCTTTCACAAACTGCCTTAACGACCTGCAGACTACATCAGCAGGCGTTGGGCAGGATGTGAGGGCCCTCATCCAGGCTATCCAGGCCAACACGGCAACACTAGGTGGTGCCCTGGACAGAATAGCCGTGGCCTTGGAGGGCAGGCCGCCAGGTGGGCAGAGATCAGGGGCTGCTTCTCCTTCCCCGGTTTTCCCCCTCCCCCATGAGTCTCCCCTGAGGAGCCAGGGCCATGGCCGGGGGCGCCCCAGGCGTGGCTCACGTCAAGGGCACTCATTTTTTTCTCCCCCTTTTTTTTTTTTTGCTGGAATTTTTTTGATTTTGCTGGTCATTTTTTTTTTATTTGGGTTGTGAATGCTGTTTGAATGTGGGGGTGACATTCCTGCCGGAAAAGGGCTGTCACCCTCAATTTTGGTGGAGTAGGGTTCCCCAGGACCGTGTGAATGGTGTATGAATGTACAGTGACATAATTGGAGCCTTGGCGTGGTGTTGCTGCTCACAAGTCCTGCATGGTGGACTGGTGCCAATCCAATTTAATGAGGATGTGGTGTGTCTGTGCTAGGGACCACAGTGGTGTGCATGTATGCATTCTCATTGTGCCATGATTAATGTGTGTGTTTAATGTGCAAAGATGCCCAATGTGAGCTGTCTCCTGGCTGCTCTTCCCTCAGAAGACGGGGTAGCCTTGGTTAGGGGGGGATTGTCTGGTTCAGGGGTCAGGTCATCACGTAGGTCAATCTGCAGGCCCTTTCTTACTGCGAAGTTGTGCAGCATGCAACATGCACCGATGATCTGGCACACAAAGTTTGGGGAATAAAGAGGGTACCCCCAGACTTATCCAGGCATCGGAAACGTGACTTCAGGAGGCCAAAGGTGTGCTCCACCACTGCACGTGTTTGGACGTGGGCTTCATTGTATCTTACCTCTCCTGGGGTTTGGGGGTTCCGTATAGGAGTCATTAGATGGGGTCCCAGTGCATATGCAGAGTCACCTGTAAGGGAAAAGACAGGAGGATGTTAGTCATGCATGTGCCCCTTGTGATGTGTGCATCATGGGGGGGGATAGTCATGCCTGCCACCCATGTCACTCACCAACCAGCCAGGTGGCCCCATACACGTTCTGATCGAATTCCATTCGGATGTGGCTTTGATTGTAGATGTAGCTATCATGGCTGGACCCGGGGTGTTTGGCACGGACGTGCCATATGAGGCCTTGGGCATCGACTATCACCTGTACGTTGATGGAGTGCCAATGCTTCCGATTGCGGTACATGTGCTCTGTCTCATGGGGGGGCTGGAGTGCCACATGTGTGCAATCAATGGCCCCCACGGTGCGTGGGAATCTGGCAATTCTGTAGAAATCTGTCATTGCCTTCAGCCGCAGCTCCTCAGTGGTGGGTTTGATGATTTGGTTGGCCATGTGTCTGAGGATTGCTGGGACAACCTGGTGCACACATCTGCTCATGGAGGATTGTGACATTCCAGCCACCACTCCACTTGTACGCTGAAAAGAGCCACTGGCAAGGACATGGAGTGTTGCCATGACCTTGACCAGTGGCTGCACTGCATGTGAGCGTTGTGTTGGGCTGGTGATGTCCTCCTGCAAGGTTGTGGTTAATTCCAGGATGGCATGAGGGGTGAATCTGAAGATGCGATACACCTCAGAATCACTCATGCCAAACAGGTCTATGCATGTGCGGTATATCCTCTCCCGTGCCTTCCTCCGTGCCATCCTCCGTGCCCTCATCCTTCTTTGTTCATCTAAAGTCAGTAGTATAGCTATGCGCGACGATGCCCCTGGCATGTTGGCATACAGATTTTTGTGCAACACGTGTGACTGCTGAGCTCCTCACTAACGGTGTTGCTTTATCTAACATGTAGACTTTTTTTCTCTTTTTAGACCAGCTTTTATATGGTCTAATTTTAGACAGGACATTTTGCTGTTGAGCACACTGCATAGCCTGCGGTGCCCCAACGTTCTTTTGTGGATCCCCGTAAGTCCCTCATTAGCATATTTGACTACCAAATCAATGGTCTGTCTAGCGCAGTTTTGCGCGGACGGATGCGCCTGTCTAACGCAATTACGCTGGACAAAAAAAAATTAGATTTCTTGCGTATCTCGTTTTGGGGATGCCGTGCATCGAAACGCACGCGCACATTTAGACTTACTCCGCGCATCTCCTGTTGCGCAGGCGTAATCGCTCTGTGAATCTGGGCCATAGTGTCTACAAAATGTATGTAATTTTTATTTATTTATAACTAGTAAAGGCGGTGATCTGTGATATTTAACGGCATTGCCACATTGTGGCGGGCAGATCGAACACTTATGACACTTTTTTTGTGACCAGTGACATTTATCCAGCTATTAGAGCTAAAAATAGCCACTGATTACTGTATAAATGTCACTGGCAGGGAAGGGGTTAACACTAGGCGCTCAAGGGGCTAAGTTTGTCCTAGGAAGGTGTTTCTAACTGTGGGCGCAGTGTAGTGACTGGGAGAAAAGAGACATCACTGTTTCTAATCACTAGAAACACCAAATCTCTCTCTTCTCCCTGACTGAACCAGGATCTGTCTGTTTACAGATCTCACATTCTCTCTCTCTCTATCGAAAGTGCACGGCGGACATTGCGGAAGTCCGAGCTTTGCTCCACGGCCTGGATAATGGCAACCCATCGCTACTTTTCCTCCACGCAGCTCACACTGCCAGAGTGGGGGAGAACCGGGGACACTCCAGGGTATGTCGAGGCGGCGTGACAACCCGCCCATTCCCCTGCCATATAACAGATTATTACCCGCCGGCCGCCGCCATGCAGAAGCTCCACTGCTACCCACGCTGACTCTGCAAACCTGCCTGCCAGCTCTTCAATGCTGCAATCAACAGAAGACACAGCCTCTGCTCCCATGAGAGAAACCATGGACACTCTCCCCCCTCCAGATGTCTCCCCAGGAAGACATCACACAGACAGAGGTAAGAGGCTGGCTACCTCCCCTGCAAATTCCCCAAACAAAGAGCCACATGCAAAAAAGCAGCTATGGTCCTCTGTTGTGGCAGGGACACAAGGATCCCAAAATGCTCCCTCCCTGGCTGCTATTCCTGTCACTGACAACACTGTCTCAGAAGCAATGCTAAAATCTATGCTCCTCACGCTACAGAAAGATTTACATACGGAGCTTCAGATATCTATATCCCAGATGCATGATAGAATAGACTGTTTAGAAGAATGTACAGATGCTCTGGAGGATAAATTGCAAGATTACTCCAAAGCGCATAATGAATTGTTAGACGCTCATGAACATCACACAGGATAAATCCACCACATCAAAATGAAATTCGTGGATTTAGATGATCATTCTAGGCGAAACAATATCAAATTCAGAGGCATCCCAGAGTCGGTCAAACCAAACGAAAAAACGCCATACTTGCAACAACTCTTCTTAACCTTACTCCCACGCCTTAACACTCGTGATATACTGATCAATCGGGCCCATAGAATTTCTAAACCATCACACCTCCCTGACGACACCCCCAGGGATATTTTGGCCCACATACATTTCTTCCATGTCAAGGAGCAAATTCTCTCCGCTGCCAGATCTTCGAAACCCTTGCCAGACCCATACGCTAATGTTAAGCTGTATACTGATCTCTCTCCTGCCACAATGGAAATGCGCAGAGCTTTCTCCCCCGTTACCTCTATTCTCCAGCAGAAAAAAATAACATACAGATGGGGTTTCCCAACTAAGTTGCTGGTCTCTCACCAACAAAAGATCGTTACTATCCTTACTCCTTACTCCTTACTCCAAAGGATGGTTACAAAAATCTGACTCCTCCCCATCGCTCCTAGAGACGCAGGACAAATAGTTCCTCTCGTACACCATCTGATTCCAACTAAATTGGTCGAAAAATATGACCTTTGTTCTAGCCCTGGTCCCTAGCCTACTTAAATTCAGTCTGGGCGATTCACCTTTATGTTTTCTTTTCCACCCCTCAGGTTAAAAGTTTGCTAGGCACACGTTTTTGTTTGACATTTGTTATCAATACAAGTTATTCAAACACTGTTTTTTTTTTATGGATTATTTTCATAATTGCATTTATTTTGTAGCAGCAAATACGGCATTGATATCCTGTTTTTTTATATTTTTTAAGTATCACTAGTGGGGGTAGTCTCTCTCCCTCTGCTCGTTTCCTGCCATGACCCTCACGATCACCTCCCTAAATGTCAAAGGCCTAAACTCGCCTTTTAAATACAATCTCCTCTGGAAAAAAACACTAAATCAGCATGCAGATGTTCTCTGTGTCCAAGAGACCTATTTTTTCTAAACTTAAACAACCCCAATGTAACCACAAAAGATACCCTCACTGCTTCTTTGCGAATGCCTCAAAAAAGAAGAGAGGTGTAATGATTGCCACGCTACACCACTGTGAATATGACAAGGATGGTAGATTTCTAATCCTGTCAGCCACTCTTAATAATCGCCCCCCCTACTTGGTCAATATTTATGCCCCCAACACAGCCCAAAAATTCTATGCTACCCTCTTCTCCAAACTGACTCCTTATAGATCCTCACCTCTGATAATTTGTGGAGACTAGGGATAAGCTTCGAGTTTAAGTCAAACTCATGTTTGACTCGAACATTGCCTGTTCGCCTGTTCGACAAACAGCAAACAATTTGCGGTGTACGCTGCAAATTTGAAAAGCCGCACAACACCCTGTAAAAGTCTATGGGAGAAATCTAAAGTGCTAATTTTAAAGGCTTATATGCAAGTTATTGTCCTAAAAAGTGTTTGAGGACCTGGGTCCTGCCACAGGGGACATGTATCAATGCAAAAAAAGTTTTAAAAACTACTGTTTTTGGGGAGCAGTGATTTTAGTAAAACTTAAAGTGAAACAATAAAAGTGAAATACCGGGGGGAAAGTTTATAGTATGCCTGTGAAGTAGCGCTTGTTTCCCGTGCTTAGAACTGTCCCTGCACAAAGTGTAATTTCTAAAGGAAAAGGAAAAGTCATTTAAAATCACTTGCGACTATAATTAATTGTCGGCTCCAGGCAATATAGAGAAAAGTCATGCATAAAAATAAATAAAAAATGCGTGGGGGTCCCCCCAAATTCAATTACCAGGTCATTCAGCTCTGGTATGGATATTAAGGGGAACCCATGTCAAATTAAAAAAATAAATTGTGGGGTTCCCCCAAATATCCATTCCAGACCCTTCAGGTCTGCTATGGATTTTAAGGGGAACTCCACCCCAAATTTAAAAAAAATAATGGTGTGGAGTTCCCCCCAAAAGTCCACACCAGACCCTTTATCCGAGCATGCAACCTGGTGCCCCCCTCCTGAACCGTACCAGACCACATGCCCTCAACATTGGGAGGATGCTTTGGGGGTCTCAAAGCACCATGTCCCCATGTTGATGGGAACAAGGACCTCATCCCCACAACCCTTGCCTGGTGGTTGTGGGGGTCTGCGGTTGGGGGCCTTATCAGAATCTGGAACACCCCTTTAACAAAGGGAACCCCCTATCTGAATTGGTAATGGGGTACATTGTACCTCTACCATTTCACAAAGAAAGTCTAAATAATTGTAATATTTTATATTAAAAAAAATCCACTCTCGATCTCCGCCCCAATGCTGCCGGTATCCAGCGATGAGAAGATCTCCTTTTCATCCAAGTCCAGGATCCAGCAATAAGAGGTCAATCCAGTACACGCATCCCTTGTCTCCACCGGAGACAGCCTGGCGAAAGACGCGGCTTCAGCAGTAACAGCTCTTATGTAGGTGAGGGTGGGGCCACCCGTCATGTGACCCCGTTCCCCTCTGAATGAATGAATGAATGAAAACTTATATAGCGCAGTACATGCGAACTTAATTGCCTCTGGGCGCTTGTTGTTCCTGTCTCCTTTGGTATCAAAAGAGATGAGTCTTGATCTTTCTCCTGAACGCTAAATGATTCTCCTCCAACCGAATACTGGTTGGTAAAGCGTTCCATAGTCTGGGACCTTGGACCGCGAATCTTCTTTCTCCCTTGGACTTGTAGTTTGCTTTCGGTATCTGTAGCAGATTTTGATTGGTGGATCGCAGGACGCGATTGGGGTTATGAGCTTTTATTTTTTCGCATAGATAATGGGGAGCATTCCCATGGATACATCTATGCGTTAAACAGAGTACTTTAAAAGTGACCCTGTCTTGTACTGGCAACCAGTGAAGTGCTCTCAGTGAAGGTGAGATTGATTCCCAAGGTTTTTTTCCAGTCACAAGTCTGGCGGCCGTATTTTGAACGACTTGTAGACGAGCGATTTGGTACTTGGGGAGTCCGAGGTAAAGGGCATTTGCATAGTCCAATCTGGAGTTTACAATTGCTCCCACCACGACCGCCAAGTCTTCCTTGGGAATAAAAGGAGTAAGCCTACGTAGTAGGCGCAGCAGATGGTGAGATCCGCTGACTACTGACCCTATTTGTGCGTCCATTGTCATGTAGGAGTCAAAGATGACCCCAAGACTTTTGACTTTGTCGCTAGGGGTGATGATTTTGCCCAGAATGGGCGGGGGGGTCCAGGTTGTTGCAGGTTGATTCCTACGCTTGGCGTGAAACAGGAGAAGTTCTGTTTTCGCTCCGTTGAGTTTAAGATAACTCTTTGTCATCCAGTCCTCTATCAAAGAGAGGCATGTCTCTAGATTGAGGTGATGATCCTTTTTCTTGCAAATGCGGAAATACAGTTGCGTGTCGTCTGCATATGAGTGGTAAAGCAGTTTTTGGCTGCTAATAATCTCAAAAAGAGGGCGAAGATAGATGTTGAATAACACCGGCGACAAAGGGGATCCTTGAGGGACTCTGCACGATAATGTGCGTTTCGCAGAAGTGAAGGGTCCCAGCTTCACTATTTGCGAACGGTTTTCCAAAAAAGAGGAGAACCAAGATAAATCGCCTTCTGCGACTCTGGCTACTTCAGATAGCCGAGTCAATAAGAGCTTGTGGTCTACTGTGTCGAAGGCTGCACTAAGGTCCAACAGAACCAGAAGACAAGATTCTCCTTCGTCTGCGGCCTCGAGAGCGTCATCCAATATTTTGAGCAATGCGGTTTCCGTCCCGTGTCCAGGACGGAATCCCGATTGAAATGGGTCAAGTAGCTTGTGGGTATCTAGATGCTGTTGCAGCTGTTGTACCACTACTTTTTCCATTACCTTTGAGAGTACATTTAGGCCTGTTATTGGACGACGGTGGAGTGGGTCCTTGGGGTCCAGGTTGGGTTTCTTCAAAATGGGTCGAATTATACCCTCCTTGAATTGGGAGGGCACTATGCCCTCCCTGAAAGATTGGTTGATAAGCTGCGTGATAGAAGGTGCCAGGATGTCGGCGCATTCCTTCAGCAGTTTAGTGGGGATGATATCATTCGGCGCGGTGCTGTTACGCAAAGTACCGATGATATTATTAGTGTCTTTGATAGAGATAGGTTCCAGTGTGAACTTACCTGGTTGTGATGAATTACTGCAGGTGTTGTGTATATAATTACAGGGAGGCTTGAGGGGAGAATTACTTTGCCGAATGCTTTGTCGGATCTTCTCGATTTTATTAATGAAGTAATCCGACAATTCATTGCAAAATTCTTGTGAGTCCGAATTGGGGGCTTCAAGACATCCTGGATTCATGGTCTGAGGGACCAGCTTGAAGAGTTCGCGTGGGCGATTAAGGGCACTGTTAATAGCTTTAGAAAAATAGTTTTTCTTGGCTTTGAAGATTTCTTTGTGGTATTTTCTTGTTGTTGCTTTGTAGACGCTGAGGTTCTCATCTGAAGAGCTTCTTTTCCAGGCGGCTTCCGCCCTTCTGCGCTCTTGCTTCAGTAACGCCAGTTGGTTGTTGAACCAGCTAGAGTTATTTTTCCGGATGCAGGTTTTGCGTTTCGGCGCTATTAAGTCGGCTGACTGTAATAGGGCTGTATTTATGGTATCCAGTGTTTCTTCAGCCGTTTGGTTCGGCTGAATTGTAATTATTTTCTTCATTAACGTGGTTTTGAAGAGTTCCGAATGGAGCTTCTTCTGACATCTAGTCCAGTGTGCTGTCACTGGATTTGAAGTTTTAGTTAAGGGAGGGAAATCGGAAATAATGAATTTAATTGCATGGTGATCTGTCCATGGCAACGGTTCATTTTCCAAGATTTCTATTTCCAGATCTTGTCTGAAAATGAGATCGAGTGTGTGACCTGAAGCATGTGTGGGGCCACATACTAGTTGTTGTAGCCCTAATCCTTCAAGGTGATCGATGCAGGCATCGGCAATAGGGTCTTGCGGGGAGTTAGCCCAGAGGTTGAATTCCCCGAGCAGCAAAAGATGTTTGCTGTTAAGGGTATAGGTGGAGATAAAGTCTGTCAATGATGGTAGAAGCTGCGATTTTGGGCCAGGTGGCCTATAGCAGAGTAGAATCCGGACGGTCTCCTGGGAGTTTGCTTGGAGTTGCAGAGTAAGGGTTTCCATGAATAGAAGAGGGTTTTGAAGGACTGGTTTAGTGATCGCAAGACAAGTCTTATGGATCACTGCCAGTCCTCCTCCTCTTTGCCCTATTCTGTTTTCAGTTATAATACGATAGTTTTCTGGCACCAGTTCTCCTAGAATGGTGTTGCAGTCGGCTGTGAGCCAGCTCTCTGTAATAAAGAGGCAGTCTAAATCGTATTGTAGGATGAAATCATGGATTTCCAGTCGGTGTTTTACTGTTAATCAAAGCACATGATATATGCTTAGGCTGGGGTAAACGGCTGAGATTTTTGATAGTCGATCGTCGATCGATTCTCAAAAGTCGCTCAGTTCTTAGGGCTTTTTTGGTGATGGCTGGTAGAATTGCGGCAAATTGCCTCAGATCCCGAATGGTTTCTGCAGAATATTGCAGATTAACCATAGTCGCCAAACACCGGGGGGAGAAGGGGGGGGGAGGATTTTCAAGGATTAACTTAATCCTTGATCCTGACTTGTCCAGAGGAAGGCAAAAAAACCCTGTCTGTGCTATGCCAATATGCTAGGACAGGGAAAAAAATTCCTTCCTGACCCCTTGAGAGGCGATCGGGCGAACCCTGGATCAAGTTTAAATAGTATTGAGGAAGGGGGGAATGGGGCTTGGGTGTTGCAAGATGGCTACCACTCTGGCTGCAAGAGCCAGGGTGGTGACCTCAAGGGGGGGGGATTGCCAACTGGTAGTTATTGAGTCAGGAGAGGGTGGTAGGTGACCCAATTACACGGGGGTAGCAAGCTGGTATCTGGAGGGGAGGTGCGGGGGGCCACTCGGTCGTGACAAGTGAAAGGGGGGGTGGAGGGGGCCCTACCTATCTACATCCCGTGGGCCACACGTCCTACTCCTAGGAAGCGTGCGCCGGAAGCTACCAGGATGCAGTTCTAGCCCTAGGGAAGAGGGGGGTCCTGCTGGAGTCAAGGGGGGGGGATAGATGTGCGACTGGCGGGTCGCAGCAGTGAAGGGGGGGTGGAGGGGGGGCCCTACCTATCTACATCCCGTGGGCCACACGTCCTACTCCTAGGAAGCGTGCGCCGGTAGCTACCGGGATGCAGTTCTAGCCCCAGGGAAAGTGGGGGGTCCTGCTTGTGTCCAGGGGGGATTGCTGTGTAGCTTGCAGGTGGATGATGTATCAGGGGGGGGGGCGCAAGCCGGGGAAATACCGAGTCACTGTGGGGGGCTATGCGGCTGGATTCCGTGAGGGGGCAGCTCAGGGGGTGGCTGGTGGTGGCTGGGGGGTTCTGCAGGTGTCCGGGGGGTTTGTGGTGGTTCTATCCGGTGAATGGAGCTGCGCGCCGCTAGGCCGCGGGTAAAGCCGGGGCCTTTCCTGAATGCGGCGGCCGCGAATGGTTCCAGGGATGGCGTGAAGGCCTCCACCGCGGCTTATCCTAAAAAGGATGGCCGCCAACGGAGCTCGGGGAGGTGGGAGAGCCCTATAGATTAGGGGCTTACCTTTCTGAGGGCAGAGAGCGGCGGATCCGAGGGGACCAGGGAGAATACCGGGGAGATCGGTGGGAGACGCCAGGGGAAAGCGAGAGGAGCGTGAGGTGCAGCTCTGGATGTCAGGAGCTGTCAGGTGCTGCGTCCAAACACAGCCAGCATGTGGCTACGAATGGTACTGCAGCCTCCAGGGACGCAAGGGAAAGCCCAGGCTTTCCCAGTGAAGTGCGGGTGACCCCGAACCCCTCTTATGTAACGCAGGTTTGCCATCAAGGGATTCCTTAGCGATTGTACCGGTGGTAGAAAATTGGTTATACATGTTACAGAGAAGGGGGCTAAGGGTTGGGCAAATCACTTATAATATTCATTTGGGAATCCGTCAGGGCCTGGTGATTTATGTAGTGGTAGTGGATGCCTAAATAGGGAAGAAAGGAGTTGGGAGCCCAAGCAAATGGGGAATTAGAAGAGATGGCTTTAGAATTATGGAGGTCTATTATTAGAGGGGACAACAGGCACCATTGTCTGGTGCCATTGGTAATTTTAAAGGGGTTGGAGATGACGCCTGAGGTCCAGATGTGTGCAGTTGGGTGAGTATACAGACCTAGTATGGCAGTAAGAAAGGTGCCCGACATTCCAAATTTACGGAATACTGCCTCTATGTATGGCCAATATACCCTATCGAAACCTTCTCTGCATCCAAGGATATGAAGGGAGAAAGTGTTTGAGAATGCTCCGCCCACTGGATTAGGCCAAAAAAACGTCTGGTTCCATCTGAGGCCTGTCTGCCAGGCACAAATCAAACTTGGTCAGAGTGTATAATCTGGGGGGTGACAGTGGAGAGGCATTGTGCAAGAAGTTTAGTGTTTTTACGGACAGTAATTGACAGGGTTATCTGGAGCTTTACCACTTTATTAAAGGACTTGTCCCAAGCTGTGTGTGTGTTTTTACCTTTTTTGACACTTTTTTGGGTGAAATGATAGAGGTACAATGTACTTCGTTACCAATTCACATAGGGGGGCTGGGATCTGGTGGTCCCCTTTGTTAAAGGGGGCTTCCAGATTCCGATAAGTCCCCTGCCCGCAGACCCCCACAACCACCGGGCAAGGGTTGTGGGGATGAGGCCCTTGTCTCCATCAACATGTGTTGTGTATTTTGCCACACCCTCTGCCTCTGAAGGCAGTGCCTTGGTCCTCCTCCACCTAGGTACCATAAAATGCAAGGTAATCTGCTGATTCAGGCATAATGCAGCTCCAAGTTAATGTCCTGGTACCATGTTTGCCTTAACTGAGTTATCTAGCAGACTTCAGTAGTTAGACACATGATGGCTGCAACCCTGCTGCTCCACATCAACAGGTTTTTAGTACTCCTCAGAGGATTCTCTCACCCTTATGGCAAATTTTTGTTACAAGGAAAACTGGACAATGGGACAGGTCAGAACACACTATGCACAAGGCAAGGGTGAGGTTATTCAAAGTTGCCCTAAAAACTCTGCTTCTAGCACTGTTAGCCTCATGATGCTCTGAAATTGAATAGCCACATTGTTACGGGAGGGCCCGTGGAACCCAGAATCAATTGGAAATGTTGGGAAACCCTTGTTTCAGCTCCCCATGCACCTCTTATGTCTAAGTCAGGGTGACTAAGAAAATATGTCTTGGATTACTTAAAATGGGACAGTGATATTTATCCACAATATCTCTCAGGATATATGTAAAGACTATTCTTGTTTTTTTTTATTCTTAACTCAACATGTTAGTTGAGAGAGCTGATCACAGTGGCCTCTGTACAATGTAAGAGACAGGCCGACTCCTGCAGGAGCTCCTTCTATTGTGTGACGGTGTCCTGTGTTTATACTTATGATGATGTATAATCTACTGTGTGAAGCTCAGTGACAACAAGACTGACCTGTAGTTAAATCCTGACGGGCACGGTGTCACGGCTGCTCTAAGGGATTAGCTCTTGTTAATTAGGTTTCTGGTTACAGGTGTATTGGTATAATAATATGAGCAGGAGGGGAAACCCCCTCATCCTCCATTGTATATAAGACTTGTATTTTGGTTTTAATAAACAGTCCATGTTCAGCAACTAAACAAGTACCGTCTTGTGTTGTGCTTGTGAGCGGTTGGAATATCTGATATCTATATTCAGACTGGGAGGAAGTGGTATATGAGAAAAGCACTCAAGCGGAGTGTGGGATGTTTTGCTACACATATCTCCTATTTAAGTGGTTGTAAACCCCCCTAGGAAGTTACACCTACACCTAGATTAAGGCTTACCTGTAGGTGTTTGCAATATCTCCTAAACCTACACGGTTTAGGATATATTTTCCAAAAGGCAGACACTGCTGTCTATGGCGCATGCAGCCGCAGTGAGAATCCCATTCATAAAAACGTCAATGCCGTATTTGCTGCCTCCCGCGTGCATGCGTGGAGTGACGTCATCACCGCTCTGGGCAATCAGAAGTGGCCGGAAGTAACCTTCCGGAGCGATGTCTGTGGCCGGAGGGGGAGACGAGGATGGCTTCAGGGGCTCGGATCTAAGGTAAGTAATTCATAATGAGCTAGTATACTAGTCATACTAGCTCATTATGGCTTTGTCTTGCAGGTATTTTTTTTTTATCCAGGTTTACAACTTTAATAGAAATGACCAAAGGGACATGGTTGTTAAACAAATCAAGACTATTCATCAACATTCTTGTGCAAAGGGCCTTTCGCCTATCACTGATATGTGGACCAAGCAGTTTCACAGATTAACAACAAAGGTTCAGTCAGACAATGACACAGTCATGGCTTACATTAATCTTCAGGGCAGCATCAAACGTCATGTGGCCCTCTTAAAAGCAGACCTAATTTTGGCTTGCGTTCCAAACTTTCTCACAATCTACATTCCAGGAGTAGGCAATTGGCAGCAGACTCCGTTGTCAACATCTGGATTTGGAGGAAAGGACTCTTCACACTGCAGTGTTCCAGGACATGTGTCTCCACCCCAAGGACTGCCAGACATGAATCTGATGGCATACCACTCCAACAAGTTGGGTGGACAGGTTCATGACCAGAATCAAGGATCCAAGATCCATTGCAGTGGACTTGGTGGTGATTGCTAGGATCAGTTGTGGTTGATATATGCCCTTTCTCCACTACAGATTCTTCCTTGCCTGCGTCACAGGATTAAGATGAAGGGCATCCTGGTGACCTGGTGATCTGACCCAGAAGGACTTGGTACTTGGACTTTCTTTCTTTCCTTTGAGATACTCTGTGGACACTCCCTGACTGACCTGGTCTGCTGTCTCAAGAGCTGGTCTACTATCCTACTTTACAGTTGTTGGCTTTGTCGGCTTTGTCATCTTGTCTGTTAAGGCCAAAGTCCAGAGGAAATAGGGTCTCTCTGACTCCCTTATTCTTATGCTTAGGCTAGGAAATATACCTTCTGGAAGGTCTATCATCGCACTTGGAAGGTTTATTTTGCATGGTGCGAGACACAAAAGTTTCACCTCAGATGATACTCTTTGGCATGCATCCTGTCCTTTCTTTAGTGTAGGTTAAATCAGCACTTGGCCTTAATCACCATCATTTGTCAAGTTTCCACCTTGGCTTCCACCTACGAGTTGCAGGAAAGAAAAAAGTTTGATTCCGCCATTAACACAGTATTGATGGGGAAATCCATCCCATGGAGTCATTGTATTCACAGTGAACACAGTGATTATTGGCAGCTATAATATCATATAAAATCTGACAGGCTTACAGACCTATTTCCCTCATTAATGTTGATCTGAAAATTCTTACCAAACTTTTAGCCAACCGTATTTCTTCCTTTATAAGTTGTTACATTCATAAGGATCAGGTAGGTTTTATACCAGGACGTCAGGGTCCAGACCAAATAAGGAGGGCCATTGATGTAGTCTCCCTGCTGCAATCTAATTGGGCTGGTGGCCCCAGGCAGGAGGGAATGCTTCTATCTCTTGATCTACATAAGGCATTTGACTCCATTGAATGGCCCTACTTATTTTCTCTGTTGGATATTTGGGGTTTCGGTCCCAGATTTTTAGGTGTTCTGCACTCCCTATATTCTACCCCGAGAGCGCTGATCCGTCTCCAGGGTCATTACTCTTCCCCCTTCAATATTGGTAGAGGAACTAGACAGGGGTGCCCTCTCTCCCCTTTAATTTTTGCTATCGCCATTGAAACATTAGCGATTGCTATTCGCTCCAATCCCGATATTCTAGGCGTATCTTGTGGATCTCAGACCCATAAATGTGGTCTCTTTGCGGACGATATGTTGTTGTTTATTACATCCCCTGTCACTTCTCTTCCCAATCTTTGCAAAGTCCTAAAAGACTTTTCTGCAGTGTCAGGTTTATCTGTGAATTATTCGAAATCTTATGCTCTCAACGTCTCTTTACCTGTGGACAGGGTAAACGCTTTAAGGCATTCATTTAATTTTAAGTGGAAGGACTCCTACTTGGAATACCTGGGAATTAATCTCACCCCTAAAATAGAAAACGTATACTCTGCTAACTTCCCCTCCGCTTATAAAAAACTTGAATTGGATCTTAAAAATTGGAATAAAGGTGACCTCTCTTGGTTAGGTAGAATTCATTCCATTAAAATGACCTTTTTACCCCGACTTTTATATTTATTTAGGGCTCTCCCAATTAACATCAGGAAGGATCACCTGCAATCTCTGCAGAGGAAAGTGAATCAGTTCGTCTGGGGTGGAAAAGGTCATAGGCTCCCTGGATGCATTCTATTTAGACCTAAAAAGACAGGGGGATTGGGCCTCCCAAAACTACATTGGTATTTTCAAGCGGCGAGATTGTCTCAGCTCTCAGCGATCTATTCTAAATGCAACAAACCGGACTGGATCCAAATAGAGAGACAAGCGGCCCCTTCTTACACCTTAGATTTCTTATTATGGGTACCCCCCAAAGATCGCCCTCCCATAATGGCCCCCATATTATCTCAATCCCTCCCCCTTTGGGACAGACTGAGAGCTAATACCGCATTAATCTCGGAGTGTCAACCCCTTTCCCATTTATTTAATAACCCCAGTTTTATTCCGGGTCGTGATATTCTGTCTTTCAAATGGTGGTTGGATAAAGGGCTATACCGGATTGGACATTTTTTTTTGGCCTCTGGCCCCATTACACGTAAACATTGTGAGCGGCAACTTGAGATTCCATCTTCAGAACTGTTTAGGCTTGGTCAGATACAACACTTCCTCTATAAGATTTGGAAGGGGAAACCCGTCCCCCCTTGCTTCACAGCTTATGAACTGTGGTGCGGGCAGATGGTTGAGCAAAGGGGCGGAATCTCGATCATTTATCAAGCGCTCGCTCATCAAGATAGTAAAACCCCTTATATGAAAGCTTGGGAAAATGATTTTCAATTTCAATGGGGTTTGGATTCTTGGTCACTTTCCTCCTTAAGGGCTTATAAAGGGATCCAAAATGTTTCTTTGATTGAGGCTAATCTGAAAGTCATAACTAGGTGGTATCTCACCCCTTCCAAATTATTCCTTATGTTTCCCTCAGCTAACCCACTTTGTTTCAGAGGATGTGAAATTGTGGGTTCTATGGCTCATGTTTGGTGGGAATGTCCTCGAGTCAGGCCCTTCTGGAGGAAAGTTTTCAACTTGATCTTCAAAGTCACAGGATTACAGGTTCCTAGGACCCCCGAGGTTGCCCTCCTTAATGCCTACATTCCAAAGACATCTAAGCTTTCACAAATCCTAATTCATTTTATTTTGTTGGGGGCTAAAGCGACCTTAGCGAAGGCTTGGAAGCAACCCAGAGTTTCCTTCTCGGCAGTCATCCGCAAAATGTCATGGATTATGGTTCAAGAAAAGTTATCTAGTATTTTGTTAGATACCAAAGATCGCTTTGAATTGGTTTGGGAACCATGGGCTTGTTTCGTAGGCATTTCCTTGGTTCCGGGTATATCTTCTTGAAGTGTTCAGGAAGATTTAGATGGCCTAGCTGTGGTTCTGTAGACTGGCTCGTCTCTACTCTATTCCTCCCTTTCTATCCTTGTCTGGCCTATCTGTTTTCTCTTCTTACTGTCTCTGTCCTTCTTAAAATGAAGGTCTATTTTATTTTTGCTAGTTTTTCTTTGTCCAGAATAGGATCATATCCCGGTGTCTTTCCATTTTGTTTTCTGACGCGAATGTTATTCCTTGAATTATTCAATTTTTAGTTTTCAGGCTAGGATATTATGGTACATGATGATTCCTAAATCACTATGCCTTTTTTGGGCAGTTGGAGGTACACTCTGGCACAGCTAGCTCCCATGGGGGGTGCTAGTGTGTACATCCGATTTCCACTCCTGGTTTCAAGGGAATTGTTATATTCTCATACCCAGGACATTAAACATTGCTATCTGTATTGATATTGTTTCTGGATGATTTCCCTTTCTTTACTGGATCTTCAAATTGTCATTTTTGTCCTATTATACCACTTTGTTTTTTTTCCTTTTACTCAAATAAAAAGTTTTAAAAGTAAAAATCTGACAGGCTGGTTGTACACAATTGATCAATCGATCAACTTGGGCACATTCAGTTTTCCCATACAAGGTTTACCTCACCTATGGCTGGCTTTAGTTCCTCTTACTGTTTTACGTCACCGTGTTCAGACACAATCGTTTTTTTAACTGATGGTGTGAAGGCAAGACTGATGAAAGTCAGCTTCATCGGATATCTGATGATAAAATCCATCAGACCGTTTTCATCAGATGAACCGATCGTGTGTACAGGGCATAAGTGAACTTCTCTCTTTTTTATCTGTTTCAGGTGTGATTTGTATATTGCCCACACCTGTTACTTGCCCCAGGTGAGTTTAAAGGAGCATCACATGCTTGAAACAATATTATTTATCCACACTTTTGAAAGGGTGCCAAGAATTTTGACCAGCCCATTTTTGGAGTTTTGTGTGACATTATGTCCAATTTGCTTTTTTTCCTCCCTTTTTTGTTTTGTTCCAGTGCACACAAAGGAAATAAACATGTGTATAGCAAAACATGTCTTACTGCAATACTTTCCTGTGAGAAATACTTGATTTTCTGTAAAAATTTCTGGGGTGCCAACAACTGTGCATGACTGTAAACCAGAGGTGTATTTAGGTTTTGTGCTGCCCTAGGCCTGACTAAACTTGCGCACTCTCTAATTTAAATATGACCCACCCCTTCCTGTCAAAGCCACATCCCTGTCATATTCATGGGAAGAGGACAGAGGGACGCCCTGGGAGAAGGACAGAGGGACGCCCTGGGAGAAGGACAGGGGGACGCCCTGGGAGGAGGAGAGAGGGACGCCCTGGGAGGAGGAGAGAGGGACGCCCTGGGAGGAGGAGAGAGGGACGCCCTGGGAGGAGGAAAGAGGGCCGCCCCCCACAAAGTGCCGCCCTAGGCCTGGGCCTTGTTGGCCTAGGCCAGAATACATCCCTGCTGTAAACACAATATAAAACACAATTTATGGTAAAATAAAAAAGATGATGTTGCACCAAATAAATAGATACCTAACATGTCACATATTAAAATTACTTTTGCCTGTGGAATGATGACAAAGTATGATATATAATTTTTATTTTTATTTTCAAATATTTTATTTATTTAAAGGAACATTTATTGAAAGATACACAAAATACAACATCCTTTAGTAACATATGAAAAATATACAGTGGTGTAAGATGAATCAAACTACACAACATGACATAGATAGGGTGTCCAAGTGCAAAAAAGAGCACCTGGACTGTCAACCATACCTATCCGTAACAGCTAGCATCTCCAAGTTGGATAGACTCATTAATTGCAGTCAACCCCTTGCCCTGCTGGGACAGAAAGTATCTTTCTTCTGAGGATCCTCTTGGAACACTGGACGGTTCAGTGGATCCCTCCCCCATTTTCAAATATTGTAGAGGAACATAGCAGTCTAGGCCTATGGGGGCAGCACATGGGGCCCCATATATAGAAACAGAGACAGAGAGAACAAAGAAAAAGAGAGAAGGGGTAGTGCGAAGAGGAAAAATGGGGAAGAAGAAGAATTGGGGCACAGGGAGGCAGCTCACGCGCACATCTTGGGCCACAAGCACAAACTAGTGCGGTCAGCTGGCAACAACACCGCTCTCCGACCTCCAGTTAATCTATAATGGGACTGTTCTAATCTGGTGTATCACTTTCCAAAAGGGCCCGACCCTCATCCGAGAAAAAAAACATATTGCAAATGGACCATATCTTGGTATACCGTTCACGTTGATGGCGGGCCGCGAGGATCAGGTCCTCCATTTTATTGATTTCTTCCACCTTTTTTTTTTTTTTTTTTTTTAAGTTCAAAATTTTAAAAGTTTTTTAAGTTTTTTAAGTTTTTTAAGTTTAAAATGAGAACAGCAATGAAATAGTCAAAAGACAAGGTGCTTGAAGATAGAATAAAACAAACATTACAGCCTGGCACCGAAGCCCAGCTCATGTAAACCTTACACAACAGCGATCTATAACATAGAGCAGTAAGTCTAAGAAGTTGTGTCCCCCATACCCGGACCCAGGTACGGACCCAGCAACCAAGCCATGCGAAAGTATATCCTACCACAATGGGAGAGGCCCACATACCCCCAATCCCCTGGGAGCCCCAACGGGAACAAGCTGCTTCCCAGGAGACGGGGCCAACCGAACCCCCCCCCCCCCTCCTACGTGGCCGCCAGCTCCCCACCCGAGCCCACACAGAAGGGGACCACCTCCCCTTCCTGTTGATCCTTCCTAGCAAACAAGTGTAAGGAAATGCAACGAAAATCCTCCGTGACAGAAGGTCACCTCAGGTATGCCAAGATAGGCGAGGGAAAGGAGAGAAAGTAAAGGGGAAGATATGTGAGATTAGAAGAGAAATTCTGACACCAGCTATCCATGTGGGGAATCGACAGACACATCTCCCAATTGTATCCCAGGTATGAGAGAGATATTACTGTAAGAGGCCCATGGTTCCCAAATGTTGTTGAATTTCTCCGTTCTATCATTGAGTTTAGCTACTAGTTGTTCCTGTACCATGATCCAGGAGACTTTCCTCCTGAACCCTTGAAAGGATGCGGTAGGTTTCTTCCAGGCTTTAGAAATGGTCAATTTAGCACCTAGCAGTAAGAAGAACGCCAGTGCCTGTGAGTGTTTGGATAGGTTCGGGATACGATGGTTAAGTAGTGCTACATTAGGATGAGGGCCTATCGATATCCCTAGCACCGAACCCGTAGTACGGAACACCTTCCGCCAAAACGGTCTTATGCGAGGACAGGTCCACCAAACGTGCAGCATGGTGCCTTCAAGTTCACAGCCTCTAAAGCAGACTGGCGAGGTTCCCGGGTACATTTTTGCCAGCCTGGAAGGAACATAGTACCATCTCAACAGTACTTTAAGGCTAGCCTCGATGAGGGAGACATTGAGTATACCTTTATATGCTCTATTAGAAGCACCGAACCACACTTCAGGATCCCACGAGCCGCCCACGTCTTCCTCCCAGGCTCGAGCATAGGTCGGCTTGTCCGTCTTTGTCATCAATGCAGTATAGATCAACGAGATTCCTCCCCTCTGATCCACCGCGTCCGCACACCACTGTTTATAGGGGGTAATGGAGGGGGGCAGAGGTTTGTTGGTCCAGATGGAGTGCAGAAAGTGTGAGATTTGAGAGAACCTAAAAAGCTCTGTGTCAGGCATGTCTAGTGTCTTCCTGCAGTGTGAGAGGGAGAGAGGACCTACTCGATTGAGAAAGTGCCCGATCCGATAAAGACCCTTATCTGTCCACCATTTAAAAGCAACAATATCCAATCCCGGGGGAAACTCCTTATTATGAAACAAATGCCTCAAAGACCTCCATGGCGATATCAGGGTTTGTCTGTCATATAGCTTGGAACAAAGAGTCACAGAATGCGAGAGAGTTGGGGCCATTATGGCCGGTCTGCATTTAGGATCGCAACCCAAAAGGTAATCAACGGTGTGTAACGGGACTGCCTGTCTTTCCATAAGTAACCAATCCGGTTTAGGGCCCCTGAAAAAGGCTATCGATATTTGAGCCAATTGAGCAGCCTGATAGTAGTTCCACAGGCTCGGGAGGCCTAAACCACCCTGCGATCTTAGTCGAACCAGTACACCTAAGGGACACCTGTACCCCTTCTTACCCCAAACAAAGCGAACTATCCCTGACTGTAACCTACAGAGGACTTTTTTCGGGACCGGTATTGGGAGAGAACGAAATAAGTATAAAAGGCGTGGAAGGATGGTCATTTTGACCGCGTGTATCCTGCCCAACCAGGATAATCCTGCCCTGGACCACCTTTCCATGTCACCCTGGCACTTAAGGATCATAGGGGGATAATTAGTTTTGAAGAGGTTGTAGATATCAGGTGTCAGTTTGATACCCAAATAAGGGATGTGTGAGGGAGCCCACGAAAATGCAAAGTTATTGGTAAGTGGGGCAAGAAGGTCCGGAGGAACCGATATATTCAACGCGATCGATTTGTCCATGTTAACCTGTAGACCAGATGTTTCACTGAAGACCCGCAGCGTCTTGAGGATTACGGGCGTGGAAGTCAAGGGGGAGGTTACAAAAAGGAGGAGGTCGTCCGCATACAGGGCGCATTTATGTTCCTGTGACCCGCAAGTTACCCCTTTAATATCGGGGTTCGACCGTAGCGCCACTGCCAGTGTCTCTATAGCTACCGCAAACAGGAGGGGGGATAGTGGGCATCCCTGTCTGGTTCCCCGGCCTATAGAAAAGGAGTCTGAAAATCTGCCCAGCAGGCGAATCTGCGCAGTGGGGCATGAGTAGAGGGAATTGATGAGGTTAAGAAAGTGAGGGCCGAAGCCCCATCTTCCCAGGACATCAGACAGGTATGCCCAGTCTATAGAGTCGAAAGCTTTATGTAAGTCTATGGAAAGTAAGAAACCCTTTTGTGGGGACCCCCCGTCCCATCCTGACTTGAGCAGGGAAACAATGTCAATAGCGCGCCGGATCTGGTCCGGGCCCTGTCTTCCGGGGATGAAGCCCACCTGGTCCTTATGGACATACTCGGCAATGAAACCCGATAATCTGTTCGCCATTATTTTGGTCATAATCTTAACATCATTGTTAATTAGTGATATAGGGCGATAATTGCCCACCTCGCTAGGGTCCTTATCCGGTTTCGGGATCACTGAGATGTAAGCAGAGTTTAAATCTGCATTCAGGGGGGCTCCGTCCCGGAGACAGTTAAACAGTCTTGTCAGATGGGGGGCCAGGCTGGTGCTAAATTTCTTGTAATAACCAGTAGAGAAACCGTCGGGTCCCGGGGAGGAACCTAGTTTAAGGGTCTGGATGGTATTTAGAACTTCCTCCTGCGTGAACGGACTCTCCAGGAGATCACGGTGGTCTTTGGTCAGCATGGGTAAATGGAGATCATCTAAAAATGTATTCCGCACCGAGTGAGGGGGAGTGCAGTTAGAATTATATAAGTCAGAATAAAAATGTAGGAAGGCGTCCATTATCTTGGAAGGGTTCTGAGTCAGCTCCCCCGAGGCTACCCGAAGTTTAGGAAATGCATGAGTGCGCTGTTTGGGGTTCAGTTTCGTGGCTAGCCTGGCTCCCATTCTGTCCGTTTGTGCATAAAATCTAGCCCCCGTCCACCTAAGGTGTTGGTCCGCTGCTGTGGTCAGGGAAAGATTCAGAAGAGCCCGGGCCTTGTCTAAATCCTCTAGCGATTCGGGGGTGGGGTGGGACCTGTGAGCCCTGGCTAGTTTCCGAAAGTCCTCTGTAAGTTTACGCGTTGTCGCATTGTGTTCAGCTTTAAGCCTAGAAGCCATCTGGATTAGTTTCCCCCTGATGACCGGCTTGTGCGCCGCCCAGACTGAAATAGGGGAAACCTCACTCGTAGCATTATACAGGAAATATTCATTAATGGACTCCTCCAGTAAGGAGCATTGCGCTGGGTCGCTTAATAGAGACTCCCGTAAGCGCCAACGAGGAGGGCCACCCGACGCCGAGGGCCTATTTGTTGTCAAGGTGACCATGGAATGGTCAGAGAGGGAGGACTCCACAATCTTGGAGCTTTTAATGAGAGGGATCAGTGCTGCGCGAACAAAAATGTGGTCAATCCTAGCAAAGGAGTTGTGGGGTGCCGAAAAGTGCGTATAATCTTTGGTGCGCGGATTGCATTCCCTCCAAATGTCCACTAGTCCTACCGAGTTAAGAGATTTAGCTATGCTGACACTCTGTTTAGTTGGGCGCTTAGGTTTTGAGGAACCGTTTGCTAATTTGTCCAGGGCGAAATCGAAGGCAATGTTCGAGTCCCCGCCAATGACCATGGTACCTTTAAGGTGGTTTTGTAGCTTATCTAGCAACGATTCAAAAAATATCTTTTGTCCCCTGTTGGGCGCATAATAGGATACAAAGGTGTAAAGTCCACCATCGATATTCCCAGAGACCAGAATGTAGCGACCCTGAGGATCTACAATAGTCTCAGGTTGCGATAGGTTGATATTTCTAGCAAAACACACCGCAACACCTTTGGTTTTGTTTTCCGCAGATGCCAGAAAAAATTGAGGGAAGCGTTGATGTAGGAACTTGGGAGTAAAGGTGGACGGGAAGTGGGTCTCCTGTAATAAGAGAACGTCTGCGTGCATGGTGGTATACAGTTGCAGGAGCTTCCTGCGTTTAACCGGGGAATTGAGACCTTGGGTGTTGTGTGAGATAATCTTAAGAGTTGGTGAGGGGCAATGTGTATTAGTCATGAGTCAGGATGTAGTGTACTGCGCAGTGGTTCTGAGACTTACCTGGATCGAGAGGGGAGCATAACCGGAGCATTCTGAAGAGGCGGACAAACCGTGGCCCGGGACCCGGGAGTGGAGACCAGAGACAGCCGAGGGGCCTGTGGATACCTGGAGCTGTATGAGCGAGAGGAGAAGAACCAAGAGGGGAGGAGAAAAGAAAGAAAGAAAAGAAGAAGACATCATTATATACCTGAGGAGACAATTGGAATAAGATAACAATACATAACAATACCCGGGGGTCCCCCGACCCCCTCCTGGGGAGGAGTGGACTAGCCATCCCCAGCCCCACAACCTAAAGGATCCGAGAGTCCCTGTTGTCAGGGAACCCAGAAACGGAACAAAAGGCACTGAAAGTGCCTCTGATCCAAAGGAGGGGCATTAATTCCACCACGACCCCGCCCCCCTGTTGAAAGCAAAAACTGAAGGTCTCAAAGAGACCCATGATCCCGTAGTTACCGAGCGCCTTTTAGCAATGAGTTACACTATCCCACAATATTATTGAGAGTTATATAGCAAACAGAGCCGAGGGAGAAAACAGTAGATTCCAGTCAGAACACTGTTCCACCTAGGGCAAAAATCCACCCTCAACCCCCAGGAAGAGGAGACCGCCTAGCGGCTCCAAACAAGTAATAAATTGTCAGTAAAATCCACCTTTTTAAGCCACAGGCTAATGTTTGGAGATTGTGTGGATTTCCAGTATAAGGGAATGCATGCCTTGGCAGCATCGAGTAAGTGATAGATCAATTACTTTTTGTAGGTCTTACGTGAAATGTTAGAGACATGGAGTTGAAAGAAGGGTCAGCCAAGATGGGGTGTTCAGTGAACTTTTTAGCCATGTGCTGGATGGTCCTCCAGAACCGCTCCAAAATGGTGCAGGTCCAGAAGATGTGGAGAATCATTCCCCGGTCACCCTGACATCTCCAGCAATGATACGAGAAAGAGGGGAAGATATTTTGTATTTTTGAAGGGGTATTGTACCATCTAGTGACAATTTTGTAGTTGGTCTCCTGTGTCTTCTCTGCTTGCTTACCAGCAACTGATTGCCTTACCATTACTTAGTTTTTTCTGCTGTGATTCTAATCCCCCAACTGGTTGAATCAGTATTCTCTTCGAATCCCAGCCAATGATAAGCTAATAAAAGACCAATTGCTGGTTATGCCCAGCGTGGTTTACAATTCATTGAAATATCCATGCTCCTGAGGAAGTGCAACACATAAGCGCGCAACACGTTGAGCAAGTTTCTCCTGTCCTTTTGGATAACCACTCGGTTACATATGATATAACCTACTTTATAAATTATGCTTTACATTTAAGCTGTTAATGTTAGAAACATATAATTTATGTACTAACATATGTGGTATCAGCTATTAATTTAATTTCCTTTGTGATTTTATTTCTTTAACTGCTAAAAATTCTAGTTTTCCATACCTTTTGTTACCATGTGCCTTTAAAGCCCAACTCACTAGTCTTCAGCCGGGTATGGCTACCCCCCTTTTTTTATATCTATTTTTCTTTATTTCTTCTTTTTTTTGTAAAGGCCCCCCCCCCCGCGTCTCAATTCGCAGCAGCCCCCCCCCCCCGCAATTTCAGGCGGCAGCACCCCCCCCCAGTTCTCTGCTCCAGGGGGCCCATGCCTGAAGCTGTGTAAGGGGCCCCGTAATTCCTGATGGCGGCCCTGCGAACATGCCAAGGGCATCCTTGCTCATAGCTATATTACTGACTTTAGATGAGCACAGAAGGAGGAGGGCACGGAGGAGGGCACGGGAGAGGATATACTGCACACGCATACACATCTTTGGCATGAGTGATTCTGAGGTGTATTGCATCTTCAGATTCACCCCTCATGCCATCCTGGAATTAACCACAACCCTGCAGGATGACATCACCAGCCCAACACACCGCTTACATGCAGTGCAGCCACTGGGCAAGGTCCTGGCAACACTCCATTTCCTTGCCAGTGGCTCTTTTCAGCGTACAAGTGAAGTGGTGGTAGGAATGTCACCCCCACATTCAAAAATCATTCACAAACAGAAAAAAAAATCAAAAAAAAATGCTCAGCAAAAAAATAAATGCCCAGCAAAAAAAAAAAAACAGCAAAAAAAAAAAAAACACAGCAAAAAACAAACAAAAAAAACTCAGGCCCAGATTCACAGAGCGATTACGCCTGCGCAACTGGTGTTGCGCGTGCGTAAGTCTAAATGTGCGCGTGCGTTTAGATGCGCGCGATTCAGAAAACGAATTACGCCAGAAATCTACTTTTTTTTGTCCGGCGTAATTTCGTTAGACAGACGCATCCGTCCGCGCAAAAATGCGCTAGACACACCATTGATTTGCTAGTCAAATATGCTAATGAGGGAGTTGCGGGGATCCACAAAAAAACGCAGTTGCTGCGCAGGCTACGCGATGTGCGCAACAGCAAAATGTCCTGTCTAAAGTTAGAGCACCTAAAAGCTGGTCTAAATTTTGAAAAAATTTAGACCCTTTGGACAGAGGAGGGCCACATATTCCTCCTCCTCCCACTCGAGGCGGGGTCACGGTACCCCTGACCTATCCGAGGCCATTTAGCGGTATATATTTCCGCTTCCTGATGCGAGTACCCATGGAGCCGGTCAGCGTCTCCACGAGTTACAGCATCCTAAGACTGGTAAGTCCTGTTCTTCATACACCATTTATCCTTCTTTATTTATCCCTCCAGGGGAACTTAGGCAGTTTGGTGCACTAAGGGGGTCATCTGTTCTTTTTAGTCTTAGATGGCCACACTCTAGCTCGACATTGCCACAATTGAGTCGATCTGTCAGTCAACCTTCTCTAAATACTCAATCCTTACTCACTAAAGAACCAAGGTAAATTACTCCCCCATGCCTACCTCACCCCTCTTCTCCATTCCCCCTCCCCCCACTCCCTTTCCCACACCAGCTATCTACACTATTTTCATCCACTTTATCATTTTGGATCACTCATTCACCTCCGGTTGCTGTCTTATATTGTATCAGCGCCCTTAATCACTTAATTTCTCACTTTCCATCTGCAATTGCTTTTCCAGTCCTTTGCCCCCCTGTTCCATTCCCTTTCTTTCCTGTTTCCTTTTTCTTCACTCATTTCCACCCTCACTCCACATCTTCCCAATTTTTTCCACCCCACACTTTCTCACTTTTCTCACTTATTCTTCTTGTTTATATTCCACTTCACCACACAATTCCTTAATCATTCTCCCCTCTCTGCTTCCCTTTCTTTTCACTTGTACAGGTCGCCTCACTCCCTCTCCTTTCCTTTCCCTCTTCCCCTCCTTCCTCACCCATCCCACGATTATACTTTTTCTCCTCTCTCTCCCCCCCTCCCCCTCTTTTTCACTCCTATTTTTTCACCTTTTTGGGTGTCCCATCACACCCTTTTTTCCTCACCTTACTTTGGGCCTCTTGTTCCGGGTCTCCAATTCCTGTTTTTGGAATATAATCTACAATGTGGGCCTACATTATCCTACAGATCTCTCCATACCCCTATACTCTTATTAGTTCCCTTTAAGTCAATACATGGTATCTATTTCAGGACAAACCACTCTACCTACCCCCTTCTCCTCTTTTGGTGTGGTACCCTTTCCGGGTGCTCCTCCGTCTGGTTTCAACACAGCCACCACCAGATGGCGCCCTGCTTGGAATGCGGCAGTGATTGAGGACCCATACCTGGGAGATTCGCAGGCTGGGACATCCTTCCCCTCCACCACCACACGAGAGCTCTGTCTTTTGGAACTTTCCATACCTCTTCATTCTGGTAAATGCGCTGTTTTTTTTAACCCTAATATTTCAATTGACTCTTCTTCTCTCCGTCCCTCATATGTTTTCCCCTTCCCTATAGTCTGGGACCATCCATGTCCCTTGACTGGGCGGGGTACTTTTTGAGGGAGTGGATAGAAGAGATAAACTATGTACAGTATGACTTATGAAATTACTCTTTTTCAGCGGCAACCAGTAAAAATCCTCTGAAGAAGACCTTTTGGTCGAAACGCGTTAGAAACTACAAATGCTTGTCACTATCACAGGCTATGTATTTTATTGTTACAATATGATCTGTGTATGGATATTTTTATATTGTGCATTATGTTGCAACTCATTCCTTATTTTTATGTCATAACTTTTTTCAATAAAACGTTGTACTTTACACGTTGCATTTCCATATTTTTTCTACCTTTGCTGTTTTAAAGCCCCATTGGGACAATTTCTTTTTCATTATATCGGGGTGTGCAGCCACATCTCTCCACCCATAAGTCTGTCTCTTCTTTTTAAATAGGTTCCTCCTTTGTCTCTATCGTCCTCATCCTCGTCCTCGTCACTTCCAGTTTCACGCACCATAGAGGCAAACCAGAAATAGGTTTCTCATTTGTCTGTATGGTCACCTGGCGTGACAGGTCGCAGTGGCCCTGTGCTCCCTGTTAAGAAGCGAGACCGTCACACAGATCGATTGTCATCTAATCGATTAACCCCTAAGGCACATGGCGCTTCCGGGTTTATTTGTATTGTTTCTGCAAATACCTTTTACTAAATGAGTGTAACCAGTTTAAAACACCTTCTTTTTTTTTATAAAGTGGAATTACACTATGGGATTTTTCCCTTGTCTGCCCCTTTACCCATGAGAGACATTAAAGCGGAGCTCCAGCCGCAATTTTTTTTTTTTTTTTCAAAGTCGGCAGCTACTAACAGTGTAGCTGCTGACTTTAAATAAGGACACTTACCTTGTCCTACTTGCCCGCGCTGATGGGCCCCCCGATGCCGGTCCCACGATCGCTCCGCCATCCACACTATGGGAAACAGGCAGTGAAGCTGTACGGCTTCACTGCCCATTTCCTACTGCGCCTGCGTGAGTCTCACGCTGGCTTGTGAATGGGCGCGCTGCTCTCTGAGAACACACACAGTTCCCAGAAAGCAGCGCGCCCCATTCATTAGGAGAAGGAGAAGAAGAAATCGGACCACGGTGCAGGTGAGGCAGATTACGGACTTCCGCATAGCAACAGGTATTTCGGGTGAGTATTTTTTTTTCAGGTTTTTTTTTATTTAATTTTTTTAAAGAAGATGGGCAAAAGTGGTTTTCCTGGGTGGAACTCTGCTTTAAGGCTTTCCTGTAGTCTGTAACCCTAGAGGAAGAAGGAAAGGAGTGGAGGAGAGTAGGTATGAGCCAAACACCCCCGTTCGGTTTACAGCAGAACATGCAAACAGGCAAAAAATGTGTTCAAATGCGTGAAATCTGTTAAAGTCTATGGGACACGAACGTGAAAAAGTGCTAATTTTAAAGGATAATATGCAAGTTATTGTCATAAAAAGTGTTTGGGGACCTGGGTCCTGTCCCAGGGGACATGTATTAATGCAAGAAAAGTTTTAAAAACTGTATTTTTTTGGGAGCAGGGATTTTAATATTGCTTAAATTGAAACAATATAAGTGAAATATTACTTTAAATTTAGTACCTAGGGGGTGTCTATAGTATGCCTGTAAAGTCCCTTTAACAAAGGGGACCGCCAGATCATGCCCCCCCTATGTGAACTGGTATTGGGTACATTGTACCCCTACCATTTCACAAAAAAAGTTAAAAAAAAAGTTTTGGAAAAACACAGTAGACAGCTTGGGGCAAGTTCTTTATAAAAAAAAAAAAAATAATAATAATCCAGCAATGTAATCCATTCTCGAGCGGAGGATACGGAGACATGATCTGCCTCCATGGGAGGCCTCCGCCGAATGATGCTACACCCGCCGTGACAGCTCTTTAATAGCTCAGAGTTGGGCCACCAGTCACATGCGCGGGTGACCCCGCTCCTCTGATGCAACAGGGAAACGCTGCAGGGAAACGCCGTAGGATTACCAAGTGACAAGTACGGGTGACCCCGCTCCCTCTGACGCAATGGGGGTTGTCACATCTTTTGATGAGTGTGGGCACAAGAGGAGAGCATGGCATTGTGTCTGCACTGCACAAAAGTGTTTTATCAGCATGAGAGACTGCATTTGTGTAATTACTCTAAAGAACACTGATGGACACAGCATTTAAATAACATTGTGGACAATGAAAACTGTTTAAAATATCTAGGATTGTATATGTTGCTGTAACGGAATGAACCGTGACAACCAGAGACTTTGGAAGGATGAGAGATACTCTTCTGCCAGCGGTACTAATAACTCATGGGTCTAAGTCGACCCTGTGCCCTTTTGGGCGTAGGGTGGCTAATAAAATCATACTTCATGTATTACATGAGATGGGACATTATTGATACTTCATATTGCAGGATACTGAGATATTAAGGTGTTCCTACTTAACATCTGCTTTTAAAATGCTAAGTCAGGCATCCTCAAACTACAGCCCTCCAGCTGTTGCGGAACTACAAATCCCATGAGGCATTGTGAAACTCTGACATTCACAGACATGACTGAGCATGATGGGAAATGTAGTTCCTGAACAACTGGAGGGCCATAGTTTGAGGACCCCTGTGCTAAGTGATCCGGCTTGTGAAAGACCTTTCATTGTGTAGAGGTGTGTAATCCAGGTCTGTTTCAAAGACCTTTTCATTGTGGGATAAAACTGTTTAAAGCCCTGTGTTATTGTCTGTCTCTAGATGTGGATTGAAGAGAAATTCATTGTGTGATTGTATTTGTTTGAATTCTATTGATAAAGGAATGTGATAGATCTCGTCAGTATCGGTGCCGAAATGTCTGCTAGAGAATTAGAGTAAAAGCACTCACATGTATCCGAAATAGCTAAGTAGTAGACGGACAGGCAATCACAGGGACATACAATTCATAAAATCCAAAGGATATACAGGAGCAATACAATCTCGCCTAAAACGGCTTCTTCAGTCTCGAAGTTTGCTTGATTATATCAAGGATTATGTAAATATCCGAGTGGCACATGAAAGCTCAATGCGTGTATCAAGTATACAAAAGGTCTGGTTGTTAGCAACGAATCATCATCCACAGATGAATCTGGAGAGCCAGAGCTTGACCACAGCCAGAGAGGAGTTCCAGTAGGACTTCGGATGTAATGTCCAGTATAGGTCATAATCAGGAGTCTGGATGTGAATCGCTGATGATGTGTCCCGTTACGCAGCACCTGTGCATATCGTGTATGCATGTATATTCATAAACGGTGTACCGTTACAGTTGCCATATCTATATGATATTTATGTATATTTAAAGGTGTAATGCTATGAGTGGCGTATACAGCATTTAAGAATATTATTGTGCTTACACATGATTGCACTCATGGAGACATGAATATTGCCATTCTATGTATGCACATTAGACATTTAAAGAGGCAGTGCTGTAAGTAGCTTTTGAGACATTTATTGAGGTGATTGTCTCAGTAACAGCAGCAAATCCAATTTAGACCCCTTTCACATTGGAGCATTTTTCAGGTTCTTCTGGGCTAAAAATAGCGCCTGTAAAGCTCAGTGAAAACGACTCCCCTGCAGTCTTAGTGTGAAAGCCAAAGTGCTATCACACTGGGACGCTGTACGGGCAGGACATATAGGCTGGCAGGACATATATTATTGTGGTGTGGGGTTCCCCCCAAAAATCCATACCAGACACTTACTCCTACAGTGCCTCAAAGATGCGGCTTGCAGGATTTATTTTGGTGTCCTGCCAGTGCACCACTCCAATGTGAAATCACTTGGGCTTTCACACTGGAGTGAGAGGAGAGACTCTTTACAGGCCCTATGCAGGTGCTTTTTTTTTAGCACTATAGCACCTGTAAAAAGCTTCAGTGTAAAAGCAGCCAAAAAAAAGTCCTGCAAGCAGCATCTCACACACCGCTTCTCGACAACACCTGCCCAATTAATTGAATGAATAAATAAAGAAAGGCTGATGCGCTACTGTGAGTAAACAAAAGTGAACTGAAGTCACATCAACTGGTCTGAGGCGGCTCAATCTAGAGTGTCCACAAAACACAGATAATGAAAATGAATAAAAATAGTGATAAGCGCTTTAAAACGGTGATGTGTGAGCACTAAGCAAATTATCAAATATATGACAAAACCATAATCAACTTATACAAGTCTTGAGGTGTATAAAGGAAAACAGTGATAATAATGCAAAAATATCAAACTAAAAAGTCCCATGCAACAAGTGCATCTATGTGCCAATAGATGAAATCCTATTCAACCGATGTGAATGTGTACTAAGTGTCAGGTACGGTTTGCACTGGACAGTCTCTATAGAGTGGTGGGGTGATAGGCTGGGTGTAGAATGGTTGGAGTCTTCACTTGGAATGCTGTACAAGGTCTAGAAATCCAAAGGAGTGTTGTAGTTCACTTACCTTAGGGCTGCTATATGTAGGCATATAGTTGTGGATCCTCCTGTATTTGAGGTCTCGATTTCTCAGTGAGGTTCCCTCTTTCTCTTCCTTGTAGCTGGGATGGTCCGGGCTCAGCACTCCACAGGGGAGATGTAATGAATGTGTAGGAAGATAAAGAAAAAATGCCTCCTCTGCTGCCTCTTCCAGCAATGTCTCCTCACTACTTCCTCCAGACTCACCTCTCTACATATAGCAGCCCTAAGGTAAGGGAACTACAACACTCCTTTGGATTTCTAGACCTTGTACAGCATTCCAAGTGAAGACTCCAACCTTTCTACACCCAGCCTATCACCCCACCACTCTATAGAGACTGTCCAGTGCAAACCGTACCTGACACTTAGTACACATTCACATCGGTTGAATAGGATTTCATCTATTGGCACATAGATGCACTTGTTGCATGGGACTTTTTAGTTTGATATTTTTGCATTATTATCACTGTTTTCCTTTATACACCTCAAGACTTGTAGAAGTTGATTATGGTTTTGTCATATATTTGATAATTTGCTTAGTGCTCACACATCACCGTTTTGAAGCGCTTATCACTATTTTTATTCAATTAATTGAATGGGCACCAGTGCCGAAGCGTTGCAAATATCTTCGGCAGCTGGGCTACACAGATGCATTTAACCCTTCTTTGGCTGATAGCAGGGATTAAATGAGCCCGCTAGCAGCTGAATATCGCCGCTAAAATTATGGTAAAGCAATGTTAAAGGATCACTAAAGGAATTTTTTTTAGCTAAATAGCTTACTTTACCTTACTGCTGTCCTGGTTTTATGTCCTCATTGTTCGTTTTTGCTTTGAAGTTGCTGTAATTCTGCTCTGATCTTCACACTTCCTGCTTGTCTGGCTCCTTATGAAAAATCTCATGGCAGCTTTTCACTGTGGTCCAAGCTGTCATTACTGTGTGTCTAAAACCCCTTAAGAACCAATCAGATTCATTTTAAAAACAAAACACTGCCCTGTATTTTTTTGTTTTTGTTCTGTGTGTCTCTTAACATCACAGAAACATGAAACCAGTTTAAAAGTGAAACTAAACTGCAGGCAAATTATATGATTGGTTTTTATCTATTTTTAATCATTTTTAAAAGGAATCAGTTAGCTATTATGTCTCTATACCCTGTAAACAGTAATTTCAGCAAAAAAAAAATTTTTCTTTAGTGACCCTTTAAGACTAGCAGTGTTTTACCGTCAATGCCCGCCTGCCCCCGCCCCAGTGTGAAAGGGGTCTAAAAAAAAAACAGGTTCACAAACATATGCATAAACAATTCAATTACACTTTTTGCCATTAGATTTTTTTTTACATATTGATTTGAAGAAACAGAAGGGAGATATATAGGGGAATACTAGCCTATGGGCAATAGGCTATGTGACGGATCTAGAATACCCCAGGTGGGCACATCAGCCAGACCTGTGTCTCTTGTCCTCCAAACACACCCGCAGCCTTCAGATTCGACATAACTAGCCCTTAACCCCTCAATCACGAGACAATCCACACAGGTGTTGAGGGTTAAACATGCAGAGCATAAACTGTTTATTAAATACAAGACATACACTTTTACACACAGTTAGGGACCCTTAGCTTTGTCTTAGAGGGGAGGGGGTAGGGGACAAGGAACAACCAATGGGAACGCAACACTTGTACATTGAGACTGCAGATAAACATAATGAGATTATGGTAAGCAGGCAGCCTTCCAATACACATCCCCTGCAGAGAGATGTCTCCAGTCCAGACCATTGTCTATGCTATGTGGCATTTACCAACACAATTAGACACAGCAAAAAGAGGGGGGGAGAAGGGATGTAGCATTACATTACATTATCTCAATGCCAGCTTGTCCCCGGGTCTCCAGTCTCTTTTGGGCCATAGTCTGTAGGTAAGAGGCCCGCCCACAGTCCCTTCCAAAACACACAGTGACAGTGGGTTCTGTCACAGGCTAATATATATGGAATATAAAGTCAGTGTATATATATATATATATATATATATATATATATATATATATATGGAAATATGTTAAGAGGGGTTGCGGTGTAACTTTTTAGTATAATTATTTATAATATTTAGCAGCACAGCATATTTTCTATTTTTTTATCTTTGATTTTTTTTTTCCCCTTAATATTAAGAAGATTTGTGTGAGATAGTATAAACAACATGAGGTGTGCATCAATGCCCAATTCAAACTAGTCACACACATTTTCACAAGGGCAAAAGGGGTAATATTCCCTCCATGGGAATTTAAGACTTTCCTTTTTGAGGAGGTCAAGTTACGGATCTCAGACATGATCTTAAATAACAATTAACCACTAGACAAAACAATACAATGATACAATTCTGGAAGGTATGGCAACCATAAATCAAGTTATGTTTACCACCCACATTTTACTCCATCTCACTGAATCTATAAATATGTTTTGCATCTCCTTTTTTTCCAGTTACCTTCCCTAGCCATATCTTATTATTTTTCCTAGAGCCTAAGTTTAATCAGAAATGAAAAAATTCAGCACAAGGGACACTACTTACAGTCAGTAGGGTGTGTCCCTTGTGCTGCTGGCTTTACTTGTACCAGAAATCATCCTCCATCATTCCTCCCCAAAATATTCTACTGTGGCAGAGATTAATAGAACCAACAGAACTGTGACAGGCATTCATCAAGAGTGCCCAACTATGCCCACCCTTTCCATCCTCCTCCTCCATTCAAAGAAGCCATACTATCAATTCTATGAATGAAACACAATCTATTAATCATAGATTCTATGGGATGGCTTCTATAGATGAATAAGCTGTACATAAAGCAAAGGCAAAATCTGCACTCTTGATGAGTGCTTGTCACAAATTCATCAGCTCTATTAACGGTGGGTGGGGGTGGGGGAATGGAAGAGGATTTCAGCTAATAAGGGGGCCAGAAGCACAAGCAACACATCCTACTGACTCTAAAGCCTTGTACACACAATCAGATTTCCATCGGATAAAGCTTAGGATATTTGTCCGAAGGGCATTGGCCAGGAACTTATATTGCATACAAATGGCAAAGAATTGTCGGCCAACAAACATAAAACTACATGTTTTTTCAGCTCTGTGGTGACTGTGGGCAACTTCTGCTAATGTTGTGTTATGATGAGCATTGTTTCCGAGCATGCGCATTTATACTTTGGAGTTTTGTCCGACTGACTTGTGTACAGACGCTCGCATAATCCGACAACACACATTTGTTGGCAGACAATTTTAAAGCATGCTATCCCACATTTGTCCATGAAAAATCCAACAACAATTGTCCGATGGAGCATACAAATGGTCAGATTTTCTGACAAAAGCCTGTCATCACACAATTCCCCTTGGATAACCTGATCGTGTGTACCAGGCTTTAAGCCTGGTGCACGCGTTCAGATTTTTGGCCAACCAAGCGTCTGATTTTTGTCTTTAGGGCCTAGATCTTGTCTTGCATACTAACGGTACACAATTGTCGGCCAACAAACACGAATGTAATGACATACTATGAGGAATTACAGCTCTTGAGCGCCACCCTTTGGGCTAATTTCGTGTTCGGTGAGCATTGATCACGACCATGCTTGTTTGTATTTTTGACTTTTGTGTGAAGGACTTGTGTACTGACGATATAAAAAATCTGACAACAGGGCGTTGTCTGACGAAAATTTACAGCCTGACATCCAACATTTGTTGGCCGAAGGAGTGTACTAATGGTCAGATTTTAGGACAACAGTTTTTCAACAGACAATCCCCTACCAACAATTGGATTGTGTGTATGAGGCTTTATACTTTGTTCTATGATTGAACTTACAATGCATGTGTTTACATTTTTGAAAACAAGAAACCTAATAAAAATCTATCGAATTAAAAAAAAAAAGATCGAAAAATACTTGCCAGCACTTGCCTGTTCTCTTTGGATCCACAGTAACTTCAGTAGATTTGAAAAAAAAAAAAAAAAAGCATGGCTTTATTTCAGCTTCCTTGGTATGAATATGTTATTACTTACATACATATGAAAATAACCATATTTATTTCCATAAACGTTTGCTTCATCTTTTATAATATTTGTATTTTAAATGAATGATGTTTTAGTATAGTGGCAACCATTTTTCTTGGTGTTCCCTTCAATAGAGCTTTCAGTATTCAAATGAAAAGGAAACTGATTCATCACCAGTCTGCTTAAAAAGAATAATACACTTTGACATCCCTAGGGAAGAACAAAATAAATAATTATGACATTACTTTTCTATTTGTACTAACAATCAGCTAGTTATAATAATCCTATAAGCAAATGCTTTTGTTTTCTAAAGAGTTCTTACAGATAAAAGCATGAGAGTAACATCTATAAGTTATTACAGATCAGAATATGTAATGAAAGTGTTGCATCCCACATTGGCATAGATAGAACAGAAAATATAAATACAAAGTACTATCAAATGGTAAAAAAAAAACATAAAATATATTTTTTAGTCTAAGCGAATATAAACACGCATGTTCCTTTCATGAAATAAATAGATGAAATGAAAAAATCCTTATGAAAACGATGATCCCCAATTATTCCCACTTCAGTCAGCATACATAAATGTAAAAATCCAACTTAAATGAGAATTTTGTAAGGACTATGATATTTTGACTGCACAATGACTGAGAGTGACTGAGGAGCCTGTGGTTTAGTTACTGCAGTGAGATTATACTTGTATTATTCTTGCCGAGGCACACTGAAAAAAAAAAAATTAAAAGCTGCAACAAAATATCAGCAAATTACTGCCTTGATCTGTTCAGGTTATAAATACTGTGTAAGATGAATAGTGTTTAAATGTTACTGCTTTGTGAATATACTTAAATTGGATATTGCATATGATTAAAATATGATTACAGTACATTGTTTGAAAATAAACAAATCATATTAATAAAGCTGAAAAAACTTTGGCCCAGATTCACAGAGCGATTACGCCTGCGCAACTGGTGTTGCGCGTGCGTAAGTCTAAATGTGCGCGTGCGTTTAGATGCGCGCGATTCAGAAAACGAATTACGCCAGAAATCTACTTTTTTTTGTCCCGCGTAATTTCGTTAGACTGGCGCATCCGTCCGCGCAAAAGTGCGATAGACACACCATTGATTTGCTAGTCAAATATGCTAATGAGGGACTTACGGGGATCCACAAAACAACGTTGGGGCAGCGCAGGCGACGCAGTGTGCGCAACAGCAAAATGTCCTGTCTAAAATTAGAGCTGATAAAAGCTGGTCTAAAAAAAGAAAAAAAGTCTAATTGTCAGATACAGCAACACTGTTAGTGGGGAGTTCAGCAGTCACACGTGTTGCTCAACAATCTGTATGCCAACATGCCAGGGACATCGTCGCACATAGCTATACTACTGACTTTAGATGAACAAAGAAGGAGGAGGGCACGGAGGATGGCACTAAGGAGGGCACGGGAGATGTTTTTTTTTTTTTTTTTGTATTTGCTTATATAAAATTTACAATTTAATATAATCTAATACAATATTCTTATCTGATACAAGCCCCTCACTCTTCACTTAATATATCACACACGCATAGACATCTTTGGCATGAGTGATTCTGAGGTGTCTCGCATCTTCAGATTCACCCCTCATGCCATCCTGGAATTACCACAACCTTGCAGGAGGACATCAGCAGCCCAACACATGGCACCACCCATGACACCCATGACAGCTACATATACAATCAGAGCCCCATCCCCACAGATTTCGAACAGAACATGTATGGGGACAGCTGGCTGGTTGGTGAGTGACATGGGTGGCAGGCATGACTATCCCCTCCCGTGATGCACACCTCACAAGTGGCACATGCATGACTAACATCCTCCTGTCTTTTCCCTTCAAGGTGACTCTGCATATGCACTGGGACCCCATCTCATGACCCCATCTCATGCCAGCTCACATTATGCATCTTTGCACGTTAAACACACACATTAATCATGGCACAATGAGAATGCATGCATGCACACCACTGTGGTCCCTAGCACAGACACCCCACATCCTCATCACATTGGATTGGCACCAGTCCACCATGCAGGACTTGTGAGCTGCAACGCCATGCCACGGCTCCAATTATGTCACTGTACATTCATACACCATTCACACAGACCTGGGGATCACTTCTCCACCACAAATGAGGGTGACACCCCTTTTCCCGCAGGAATATCACCCCCACATTCCAAAATCATACACAAACAGAACCAAAAAAATTAAATAAATGACGAGCAAAAAAAACAAATGCCCAGCAAAAATATAATTTAAACAAAATAACAACAAAGAAAACCCATAAAAGACAAAAATCACTCTGCAAAACAGTCCCCAAATATCTCAAAGACACGTCACAAACAAACAAAAGCACCTTGCTGTAGAGGGAGGGATACAAAGGGATGTACTTTTGCAAAGGAAGTGCATTTGTGTCTGTCTATTTATGCTGTTTGCGTAGTTCACAAAGTTGCCCTAGTCCATTTCCAATTTCACTGATTGCGCCGCTCCCGAGTTGTGAGCATGCGCACAGCGGAGCTGACCATGGTCTCGTTCAAGCGCGCATGCGCGAGCCGGCCGGCCCTTCATTTGCATGGGGTCACGGCTCATTTCAATGTAACACGCCCACGTCCTTCCCAATTTGTATTACTCCTCCTTACGCCTCAGGAAAAAACCTTACGCTTGCGCCATTTCCTGCGCAAAAGCTACGTGAATCGGGGGATTACGCGGCTAGATGGCGCATGTCTAACGTAAAGGCGGTGCGCTACGCCGGTCCAATAATGCGCCGATGTATGTGAATCTGGGCCTTTCTGTGTAGCTTATCAGTCTAGTCTACACTCATCACTCATCTAAAAAGAAGTAATAAAGTAATCACCAGAACATAAATACCAATTAGTCAAACAAATGTATTAATTTATTTTGTCCGTAACAACTTATATTCAACTTTTGTTTTGTTTTTCCTAGCATGCTTGAATACTGGGACTGGTGATTTCCCATAGCCTCTACTGGTCTTTGCTATTAGGCATCATTTTTTTTTTGTTTTGTTTTTTTGTTTATTTTTTTCAGAAAAGAGGTTGATTTACTAAAACAGGAGAGTGCAAAATCTGGTGCATTCCTGCTTATTACTGTAATGGGATGACCCATGATTCCCAGAGACTTTTGAGGGATGGGGGATACTCCTGTGCCAGTGGCCCTAAGGACTCTTGGGTCTAAGGTCACCCTGTGCCCCTTTTGGGCATAGGGTGGCTAATAACGGGTCATCCCGTTACAGTAACCAACCAACTTCCAGGTTAACCACTTAAGACCCAGACCTTTAGGCACCTAAAGGACCCAGCCAGGTTTTGTGATTCGGCACTGCATTGCTTTAACTGACAATTGCACGGTCGTGCGACGTGGCTCCCAAACAAAATTGGCTTCCTTTTTTTCCCACAAATAGAGCTTTCTTTTGGTGGTATTTGATCACCTCTGCGTTTTTTATTTTTTGTGCTATATACAAAAATAGAGCGACAATTTTGAAAAAAATGCAATATTTTTTTACTTTTTGCTATAATAAATATCCCCCAAAAATATCAAAAAAATAAATTGTTCCTCAGTTTAGGCCGATACGCATTTTTCTACCTATTTTTGGGGAAAAAAATAGCAATAAGCGTTTATCGGTTGGTTTGTGCAAAATGTATAGTGTTTACAAAATAGGGGATAGTTTTATTGCATTTGTATTATTATTATTTTTTTACTACTAATGGCGGCGATCAGCAATTTTTTTCGTGACTGCGACATTATGGCGGACAATTTTGACACATTTTTGGGACCATTGTCATTTCACAGCAAAAAATGCATTTAAAATACATTGTTTACTGTGAAAATGACAGTGCAGTTTGGGAGTTAACCACAAGGGGGCGCTGAAGGGGTTATGTGTGACCTAATATGTGTTTACAACTGTAGGGGGTGTGGCTGTAGGTGTGACATCATCGATTGTGTATCCCTATAAAAGGGATCACACGATCGATCACGGCACCCCAGTGAAGAACCGGGAAGCTGTGTTTACACACAGCTTTCCCCTTTCTTCAGCTCTGGGGACCGATCGCGGGACTCCAGTGGCGATCGGGTCCACGGGCCCCATGGTCACGGAGCTTCGGACCAGGTCGCGTGCATGCGCCCGCAACCCCACGGCTGGGCTTAAAGGGCAACGTACAGGTACGTTGATGTGCCCAGCCGTGCCATTCTGCCGACGTATATCGGCGTGAAGGGGTCCTTAAGTGGTTAAAGGTCCCTATGTAATGCAGCTTGATAAAGCCGACAATCAGGGCTTCATTTAAAAAATCTGTAATGTAATTAATCAATTATTTTAATAAAAATCATTAGCACTTCGTCAGTTATTAGATCTGAAAAAAATCACATCACTATTATACATTACGTTGACCCATGTTATTTATTTGTTTTTTTAAGTCAGAGCCCAAACTTAAGGCCCCTGCACATGATCGGATTATCCAATGGGAATTGTTTGATAGCAGGCTGTTGTCAGAAAATATGACGATTTGTATGCTCCATCGGACAATTGTTGTCGGATTTTCTTTGGACAAATGTTGGATAGCATGTTTTAAAATTTGCCCGCCAACAAATGTGTGCTGTCAGATTATCAGATTATGTGTGCGAGGCTTAAAGCAGACAAAGCGTCAGACTTTTGTCCGAAGGGCATTGGCCAGGAATTTGTCAAACGGCAGAGAAATGTAGGCCAACAAACACGAATGTAGTGACGTATAAAGGCCCATACACACGATCAGACTTTCCGACAACAACAGTCCGACGGACGTGTTTTATCGGACAATCTGACCGTCTGTATGCTCCATCGGACAATTGTTGTCGAAATTTCCATTGACAAATGTTTGCTGTGCATGCTCTCAAACTTTCCGACAGCACATGTGTTACATCGGATCATCGGACCGTGTGTACACAAGTCCATCAGACTAAAATCCAAAGTACAAACACGCATGTTCCGAACCAATGCTAACCATAAGACAACATTAGCAGAAGTTGCTCAAAGGGTGGCACTAAAGAGCAGAAAAAACACGTAGTACGTCTATTACATCACTATGTTTGTGTTTGTTGGCTGAAAATGTTCACAGCCAATGTCTCTTTGGACAAAAATCCACGGAAAAGTCAGATGGAAGTCCAATCGTGTGTACGAGGCTTTAGATGTACTACGAGACTACAAAGAGGAAGTTCAATTGTCAGGGCTCCTTCTGCTAATTTTGTGCTAGTAGAGGTTTGGTGAGTGTTGATTTGCGCTTTTCAGTTTGTGCTTTTCAGTTAGTTTCTGAACGGCCGTTCGTCAACCAGTCATGTTGCGGAATTGGAGGAGAGAACATGCTATTGTTGGGCTTGGAGTTATTGCTTAGACCCAAGTCCAGTCCAGGAATAGGAGGAGGAGTTCTTGGACCAAAAATTGGTTGTTAATCGTGACCAATTATGTCATATGCCTTTGCTGTGGGAGCTCCGGGAGAATAATCCTGATGATTTTAGGAATTATCTCCGGATGACGGACCCATGCTTTCACCTCTTGGAATTGTTGACCCCCTATATTAATAAGCAGGACACATGCATGAAGCTTGCCATTCCAGAGAAAAGGTTCATAGCCACCTTGCAGTACTTGCCGATGGGGAGAAGTCTCCAGCACATCAAGTTTAACATTGAGATCTCCCCCCAGGCTCTGGCACTTATGATTCCAGAGACCAGTTCAGCCATTATTCAAGTGCTACAGAAGGACTATATTCGGGTACGTTTTTTCCTTTAACATCACATTCTATGTCTTTAACCATTTCAGCCCCGGAAGAATTTACCCCCTTCCTAGCCAGTGCACTTTTTGTGATTCGGCACTGCGTCGCTTTACCCGACAATTGCGCGGTCATGCAATGTTTTACCCAAACAAAATTGATGTCCTTTTTTTCACCAAAAAAAAATGTTTTCTTTTGGTGGTATTTGATCACCTCTGCAGTTTTTATTTTTTGCACTATAAACAAAAAAGAGCAACAATTTTGAAAAAAAGCTATATTTTTTTACTTTTTGCTATAATAAATATCCCCAAAAATATATAAAAAACTAATTTATTTCTCAGTTTAGGCCGATATGTTTTCTTCAAAATGTTTTGGTAAAAAATCGCAATAAGCATATATTGATTGGTTTGTGCAAAGCATAGCGTCTACAAAATAGGGGATAGTTTTATGGCATTTTTATTATTATTATTTTTAATTAGTAATTAGGGATGAGCCGAACACCCCCGCATTCGGTTCGCACCAGAACAATATGGGCCCAGGGTGTTTTTATAGTCACCCAGCAAGACTTGGGTTGAATCCGGTTCTTGTACACTGAGTTAAGCTTTCATGACTATCTCAAAGGGAAAAATAAAAAAGAGCCCCATAGTGTTGACTGCGATAAATAAAACATTTAATAAAAGTAATGCACTTACAGAGGTAGTGATATTGTGTACGTTGATACAATGTTCCACTAGTAATGTGCGAATGGTCCCGGCGTCTTCCCCTATCCTTCCGCTGTCTCTGCTTACCGTGTAGGTGAACGTGATGGCGTCGGGACGCTAGCCACACCTTCGCATTTTGTCACAAGATGACGTCGTCGGTAATCGGCAGCCAGAGAACTTTTTTGATTGAAGTGTCTGTGTGAATTTTATAACATGTGAGTTCAACTGACCACCATACTACACTACACTGACCACCATTCTACACTGACCACTACACTGATCACCATACTACACTACACTGACCAAACTACACTGATCACTGTCTACTACACTGACCACCATACTACATTGTCCACTACATTGATCACCATACTACACTACACTGATCACCATACTACACTACACTGACCAAACTACACTGATCACTGTCTACTACACTGACCACCATACTACATTGTCCACTACATTGATCACCATACTACACTACACTACACTGACCACCATACTACACTGACCACCATTCTACACTGATCGCCATACTACACTACACTGACCACCATACTACACTGACCACTGTACTATACTGACCACTACACTGATCACCATACTACACTACACTGACCACCATACTACACTGACCACTGTACTATACTGTCCACCATTCTACACTGACTACTACACTGATGACTATACTACACTACAGTGAACACTGTACTATACTGTCCACTACACTGACCACCATACTACACTACACTGACCACCAAACTACACTCACCACCATACTATACTGTACACTACTCTGACCACCATTCTACACTACTCTGACCACCATACTATACTGTCCACTACACTGACCACCATACTACACTACACTGACCACCATTCTACACTGATCACCAAACTACACTGACCACCATACTACACTACACTGACCACTGTACTATACTGTCCACTACACTGATCACCATACTACACTACACTGACCACTGTACTATACTGTCCACTACACTGATCACCATACTACACTACACTGACCACCATACTACACTGACAATTGCACTATACTGACCACTACACTGATCACCATACTACACTGACCACCATTCTACACTGATGTCCATACTACACTATACTGACCACCATACTACACTGACCATTGTACTATACTGACCACTACACTGACCACCATACTACACTGACCACTACACTGATCACCATACTACACTACACTACACTGTCCACCATACTACACTGAGCACTGTACTATACTGTCCACTACACTGACCGCCATACTACACTACACTGACCACCATTCTACACTGACCACTGTACTATACTGTCCACTACACTGACCACCATTCTACGCTGATCACCATACTACACTACACAGACCACAATACTACACTGACTATTGTACTATACTGACCACTACACTGATCAGTATACTACACTACACTGACCACCACCAAGTGACCACTGTACTTTACTGTCCACTACACTGACCACCATACTACACTACACTGACCACCATTCTACATTGACCACTACACTGATCACCATACTACACTACACTGACCAAACTACACTGATCACTGTCTACTACACTGACCACCATACTACATTGTCCACTACATTGATCACCATACTACACTACACTACACTGACCACCATACTACACTGACCACCATTCTACACTGATCGCCATACTACACTACACTGACCACCATACTACACTGACCATTACACTGATCAATATACTACACTACACTGACCACCATACTACACTGACCACTGTACTATACTGACCACTACACTGATCACCATACTACACTACACTGACCACTGTACTATACTGTCCACCATTCTACACTGACTACTACACTGATGACTATACTACACTACACTGAACACTGTACTATACTGTCCACTACACTGACCACCATACTACACTACACTGACCACCAAACTACACTGACCACCATACTATACTGTACACTACTCTGACCACCATTCTACACTACTCTGACCACCATACTATACTGTCCACTACACTGACCACCATACTACACTACACTGACCACCATTCTACACTGATCACCAAACTACACTGACCACCATACTACACTACACTGACCACTGTACTATACTGTCCACTACACTGATCACCATACTACACTACACTGACCACCATACTACACTGACAATTGCACTATACTGACCACTACACTGATCACCATACTACACTGACCACCATTCTACACTGATGTCCATACTACACTATACTGACCACCATACTACACTGACCATTGTACTATACTGACCACTACACTGACCACCATACTACACTGACCACTACACTGATCACCATACTACACTACACTACACTGTCCACCATACTACACTGAGCACTGTACTATACTGTCCACTACACTGACCACCATACTACACTACACTGACCACCATTCTACACTGACCACTGTACTATACTGTCCACTACACTGACCACCATTCTACACTGATCACCATACTACACTACACAGACCACCATACTACACTGACTATTGTACTATACTGACCACTACACTGATCAGTATACTACACTACACTGACCGACACACTACACTGATCACCATACTACACTACACTGACCACCATACTGTACTGACCATTGTACTATACTGACCACTACACTGATCAGTATACTACACTACACTGACCACCTTTCTACACTGACCACCATACTACACTGACCATTGTACTATACTGACCACTACACTACACTGACCACTGTACTATACTGTCCACTACGCTGACCACCAAAGTACACTGACCACTACACTGATCACCATACTACATTCCACTGACCACTGTACTATACTGTCCACTACGCTGACCACCATACTGCACTACACTGACCACCATACTACACTGACCACTGTACTATACTGTCCTACTGTCCTCTACACTGACCACCATACTACACTACACTGACAACCAAACTACACTGATCAACAAACTACACTGACCACTACACTGATCATCATACTACACTACACTGACCACTGTACTATACTGTCCACTACACTGATCACCATACTACACTACACTGACCTATACTGTCCACTACACTGACCACCATACTACACTACACTGACCACCATACTATACTGACGATTGCACTACACTGACCACCATACTACACTGATCACCGTACTACACTGATCACCGTACTACACTGATCACCGTACTACACTGATCACAGTACTATACTGTCCACTGTACTATACTGTCCACTACACTGACCACCATTCTACACTGATCACCATACTACACTGATCACCATACCACACTGAGCACTGTACTATACTGTCCACTACACTGACCACCATACTACACTACACTAATCACCAAACTACACTGACCACTACACTGATAACCATACTACACTAACCACTGTACTATACTGTCCACTACACTGATCACCATACTACACTACACTGACCACCATACTACACTGACCACCATACTACACTACACTGTCCTGCTGCCTACAGTATTCCCTTTCTCTCTCTCTCTCATCCCCCAGGGCCAGTAACACTATGGAGTCTCACTCACTTTTTTTGTCCAGTCCTGGCCTGCATCCCAGCGGAAGGAGGCGAAGGCGGTGGAGGAGGAGGAGGTGGCGGTGTGACGGCAGCAGTGAAGGAGGAGGAGGTAGCAGAGGCGGCTCACCTTTTTGGTTGACGTTGGAGGAGGAGGTGGTGGTGGTGGCGGAGGAGGAAGCGGTAGCAGCAGCAGAGGCGGTCAGGCGGCTCACATTTGTGCTTGTCTCTCCGTCTTGTTTAGTGTCCGGCATGCTGTGATTGGACACTCAACATGGCGGCCTGAGTGCTGGGTACATACGGAACATAAATAAGGAGGCAGCATGAAAATTCACCCCCCCCCGCCACTGCCTTCTTTACATCCTAAAGTGAGGTGCCCCCCCCCGTAATTTTTTATTTCCTATGTAATGTATCCCTCTCAAGGCTTTCACCATGTAAGGGGTTAAATTATTGCAGGATTAATCATTTAACCCCTGACTGTAAGGAGTTAAATTAATAATCCTGCAGCATTTAACCCCTTACATGCTGAAAGCATGGAATGATACATTACATTGGATTAATCATTTAACCCCTTACATGCTGAAAGCTCTGAGGGTATAGATCATGAAGCTCTGTTATTAATCCAATTCTTGCAGGCCGCAGCAGGAGGGGGCTTTTAGCAATAGCATCAGGCATGTTACTGTAAGTGTCTGTACTGTAGTGTACCTAGGCCCGCAGGGCAGGCATGCTGGCTGCGTGTGTGCTTGCTGGAGTGGCTGTCCTGGCCGGGCGATGCATGGCAACATGGCGGTGGCGTGAGTCTCACTCTCCCAGTCTCCCCAACTAGGTGCCAGCGGTGCCGAGTCCTACTCCCATATCTCAGGCTCACCTGTGTCCAGACTGAGCAGGCCGGCCATCCCACCCAGACGAAGTCCACTGCACATCCGTCTCGGTCAGGGTGGAGGAGAAGATGTCGGCGGATACAGAAGCGCGGGCGGAACTCCTCCAGGAGCAGCCTTTCGCGCATGAGCCCGCCCACGTTCATGGATTGGCCAGCCACATGACCACATACGCCGAATCACAGGACGCCATCTGCCGCAACATGGCGGCTGTGCTAGGACAGTGATTCCTTAATTTCATCCCCTCCCATCGCAGGGACAGGAAGTGGGGTAATTCTCTGCAATGGGGTCACTAACGGCCATATTAGAAGCAGCAGAAAAGTATTTACTATTTTCGGGTCTGTCCACTAGAGGTCAGAATTTTTTTTTTTTTTTTTGTGTTAATCCCTGGTCATCTGACATGTGAGGTCACATGACTTGATGGGCGCGGCTTGGGATTTCCCATTGCTTCTCCATGACCACGGGTCTCTATATCTTGGGTGTTTGTCCATTCATCCCTACATTCCGCTGAAGAAGTCCTGTCCTAGGGACGCAACGTTCGGAGGGAAGGACGTGACGGCACCCGCAGCCACTGCAACACATGTTTTTTATTGCTGTTTACCCTGGCACTGGATCAGTGCCTTGAAAATGTGAGTTTTATACATTTGTTTTATTAAACCTTGTGCGCATACAGAGTACACTATGTTATCTCCTTTTTTTTATATATGAATCATCATCTGGTCGGAGTGTATCTGTTTTGGCTTCATGCTTGTCAGTTGGCAACTTCATCCCCTGGATTTATCCCTTATGGGAAAGCGCTATTGACCCTGATCTCATTATAGGGTCTGATCTGGGAGGTGAGAGGCCATTTTTACTACTGGTGGAGGTGTTTTTCTTCTATCCACGATTCATCACCTGCATGTGTGTGAATTTTACCACTATTGGATTATCACAAGGAGGATCTTTGGATGGACTTTTATATAGCGCTGCACTATTCTTTGTTTATATCTTTCCAGGAACTTATCTAATTGATTCCTAGTGTTCAGCTGCTTACTATTATATTATTTTGTGTTTTTATTGCGCTGATTGATTTTCTTTTATACTGTAAATAAAATGTTACTGATTTTAAAAAGAGTGACACGGACGCTGGGATTTCGCGCCCCCCAATGTTGCGCCCAGTGCGACGGCCCCCCCTCCCCCCATGCTACGCCTCTGCTCAAAGCACATTCACATGTGCATTTTAAGGTTTTAAAACAAACCAACATCTTGGTGTATAACATGTATGTTTGTCATTATGTTGCCTTTATGGTGGCTAAACAGGCATGGTCGAAAACAGAAGATAAACATCCCCAACTCATGAACTTACAAAGTAATGCTGCGTACACACGATCTGAATTTTCGAGGGAAAAAAGTCAGACAGAATTTTTTCATCGGATATTCTAACCATGTGTATGCCACATCTGACTTTTTCTGTCGGAAATTCCGATGGACTTAGAAAGAGAACATGTTTTCTTTATTTCCGACTGAAATAAATTCTGTTCGCCAGTATGGAACTCCGACAGAGAAAAAAAACATGCATGCTCAGAATCAAGTACGAGATGGGAGCGCTCGGACTGGTAAAACTAGAGATAGCACATTCGTCATGCTGCAAATTATTGCATTGTTTAATGCAGCATATTCTTTTCTTCTTTATAATGCTAGAATAATGAAGATGTTTTGCTGCTGATATTCACACAGAGTTCAGACAAACGTATTTCTTTATTGTTTCTTGTAATCTCATGAATATTCATATTTGATTTTAAAGCCAGATCTCCATAATAATGGTTTTATTTGGTAGTTTATTTATTTGTTATTTGATTTTAATCAAGATCTCTTTTTTATATATATTTTTTCGTGATCTCCATATTTTTTTTGGTTGTTGTTTAAGTTACCACAATAACACTATTACCTTGTATTTTTTTTTTTTTACCTGAAGAAGGTTGGTTGGTGTCCCTTGTTAATTTGACATTGTATTTATGAATGTCAAATTAACAAGTCCTATTTAAGAAAAACACATAGGCAAGTATTTTAAGTAAAAAAAATATCCATTTATTCTGGGTACCAAAATAAAGAGGAAAGGCAACGATTGAGAAACTGGTAGAATTTTCAAAGCCTTTGGACTCAGGAGCACTAGTGTGGGACACCAGAACAACCTTTTTAGGGTGTCCCACATAGGTGCTCCAGTGGATACTTGGGGTGTCTCCATGTGGGCAAATTGTTACAAAAAGGTCAGTATTCCAGATTTGGTAAGTGAAAAAATCATGTCTTCAGCTTGGAACTCTGCCAAAACAGACAGCTGTACCCCACTTTCAAGCAATGTTTCATATTCCTATTTCTGGCCTCAAATATCTGTGTGCTAAGTATACCTTTTGTTTCATTCTCATAGGGGAGTAAAGACTTGGAAGACACCACTCAAAACAGGACACCAAGAACCTCACACCTCTTAAAGAGGGGGACCAGAGAGAACCCCAACCTCAACCTCAACATGTGGAGGAAGGAGAGGTGGATAAAGTGGTGGAAATTGTCACCACAACAGGTCAGTGTCTGTCACCACAGCTTCAGGTAAGAGATTTAGGCCTGCATCTTTATAATACCTTTTTTTTTATTTTTAAGTGATGAACATGTTGGTGAAGAAGAAACTCCTAATTTCACCAGTGCTAAAGAAACACAAAAGAAACACTTGAGAAGGAATAAAAAGAGGGTGAGAAAGAACATGAAAGATAGATAAAGACTGATAGATTGTGGGGACAAGACATTAGGATAGAGGGAGATAAAAGGGGTGGGAGGTGCGTTTGCGGTAAAACAACTGTATTTTTAGCGGTGCTTTACTGTCGGATTTCCGGTGCTATTTGCCCGCTATCTGGGTGGTTTTACCCCACGCTAGCAGCTGAGAAGGGGTTAAAACCACCACAAAGCGCCTCTGCAGGCTTTGCTGGCGGTATAGCCGCGGTGCCCCATTGATTTTGGTGGAAGAGCGGTATACACACCGTTCCTTCACTGCTCCAAAGATGCGGTTAGCAGGACTTTTTTTACCGTCCTGCTAGCGCACCTCTCCAGTGTAAAAGCCCTTGGGGGTTTCACACTGGAGAGACAGCAGCGGCTGTTTCAGGTCGGTTTGCAGTTGCTAATTTTTGCACAATAGCACCTGCAAAATGACCCAGTGTGAAAGGGGTCTAAGAGGTACCATAAGGGGTTTAATACTGTACGAATGGAAGGGACTCGGAGTGCTAAATGTCCGTGGACTAGGGGGTGCAAATTACTTGCAAATTACTTGCCTTGGGTGCTGACAACCAACGCTACACCATTGGGGCTGCTATGAAATTATTTCCAGGGCTGGTTTTTATGCCCAGTCCGTCCCTGTACTTTGCTAATGTAAGTGTGTATGTGGGTGTTTGGTTTGGACATCTAAACACTTGACATGTATACACATTTGAAGCCAGTTTTCAAGAATACTTAGTTGTGCAAACAAGAGGCCCACAAATAGTTTCTAGTATACTATGGCCGTTACGTAGACAATGTGATCATCATCTGGCAAGGAGACACCAAGACTGTTCAAGACTTTTTCATATTTTGCAATAGTAATCAATTTAGAGTTCAGTTTAAATTAGCCTCAGACCCTCACCCACTTGTCTTCCTGGATTTGGAACTATTTCATGGTCAGGACCAGAAAGAATGTTTCAGAACTCACTTCAAACCTACTGCAAATAACTCCTACTTACATGAATCCAACTGTCACCATCAAAAATGGATCAACAACATCCCATTTAGCCAATTCTGTTGGCTAAAACACAACTGTAGCTCTCCAGATGATTATATATCTCAGTGCATTACCCTCCAAAATAATTTATTGGAGAAAGGTCATTCTGAAGAGGATATCAATTTGGCCATACAGAAATACCTTATTTCTCATTTCGCGCCCCCATCATCAGGGTCAAGAAGTTGGTCTTCTCCCACTAAAAAGGGGCCTTTTTCATCACCCAATTTAACACCAAGCATTGGGAAATAAAAATAACTTTTAACAAATATTGGGGGAATTCTTCATAATGACCCAAAATTATGAAAACACATTCCTCCAAAACAAAACAAAAACATGGGTTCAAAAAGGCACAAAACATTAAGGCATGGAGGCGAGATCCATTTACTACCACCCCCAAGATTCTAGCTCTCGTAGGAATGTACTGCTGCTGTAAAAAGAAATGCCTCATCTGTGCATATGTTACACATGGCCAGAAGACCTTCACAGATAACATAGGCAACTCCTTTTTGTTAACCACTTAACAACTGCCTCACGATGATCTACGTCGGCAGAATGGCATGGGCAGTGAAAGTGTAAACACAGGCAGAGGAAGTGACATCACTCTCCTTGTGTCGGTCTTTGGTCCGGCGCCGAGGAGAGAAAACATCTCACAGTGAGTTGCACCAAAAGTACACCTCGCCTGCAGCCCCAGTCATAGGGGGTTATTTACGAAAGGCAAATCCACTTTGCACTACAAGTGCACTTTCAAGTTGCTGTAGAACTGAGGGGGACATGCAAGGAAAATAAAAAAACATAATTTTTGCTTGCACATGATTGGATGATAAAATCTGCAGGGCTTCCCCTAATTTCATAGCTTCCCCTCAGATCTACAGCAACTGCATTTTCAAGTACATTTGTATTGCAAAGTGGATTTACCCCTTGTAAATAACCCCTGCTTTGTTTTGTGGCTTTAGCAGATAACCTGTTTGTACCTACACACATTTTAGGCAGGGTATCATAAGGGACATTTAACCTGCCTTTTCAAAATTTGGCTTTGAAAGGGGTGAGGTCATCCCACCTGAGGAAGGCAAGATATTCACAACTTGAGAATAATAATGTCTTATATGGTCTTCAAATTCAAAAAGTGGAACTTTGTAAGTTCCAGAGTTGGGGATGTGTATTCTTTGCTTTCAAACATACCTGTTTAGCCACTAAAAATGCTAAACAAGGGCAAATATACATGTTATACACAACTAACAACGTTGGTTTGTTCTAAAACCATAGAATGCACATGTAAATGTGCTTGTATTAAAATATATTTTTTTGGCTAAACAATGTGTGGCTTCTTATTTTAATGCTCAATACCAGTGTACTGTATTTGTTTTAAGTTGCTGTAGTTCCAGTCACAGTGTACTCTAAAATATGTGTAGCAGAGCCACGGCACAACATTATAGTTATCTCAAGGCGAGATTGTCACCTCATGTTGCAGATAAGGTACGTTTGCACTATTGTAGAAAATGACAAAGATTAAGGCCATTTGCAAACCTACTAAGCACAGACAACACTAGTTCAAATTAAATAGTAGTTTATGAACAATTCAAAGATTTAGTTATCGTCAAGTACATTTTGCTGCCAAGGCACTGGCCCTCTACCCACAAAGTAGTCCATATATTGTTCATGGACAAGACGGGCATTCTGGGAGGGCAAACTAGTACATCAACTTTTGAGAACAGGCATCACAGCCTCTTCAGCTGGCTGTAAAATTGAAGGGTCAACATCTGTTTGCCCTGAGGCAATGTAGCTGCTAGCACTCCTCCTTAAAAAATTGTGAAGGATTTAATCTGATTGAAAAGAAAATGCCTATTTAATTTGAATTCTAATGTTGTTTATATTAACACTGATACTTTAACTCTTTGTATCGCATTATTTTGAAATATCAATAAAAATAATCAAACACAAAAATTGTGAAGGATGCAGCAGCACAACACAACATGGTTGATTTTATACTCAGCCAGGTTTATGGAGGTAAAAAACAGCCTAAAGCTACTGGAGAGGATGCCAAAGGCATTTTCCACCACCTTTCTGGCACGAGAGAGCCGATAATTAAAAATGCATTGCTCTGAGGTGAGGTTCCTCATAGGAAAGGGCTGTAGAAGATGTTAGACAAGAGCAAAGGCCTCATCTGCCACAAAAACAAAATGGAGGCACTCTACATTCTCCTGAGCATGTGGCAAATGTAAGGTGCCATTCTGTAGCCGATGGTAGAATTCAGTATGCATCATGACACCTCCATCCGAGTGGCGGACATTCTTCCCCACATCCAAGTACAGGAACTTGTATGTTGCAGACACAACAGCTAGCAGAACTGTGCTGCAAAAGCCTTTATAATTGAAGTAATACGATCCTGAGTTGGGTGGTGGGACAATCCTCACATGCTCACATGCTTCCCACGAATGGCACCTCCACAGTTGGGGAATTTCCACATCCTGCCATTGGTGGGGGTTTGAAGGAAACTGGGGAGTCAAAGAAGGCAAATAGAATACTATTTAAGCACATAAAATTGCAAGCATATTTGACACAAACATTGTTGGGCAACATAAAAGTTTAACATTTAAATGAGTATTTACAATAAAAAGGGTAAGTTCTACTTATATGATTCCTCACCCCCTCTGGTGGCACATTCTAAAAATGTTGGGGGGGGGGGGGTTCAATGGGTATATGTTTTGGACAGGTAACCCTCTCCACTTCCATGAGAGCTAATTGCATAAACAATTATGGTTAATTTGGCCAGCCCCTTCGTCGTTTCAAGATTGGCAGCCCAGTGGACAGGTAAGAAGTGTCATAATCCAAAAAGAAGAATACACACTGTCCAAATAGAAGCACATTTTGACATACATAACTTACCATTAGCAAGATAAAGGAGACCAAAAATTCATTATGTACAATTTGAAGGAAATCAGGCAGGCCCTTGCACTGCATGCTTTGGAGAATTCATGCAAAAATCTGACCACAAAAGAGGTATACTGTGTATGGGCTTTGCAAAGTCAGCAGATAGAGTAGTTGTATTGGTTGACTCTGGATTTTGGGGTGGGAGGGAGGGTTACAAAAGAGTTTATGCACGGGGGCGTGTCCGGCCGCGAGCGGGGATAGACGCGATTCTGTGAAGCTCCGTCAGGCCTGTGTGAAAGCTACTGCCATCCTCAGTCAGCTAACGCCAATCTGACCACCAAATCCCCCATCCTGACTCCAGGAGACCCCAAGCACGAGCACTCACCTGAATTGGGCCACAAAACCGAATATCTCCGGTGCAGTCCGGGCTGAAGCAGGCTACACTCGCTGGGTCCCGCCGCCATCTTGGGGCCTACGAGTCCTCCGGGATCACCGGGCTCGAGTTCTGCTGCTGCGGAACACACGGAGGCCCCGTCCAGTCACATCCACGGCTGACCCTCCGCTCTGAAGCCCTGTGCCGACCATCCACCCTGCAATTCGAGCCGTGGACGGCTCCATCCCCTCAGGATCCCGGCACCATCTCGAGGCCTGCAAGGCCTCCGCACGAGCCGCCCTCGAGTGCCGCATCCGTGGCCCGGACAACGGCCGTTCTCGGGTCCAGCCACCGCTACTCTCCCGGACCGGGAGGAAGACATAGAGAGCCCACCAGGAGAAGAGGGTTTTCTGCAGGCAATAGCGCTCCGTGACCTGAGGTGAGTGGCGGCCATCTTGGCACACCTAAAGCCCTTCACCCTCGCCAGCACTCCTGAGGCCCATCACTCAGCTCCCCGCCCGTAGGATTGGTGACCCGGGACACAGAACGCTAGGATCACCTACATAGGGGTGACTCTGGTCCCTGGCTCAAGGCCATCTTACTGTTCCCATCAGGATAAGAGAACTTGCACAGCCCGGCGGCCATCTTGCTTCACCCGGCCAGTTACACCTACCATAGGCCCCCTTGCACCTGGACCCTCCAGTATTTATTTAGTGGCCCCTCTCACAAGCCAGGGGACACCCCTCACTTCCGGATATTACGGCCTAGATTTTCCTCTAAACCAGGCCACTGGTACTTACGCACGCAAATCCTGGTACCATCATCATATAGTGCAATCCAGAGTGCGGCCTCCTCGTGTATGACTATGGACACGTGAGATGTAAACTTCGCACACCCGACCGGACAACGAGCGACTACCGGGTGCCATCACCACCGTTAACAGCGTGACAAAATCTAATCCATATCTCCTGAGCTCCACAACCACGATGACTCGCAAGCGGCCACAGGATCGCGGCCCCAAGAAGCTGGAAACGTTCTCCTTTCAACCTCGCCGGAAGCCTCAAGGTGGCGCCGCCAGAGGGTCAGCGAGGCACCCACTGGAGTTCACAGGGCCCCCTGGCACCCATACGCAGACATCACTAGCTACGTTTCAGCACTCCCTTCCACTTGATTCCTCTCCTGCTACCCCGGGAACGCAGAGTCTGGCAAAATCTAAAATGAGAATGGATCTCCCTGATCAGGCCCCGACCGCAATGAGCACTGGTCTGCATAACGAATCTGCCATACCATCTCTACAGTCTTCCATAGCACAATTTCCAACCACAGGACAACCAGTGCTGGACACAACTATGAAAGACATGTTGGTGACTTTGCAGTCTTCCCTCTTGTCTAACTTGTCATCACTGATGAATACGTTCTCGCTAGAAATGAAGCATATGGACAACAGGGTGCAACATATCGAAACCAAAATGGAGTAATGTACCTGAAACGGTTAATGAGTTAATAGATGCTTATACCGAGCAGAAGGATGACACTATGTGGATCAAAGCGAAACTTGCGGATCTAGAGGACCGCTCCAGACGCAATAACCTTAAAATTTGCGGGGTCCCTGAGTCGGTCCAACCCAAAGAGCTGCTTAGTTTTGCCAGCACAATGTTTTCCAGCATGCTGCCCGAGCTTTCCCCAATTGAACTGACTATCGACCGAATCCACAGGCTCCCTAAACCCCGACATCTTGATGCAGATACTCCCCGTGATGTCCTTCTGAGAGTTCATTTTTTCCAAGCTAAAGAGCAAATCCTCATGAAGGCAAGAGAGCTTTCTCCACTCCCAGCGCCTTACTCAGATATCCAGCTGTACGCAGACCTGTCCCGTTATACACTTGAACTGAGGAGGCAATTGAAGTCCATCACAAAAGCTCTGAATAATCACAAGATTACTTACAAATGGCGCCACCCTGCGACCATCTTGGTCACCCACAATGGCATCCCTTACACTGTCTCCACTCTGGAAGGGGGCATGAAGCTTCTGCACTCCTGGGGAATCCTCCCGGAACCTCCACTCAACCGCCCAGATCCTGCTGGAGTCCCTAACCTGTTCACCTTTCGGCCCAGGAGGAGAAAATTCCCGGAAACAGCGCCCAGCAACGCGCCACTAAGCGACTATACCTGTCCGGTCTGGTCATGCGCTACTACTCTACCTTGCTTGCTAAACTCCTTTCCACTTTTGGTCAGCTGCTCCGAAGAGCTACCCGTCGCTGACACACCTGTTTCGTACCTGTTCAATCTTGCGTTTTGTTTTTTGTTTTTTCCTTGAGATTTTCTTCACCCCATTTCTCCTGGACACACACAGTCTGACTGTACTTGGCCATCCGGCTTCATCTTGTTTTTTTTTTTTCTACCTTCCTAGTAACCAGATATTACCTTGAGACTGGCACTGCTAAAGGTCCAACCTCATCTGCCGAACTCATACCTCCAGGCTCCCTCGGTCCAAATACGAGTACATCGGCTATTGTGAGTACCTCCGTATATTGTTATCCATCTTCTCTTTATATCTCTTTTTGCTCTTCCCTTGTTACACCATCTCTCCACGAACCATGGGGATCAAAATTCTATCCCTCAATGCCAAAGGGTTAAATCACCCGGCGAAACGTTCATCCTTATGGAAGTCAGCGATAGCCCATAACTGTGACGTGTTATGCGTCCAAGAGACACACTTTGCCATACAAGCTCCCCCTAAGTGTCAACATAGACTATTTCCGCATATATTCCAGGCTTCATACTCCAAGAAACAGCGTGGCGTAATGATCGCTATCAGGGACTCTGTTCTGTTCCAACCCCAGCAATGCATCTTGGACCCGGAAGGTCGGTACATTTTTTTGATCTGTACAATCAACAATGTGCCTTACACTTTGGTCTCTCTGTATGCACCAAACTACGGGCAATTAGCCTTTATTAGGAAGACTTTGAAGGCAGTCAGGAAGATCCAAACGGGTCATTTACTGGTATGTGGAGACTTCAATATGGTCCTGAATAACAAGATAGACTCCACGGCGGGATCCAAGAGACGCTCATCTACTCTAGAATCTTTTATATCTGCCAATGATTTGTATGATGTATGGAGGTGTTGTCATGCGAGCGAGCGGGATTACACATTCCTCTCGTCGCGTCACAACACCTACTCAAGAATAAATCCTTAAACCCCATGCGATAGCAAATGCCTTTAGCAAATATTATGAGGGTCTGTATAACCTCAAAGATGATCCCTCTATCACCCAGCCTTCCCCTGCCATGATCAAAACATTCCTAGATAGTATACACCTCCCATCGGTAACTTCTACACAACTCCACATTAAATGACCCTTTCACGATTAGTGAAATCGTGACAGCTATTGATAAACTTCCTCCCTCCAAATCCCCTGGGCCAGGTGGCTTCACGGGAGAATACTATAAACGATTTAAGCAGATCCTAGCCCATGCTCTGTGCCAAACGTTCAATTTGGCAGCCAAGGCTGCCTCCTTCCCAGCCGAAATGCTTGAAGCAATGGTGGTGACTTTGCCAAAACCGGGTAAGGCACCCGATGCCCCGAAAAATTTCCGACCAATATCGTTACTCAATACCGACCTAAAAATTTATGCCAAGCTCATAGCCAACAGACTTGAAGAAATTCGCCCATCTCTTATTTCTCCAGACCAATCGGGTTTCACCAAGGGGCGCCAAGCCTCGGACGCCACTAGGAGAATGATTAATGTTATACATCACGTTGAGTGTACCAAAATGCCTTCTCTGCTTCTGTCTCTGGATGCAGAGAAGGCATTTGACAGGGTCCACTGGGGATATATCTCTGCTGTATTGACCAAATTTGGTCTCACAGGTGGTATACATGATGCTATCATGGCTCTGTATTCTAAACCCTCAGCTCGAGTGTTCTCGGCAGATAGCCTCTCGGGGCCCTTTCATATCTCCAACGGCACGAGACAAGGGTGCCCGTTGTCACCCTTGATATTTAACTTGGTTATGGAACCCCTCGCGGAAAGTATGAGATCTAATGATAAGATCTCTGGTATACCTATAGCGGGCGTAGAACACAAAATCAGCCTATTCGCGGATGACGTGATTCTCATGGTCGCCGATCCGGAACGCTCCCTACCCGAAATACAAAGGACGCTGACCTGGTTTAGCGATGTATCGTTTTACAAAGCCAATGAGACTAAATCATACGTACTAAATTTAGGAATAGACAGACCCACTAGGGAGCGGCTCAAACTACGTTTTCCGTACGTTTGGGCGGAACACAGCATAACCTATTTGGGGATCCAACTGACTACCTCTACGAAAGCACTGTTCTCCTCTAACTATCTACCGGCTCGCACTAAACTTCAGACTGATCTCACCAGGCTGGCGTCCTTTGAGTTTTCCTGGCTAGACCGCTTAGCGGCATTCAAAATGTGTCATCTCCCTCAAATGTTGTATTTATTTCGGACCATCCCTATTCCTATACCCCTGAGCTATTTTAACTCGTTGCAATCCATCCTATCAAAATTTATATGGCAGGGAAGGAAGGCCAGATGCAACCAAGATCGATTGGTAAAACACCGCTTAGCAGGCGGTATGGTGTATGTTAATGTTCAGGATTACTACCTGGCGTCCATTCTTACACAGACTAGGGAATGGTTTCTGCCATCTCCCCCTCACACCCTGTGGGGAAAAATAGAAGAATCCTCGATTCCACACCGCAGCCTCTCTGCCTGGCTACTCGCTATCAACCTAGGCACTAAATTGCCCCCCCGCCTATCACCGACTATACTAGCGACAGTAAGGGCTTGGAACCGCTTTATGCGGCTGTCCGCGAATCACCCCGTACAAGCTACAGTCCCCATCCCTATAGAAGTTCTCCATCACTTGATGATCTCAACATCTAACTCTTCTTGGAAAAGCAAGGGCGTTTCCCACTTATCTGATCTGCTAATGTCCGACAGGATCAAAACATTCTCTGAACTACAAACCGACTACCAAATACCAAACTCTGACTTCTTCCTCTACCTACGCACTAAGCACTGCCTAGCCTCCCTGTCACCTTGGACTTACACGATACCTCAACAAGCATGGATCTACTTTAGATCTCCTGTGGCACATCGGAAGGGTATTTCCCTGTTTTACCAGTTACTCCGCTCTAAATCTACTTTCACCAGTTCAACTGCACTAACCAGGTGGGAGAAAGAACTAGGACAGCAATTCACACTAGAACAATGGGAAAAGGCCTGTCAATCTACCTATAGGGCCACGTGTTGCTCCACACTGTGGTAGCTTGCCTTTAGAATTACCTACCGTTGGTATCTAACCCCCGATACATGTTGGCAGAAATGTGGGAAAAAGGGCGACTTGCTACACATTCTATGGGACTGTCCCGAGATTACCTCCTTCTGGCGACTTGTGTTTCAATTGATCTCTGACGTTACGAAATTAAAGGTTGACATGCAGCCATCCTTGGCATTGCTATCCCTGATTATAGAACATTTCCCTAACCCGACAAAGTATGTCATAGTTCACATACTCTTGGCCGCACGTCTCAGTATTACTAGGAAATGGAACGACCCAGACCCCCCCACTCTCCATGACGTGATCCACACCACCCATACGCACTTTACGCATGAAACAATTCTTTCACTGCATCACCGTGACAAATCTCGGAATCTACAGAACTGGCAACAGTGGACGGACTGGACTGGTTCCCCGGGCCTTGCCAAATCCCTTGACTCCTCTCTTTGACTGCTCCCAGACATTTTGTTGTTGGCTCACGTGATAGCACATCTGTGGACATCCACGATTGAACCTCTGGGGGGGGGGGCGTCCTCTTGCGGGCACAGTTTAGCACCCCTTGGGGGTGCTCGGGGGAGGGCGTCCTTTACCGCTCTCTTGTCGGAACCGTGAACTTTTTTGACCGCCCTGGATTAACACGACAACTTGGGCTCTGTTTCTGTCCCTTCGTTGGACCGATGTTAACTGTTAATTGTTAATTGTTCACTGATTGTTACATTATCTGTTCAGCTGTGTGTGTCGAATAACTCCTGTTACAACTATCGATGGTTTGTTCCACCATCCTGTATTTCTATTTTACTTAATATCTCATGCATTGAGACGAACGTTATGTACTTCTATACCTCTGTATGTAAACATTATAAACTTTCAATAAAAATCTATTGAGGAAAAAAAAAAGAGTTTATGCACCCAAACAAGGGACTCTTGCACTCAGCATGAATTTGAGGACAACAATAAGATTGTGAGACATTGTAGGTGGTGTTTAGGGTAAACATAAAAAATAAGCATCAACAAAAACATTGTTAAGTTACTAGGCTAGGTGTGTATGGGCCCAGGGTAGTATGCTGGGGAGGTTAGTAAAGTAAAATATGCATGTAGGCCAAGAAAAATCTTACAGCATGAATGAGGACAAAGAGGACATTCACAACATATTACAATAACGGGAATGATGAAATCCAAAAATTTGTAAAAAAACATTAAAAAACATTAAGTACATTAAATGTGATATTAAAGAATAAAACTTACCCGAATATAGTCCTTCTGCAGGACTTGTATGATGGCACAACAGGTCCCTGGAATAATGACTCCCAGAGTTTGGGGAGATATCCCAGTGGTAAACTTAATATCCTGGAGACTTCTCCCTGTTGCCAAGCGGTAGGTGGCTTTGAGCCTTTGCTCTGCTTGAATAGCAACCCTCATGCAGGTGTCCTGCTTCCTAATATAGGGGGACAGCAAGGACAAGAGTTGCAGGAGTCCGTCGTCCGAAGATAATTCCTAAAATCATTAGGATTATTCTCTTGGAGCTCCCGCAGCAAAGGCATATGACAAAATTGGTCACGATTAAGCAACCAACTTTTGATCCAACAACTCCTCCTCCTCCTGTTCCTTGACCGGGCTAGAGTCAAAGCAATAACTCCAAGGCCATATATAGCACGCTCTCTTGTAGGATTTCACAACATGGCTGGTTGACGAACGACCATTCAAAAATGGACTGAAAATCATGAAATAGAAAAGAGCGAATCAACATTGATCAAAAAGCAGCGTTTTGCTTGTAATAGAATTCAATGGACCAGCATCCAAAATGCAATTACCACGTTTTAACCGTGATTTAGCTGCGATTTGCGTCTTCTTTTTTTAACCTGTTTATAGCTGGTTGTTAAAGGAAATGTAAAAAAAAAAATTACTTGCTAAAAAAAAAAAAAAAAACGCAATTCTCTAAAATCGCAGTAAAAACATGCAAGCAGCGCAAAAAGCACTGCAAAAATGCTCAAAAGCAGCATGCATAGGTGTGAATCGAGCCTAACAGGTAGATACAGTAGGTGCTGGGACAGCACAAGGCTGCACCAGCTGATAGCCAGGGAACCTGTGTGTAGTAAGTGGCCAAGTTGGCAAGAATTTATTTTCATGTTTCTTTTTGTTTTGCTGATTTTGACCATTGTAAATAGTGTAAATAAACCGCACCTTTATTTTTTCACCTTCAATACTGTTTGCTGTGTTTGTTTTTTGGGTAGTGAAGTCTTACAGGGGGTTACATACACCCATTGCTGAGCTAACTCCCTCTCAGTATATATTTTATTTTATATATTTGTTTTATTTTTTTCTCCTTTAGAAAAAATATTTAGTATCCACGAAAGTCAATAATTTTAAAAACATAAAGTAAGAACGACTTGCATAACAACTATAAGTCACATACTTGCTTTCAAGAAAAAAGGTGTTAATTTGACATGTGAACCCAATTTTAATTAACAAATCCTTAATGCTCTTTTAAAGTGCATTGCTTTCAATAATGTGCCTTCGATAATTATATTTCAGCATTGTGTAAAACATAATTCATCAGTCAAGTTGAGGACTATGTGATTTACTTAGCATTATGCTAAAAAGCACAAAGAGACATCCACTTGATATGTACTGAAATAAAGTTGGCAAATAGTTCCTCGGGAGATCATTTACTTTGAAGCGATATTAAAAAGAAATAAAAAACATTTGTTATTTTGCACCTTACAATTTCTTAGATGTGGTGGCTGACTTAGTTTTCTTTTTTTCTTTCTTTCTTTTATTTTCACCTGATGATCTGGCCAGTAAGTCTGTTATTTTTCAAAAGAACAAGCTGATCTGCACATGTAGCAGTTAGAGGGTTGATATAAACCATTTAACACTGATGGGATGGTTACAATGATCGGTGTTTATTCATGTAAAACATTTATCCAGAAAAAAAAATGTTTGGGGTGACGCATTTCAAACATATCATGACTAATGGTCATTTAATCTCTTTTGCACAATTGCAGTATAGATATAGCATTCCCTCTAATATGTTATTTTATTATTTACAATTGAAACACGCTGCAAATGCTCAGCGGTCTCTGTGGGCCCTCTGAGTTGTCACCGATCTTTGGAATTATGCGGCAGTCCCATTTTACCAAGGGCTTTATCTCCAACTGTTATGTTATGCTCATGGGGGTATATCTGCAGAAATTCCCTAACTCTGCATGTGGAAGTTGGAAGAGGGTCATATCCTGGGAGACCAATGGGAAGAGGCTCTGGAGGCAGTGCAAAGGTGCTCCCTTAACGTCTCAGAGACTGTCACAATTACACATTCTATTGAGAGTCCACTGTACCCCACTCTGTCTACATTCCATGGGCCTACATCCTGACCCCATATGCGCTAGATGTAACAGGGATGTAGGAGACTTACTTAATTTGCTATGGAGGTGCCAGAAGCTTCATCACTACTGGATTGTTGTGGTTACTACACTGAACTTTGCATTTCAGATCTCCATAGACATGGATCCTAAACCTTATATACTAGGTTTGCTTGATGCTTTAATACCAGATAGGTATTTTAAAGAGGCTGCATTCAGAGCATTGTTTCAGGCTCGCAGGCTCATTTTACTTGATTGGAATTCATTGGACTTCCCTTTTGTCTCAAGTGTGGCTTGCACAGATGGGCACAACATTGAGGTTAGAAAAGCTAATATATCAGCAATGGGGCAGCTTTTCCAAATTTGAGAAGATAGTTGGTTGGCTTCTCCTGGACATGCTTAATTTAGCTGGTTAATATTATGGCTGAAATTTCTATGCTCTTGCTTTCAAAATGTTTAACCACTTAAGGACCGCCGCATGTACATTTACGTCGGCACAATGGCACCGACAGGCACATCAACGTATATATACGTTGGTGCCTTGAGGTGGGTCGGGGGTCCGATCGGGAACCCCCCCGGTACATGCGGCGGTCCGCGCGGCTGTATGAGCGATCTGTGCAGAGGGGGCGGCTATTCGTTTTTGTCCGCCCCCTCCGGATCGCTCTCAGCCAATGCGCACGCCCGCCTGTGTGTCACTTCCTCCTCCTGTGTAAACACAGGAAGGAGGAAGCGATGTGATCTCTTCCTCGGCGTTTTTTTCAACCACCACTGAGGAGAGATCACAACACAAGTAAGTCTGCACTAACACTACACTGCACTAACACTACATATAGGCACATTTAACCCCCCCCCCCATCGCCCCCCCCTCCCCCTGTCACAGTGTCACTGAATGCAGTAATCATACATGTATGATTACTGTATTTAGTGTCAGTGTGACAGGAAGTGTGACAGTCAGTTAGTGTTAGGTCCTGGGTAGCCCCCGTACCCCCCTAATAAAGTTTTAACCCCTTGATCACCACCCTAGTTAACCCTTTCACTCCCTATTGCCAGCATCACTAAGCGATAATTTTTCTGATCGCTGTATTAGTGTCGCTGTTCCCGCTAGGTAGCTAATTTTTTTTTATTGCGATTTTTTTTTACTAAAGACATGTGGCTAAATAAATTTTGGCCTAAATGTTTGACTAAAATTTTGTTTATTGATTTTTCTTATAACAAAAAGTAAAAAATATATTTTTTTTTTCAAAGATGTCGCTCTATTTTTGTATATAGCGCAAAAAATAAAAATCGCAGAGGCGATCAGATACCACCAAAAGAAAGCTCTATTTGTGGGAAGAAAAGGATGCAAATTTTGTTTGGGAGCCACGTCGCACGACCGCGCAATTGTCTGTTAAAGCGACGCAGTGCCGAATCGCAAAAAAACCCTTGGGTCATTTGGCAGCATATTGGTCCGATCCTTAAGTAGTTAATGCTTGTCTACCTGCTTTGTTATGATGGTCCTAGTGTCCTGATTGTGCATGGCCCTAGATGTGGCTTTAAAGGGTGCCTTAAATCATATCTGTGATGTGAACTACAATACTGGTATGCTGAATTGATATCTGATGTAAACTACATATACTTTCAATGTCTTTTTGTACAAATTTGTGATCTCAATAAACCTTCAATAAACCTTTACCTGATTTTAAAAAACAAAACAAAAAAAAGTAAGAATGCTTTTAAAAATACATATTTGAATTGTTTATTTTGGTTTAAAAGATTTTATTGGTATTTCGGAGTAAATAACATATCACATATGTAAACAAATGAAAATACAATAGAGCAATATTTATGAACAGAATCATATCATTACATATGAGAAAAGAACATTGACAATATAAATACTCATAGCATAAAGCCAAAGTAAACATAAAATGTAAAGTTGGTTACTGAATTATTAATTTGTAAACGTTGTGAAGTAAAATTCAGAATATATGAAATAAAAGTATAATTGTCATATTTAAAATTATGAGAAATAGAGGGAGGGAAGAGAACGGTGGAGAGGAGAGGAAGATAAAGGGGGGGGGGAGAGATAAATAGTGAAAGAAGCAGGAGATCATCCAATAATATTCTTCATCGTTACGACATAAAAAAAAAAAAAAATCATACTTCGCTCAAGTCCGTGAAGGTTGGAGCGATACATTTTTGAATTCAGTAGATTCTTTAAAGATTGTCCAGCAAGCCCATTTTTCATGAAATTTTGTGGGAGAGTCTCTAGCTTGTAGAATCAGGTCTTCCATTTCGGCAATTTTATTGATCCGTTGGAACCATTCGGACAAGCTAGGAGGAGATGTATCTTTCCAATGTGCAGGTATGCAAAGTTTGGCTGCGTTTATTAACCATGTATTATTATACTATTTTTGTAGATATAATGGAGGAGATGTATGATCCAATGTGCAGGTATGCAAAGTTTGGCTGATCAATACGGTGTATTTCCTTCCAGAATGTTTGTATAATGGGGCAATCCCACCAAATGTGTAGGAGAGTACCTAGTGACTTTCCACAACGCCAGCAGGTAGGTGGGGTGATAGGGTTGAATTTATGGATAATGTAAGGTGTTCTATACCATCGTGAATAGAGCTTGTAGCCATTTTCTTGAGTCAAGACATTCATCGAGCCTTTATGTATGTATCTAAAAATGTGAGTCCAGTCATTGAAAGAGAGATCCAAATCAAGTTCCCTTGTCCACTGTTTGGCAATATCATCTTCCATTGGGTTAATGTCGGAGAATAATAAAGAATGTGTTTTTGATATTAGGTGTTTTTGAGGAGTGGAATTAGTACACAGCATTTCAAAGGTCGTTTTGTGTCTATGCCACGATGAGGTCGAATCAGAATTGAGTAATGTATCTTTAATAATATCGTAATTCGTCGTTGAAATTTGGAAGTCAGGGTTTTTAAGACAGAAGGTGGAATAAGGGATAAAGTTACCATCTTTGAAGAATAATTCTGCCCTCAATGAGGAGGCTGAGGCAGTAACTTGAGGAATCGAATCTGAGGTGTTAAGAAAAATGTTGGGATGTACAGGGACCGGTGACAAGGGACTCGTTGGAGAAGAGATATCAAATTTGGAACACATTGATCTAAATATTTGTAGTGTGGGGCCTGTGAGAGGATGTTTGTTGTTTTCGCGAGGTATTTTTCGAGGGATAGTCCAAGGAAGTTGGTGTAACGGGGTTTTGGAGGACAATTATTCGAGGTTTACCCAGTCTTTTGTATTATTATGAATGTTCCAATCAACAATACGGGATAGGTGGCAGGACCAGTAATATCTATGTATGTCCGGTAAACCTGCACCTCCCAAAAGTTTAGGGTTGATTAGTTTATTCCATTTGATCCTAGGTTGTTTAGAGATCCAAATAAATTTCAAGCACAATTTTTTATAGGAGGTAAAGAAAGAACTAGGTAGTTTGATTGGGATGGTTTGTAAAAGATAGAGAATTCTGGGGAGGACATTCATTTTAATTATAGCTATTCTTCCAAACCAGGAAAAGATGTCTTTGTCCCACTTTAGGAGATCTTCTTGGACAGATTTAAGGAGTGGAAGAAAATTACTAGAGTATAAGTCTTTTACGTTATGGGGAATTCGAATGCCGAGATAAGTAAGGGCCTGTTCTTCCCATTTGAATGGAAAATTCTGTTTGCAGAGGGAAACTAAATTGTTTTTCAAAGAGATATTTAAGGCTCTGGATTCATTAAAATTAATTTGTAAATTAGAAATTAAAGAAAAGAATGAAAAATCTTTCAATAGATTGGGTATAGTAATGAGGGGTTCTGCTAAAAATAGGAGAATGTCATCTGCATATGCGGCTACTTTGTAAGTTTTTTTGTTAATTTCAATGCCTTTGATATCTGGATTTGATCTAATTTTTCTGAGAATGGGTTCTAAAGTTAGTATAAATATAATGGGAGATAGGGGACAACCCTGGCGAGTCCCGTTCGACACGGAGAAGGTATCCGACAAATATCCGTTAACTTTTATTCTTGCAGTGGGTGATGAGTAGAGAGCGAGTATAAATTTCAACATGCGCTCACCAAATCCGATTGCTTTTAGCGCCTCTGACATATAGTCCCACGCAACCCTATCAAACGCCTTCTCCGCATCGAGTGATAGGAAAAAAACAGGTTTAGAGTTGTTAGTCAACCAGTGATGGATGTTTATGGCTTTTTGGGTATTGTCCCTGGATTCTCGTCCAGGAACAAAGCCCACTTTGTCCAGGGAAACCAAATTGGGGATCAAGGGTAATAAACGGTTTGAAATAATTTTGGCGTAAAGTTTCAGATCAACATTAAGTAGGGAAATGGGTCTATAATTAGATACTAATAGTTTGTCCTTATCAGGTTTCGGAATCATCGTGATGTGGGCTTCTAGAAGGTCTCTGTTATCAGGGAGGGATTGGTCTGAAATGGAGTTAAACGCTTTTAAAAAGTGGTGTAGAATAGTATCTGTGAAGGATTTATAGTAACTGACCGATATGCCATCAGGGCCGGGACATTTGCCTGTTTTAAGTTGTTTGAGGGCCAATTTAGATTCATCCCATTCAATCGGACGTTCCAAATATTCGGCTTCTAGTTTTGAAATTGGTTTGGGACTATAAAGAGAAAGGAAGTCAGTGATCAATTTTTTCCTATGAGTTTGATCAGAGGATGGATTTGCAGTAATGTTGTATAGTTTAGAATAGAAGTTTTTGAATTGAGTGGCAATATCTGAAGAAGAGAAAAAAATTTTGCCCGAAGGGTCAGATATGGAGTGGATGGTCGAATCTGCCTTTTTAGCTCTCAGAGCTCTAGCAAGCAACTTCCCTGACTTGTTACCAGATTCATAGAAAAGTTTGCGTTGTAAAATGAACTTTCGTCTAGTTATTTTTCCCAATTCCTCAAGTAGGAGCTCCCTAGTCTGAAGAAGTTCTGTATGTATTTCCGTCGCCAAAGAACGCTTATGTTTACTTTCAAGTATATGGATTTTGTCAGCTAGAGTAGCTAAAAGAGCTTGTCTAGCTTTCCTACGTTTCGAGGCAATAGCGATGAATTCTCCCCTAATGACACACTTGTGGGACATCCATAGGGTTAATGGATGTATATCAGGTGATGCGTTTTCTGTAAAAAATTGGGTTAGGCGTGAGTTTATGCGTTGACAGTTTAGTGGGTCATTGAGAAGAGAGTTATCCAATCGCCAGATGAATGAATTATTGACCAGTGTGGAGAGTGTGATGGAAATTGAAATTGGATGGTGGTCTGATAAAATCATAGGTTCAATTGATGCTGAGACTAACGTATCGAGATTTGTTTGCTCTAAAAAGAAGTAGTCTATTCTGGTATAAGTATTATGTGGGGGGGAATAAAATGTATAATCTTTAGTAGTTGGGTGTAGAGTGCGCCAGGTATCGTGCAGAGTTAGGCCTTTCAGTAGACTTTTAACCGAACGGAGAGCAGAATAGGGTAAAGTTGATGAGCCTGTAGAGGTGTCTATTAGGGGGTCAAGAGCTATATTAAAATCACCTCCCAATATCAGCAAACCGGATTGGAACGTGCTTAGACTGTCAATGGTATCCCTTAGAAATGGAATTTGTTGTTTGTTCGGGACATAAATATTAGCCAAAGTAATATTTCTGTTATGGAGGGAGCCTTTTAGAAAAATGTAGCGACCTTCGGTATCTATTAGGGTGTCTTGAACTTGTAGGGGACAATTTTTTAGAAATAAAAATGGAGACTCCTTTCGTTTTAGTATTAGGGTTAGTAGCGTGATATGTTGATGTATATAAATTACTATGACATTTTGGAACATTGTCATATTTAAAATGGGTTTCCTGTAAAAAAACAATATCAGCTTTTGCCTTCCGTAACAATAGAGACAATTTAGATCTCTTTTCAGGAATATTTAAACCTTTAACATTCAATGAGTATAAATTGACCATTCGTGCAGAGGATGGGTTAGTATGAGAACACGACATTCTATCTTAAGAATAAGAATAAAGGCCTTTCACCTTATTAATCTTTTTCTTAAATACCAAAATAAAAATTATTAAAAAAAAATAAAAAATTAAAATAAGAATCAAGGGGAGGGGTAGAAGACAACAAGGCGGGGGTAAATGGGTATGAGGAATGTATTTAAAAAAAATAAAATACCACGGAGAAAACTAATTAGTTTCTTTACTGTATATATTAAATAAGGTACGGAACAGGATAAAGTAAAGGATATATATCAAAAGAGAACAATACCCAACACTCTATCACTGTGTGGGGGTTGGAGAAACCACTACCAGAAGAAACCAAACAATGGAGCAGCACTCCGCCGCTACAGCTCTGTAACTATAAGCAAATGAAATAATGGAGGGAGGAGTAATAAAATAAACAAATAGAATATTATATCAATATAATGTAATAGTAATTTATAGAGGGTATTTAAAGAAAAGCTGACGTAAATATGTGAGGCAGCTGCGAAAGAAGAAGAAAAAAAAAGAGAAAGAAAAAAAAAAAAAAAAATTTCTTTCTCCCTTCTTTCCTCCCCTCCCCCTCCCAAACACTGCTTTGGAAACAATCCAAGAGGGCTACGTTTCGCCAGTGACAAGAAAAAAGGAAACAATGCGAAACTTTGTATGAAACTAAAGAAGTTTTACTCAAAAAGTAATTGAACGAGTAGGGAAAATCTTTTATACATAAAAGAATATGAAGAGGGGACTGTGGAAAAGTGAGGGAAAGAGTAATTGATACATGTCAAAGGAAAAATAAAATTATGCTTGTTATTTTCTTATTTCCCCTCTCTTCCACTGCCCATACTCCTCTCATCAAAGTTGGAAAAAAAAATCGAGAGCTATCCACCTGTTAAAATCTCATTTAGTCCTTAGTCAGGTGTCCGGTGTTAAAAAAAAAAAAAATTGTTAATTAAGAGCTGAAGAGGAAATTAATTCCCAACAATGGGCGAGGATAAGTGTTTTAAAATTAAATTGTGAAGAGAGGTGAATATAAAAATTAAAGAGGAAATCCTTGGAAACCAAAAAGAAAACACTCCAAGTGATTAATAATCAGCAAAAAAGATAAACCAACCCCTCAAGAATTAAAAATAAAGATGCATATGGGCTCAGGGGAATAATTTAAGCGATAAAATGGTAAACAAAAACAAGAACTGTATGTTAAACAAAAACAAGAACTGTATGTTAATAGATAGAGTGAGAAAACCTGAACCTAAACGACATTACTATACAAGGTATAAATATCAGCTTTAGGATATGTAAAACAATGGGACTACATGAGCACAAATGGAGAAGACAATGACCGTAGATACCAGGTATTTGTGCAGGGATCTCTGAGCATGTATTGCCTTACATCTGAGGATAGTTCCTCTCAATAGCCATGACGCGGTTTTCTCGAGCTGGGAGAGTTAGTTGGATCTAAACAGGAATCACGTGGTGTAGTTGAACTTCTGTCAACAGAAGGGGAGCGTCTCCTACGCAGACTAGCAGCTTGTGTTTCCATGGTTTCAGTATAGCCTCGATCCTTCTTCTTGTACGCGTGGCGATACTCCGCGTACCAGTCAGGCACCTCAATCACTGGTAAATTAAATGCGTCACAGAAGGATCTAAGGTCTTCGGGCACTCTTAACAAGGCAGTGCGACCTTGAAACGTAGCAGACAAAGCAAATGGGAATTTCCATCTATAAACAATGTTTTTACTGCGAAGGAGTTCAAGTAATGGTTTCAGATCCCTTCTGTTCTTTAAAGTAATGGCAGAAAGGTCCTGGAAAATTTGGATACGTGCTCCATTATATGAGAGATTGGATTTGGCTCTGGCATTTTTAAGGATCTCTTCTTTCAATCTGTAATCCATTAGGCAACAAATTACATCCCTGGGAGGGTCTGTGGGTCTCCCCTTGGGTTTAAGAGCTCTATGGAGGCGATCCATACCAATAATGGTTTGCGCAGGTCTATCTAGGATTCCATTAAATAATTCAGTGATGTTGTCAAAAAGACGGTCGCTGTCAATTTCTTCAGGCAAACCCCTGACACGCAAGTTGTTTCTCTTACTTCTATTCTCCAAATCCTCTGTATGGCGATTCAAGTCTCTTAATTGCATTGTATGAGCATCCAATTTGATAGCCATGCGTTTAAGTACAGTGTCATGTTGCGCAGTGGATATTTCCACTTCTTGAACGCGGTTAGCTATACTGCGTAAGTCAATGCGCAGTTCCGCTATGGCAGCCGAGAGCGTTTCCTTAATATCAGTAGCCACTGATTTAAGGTCTAGTAAGCTGGGCTGTATTGATTCAGCATCAGAGTTGTCTCCTGATATTACGGTCTCCATACCGATCCGATAATGGGAGTAGATGGTAACGAGATTTCAGGCAGGAATCAATATTGGATAAACGGGAGTTACCAGTAAGGTAGAGACGAAATCAATGATTTTTCCCTCAAAATCTTCAAACGACCTCAATAAAGGTAATCGCCGGATTCAGTAATGTCTTACGAATCCGATTGTACGTTTAAGATGGAGCAAACGTAGCAATGGTCCCTCCGGTATTGAAAAGACAAGCTGCAGCAGCGGGAGCTGTGGAGTCAGGCAGCCATCTTCAAGCGAGGTCAGACCACGCCCCCCTTGAATTGTTTATTTTGATCAAGTTACAAAATGCATAGTGAGGGAACAGAAGAAAAATCGAAATTCAATCCTTATTTGGTGTGACCACCCTTTGGCTTCAAACCAAAATACATTTTTCTAGGTACACTTGCACACAGCTTTTGAATGAGCTTGGCAGGTTATTACAAACATCTTGGAGAAGTAAGCACAGATCTACTGTGAATGTAGTCTCAAATTCTTCTGTCTCTTCATGTAATCCCAGACAGACTCAATGATGTTAGAATCAGGGCTCTGTGGGGGCCAAACCACCACTTCCAGGCTTCCTTATTCTTGTTCTTCTTAATGCTGAAGATAGTTTGTGATGAAATTGGCTGTATATTTGGGGTCATTGTCCTACAGCAGAATCAATTTGTGGCCATCACATGCCTCCCCAATGGTATGGCTTGATGGACAAGTATCTGCCCGTATTTTTCAGCATTCATGGGGCAACACAGGACTGTAGACACAGTGGTCGGCCTAAGAAACTTAATGCAGCAGATGAAAGTAAACATCATTCTTACTTTCCTTCAACATTGGAAGATGTCAAGCAGTACCATCAGCACAGAACTGGTAGAAACCAGTGGGACCCAGGTACTCCCATCTACTGTTTGAACAAGTCTGGCCAGAAGTCGTCTTCATTTAAGAATTGCACCCAAAATCCCATCCTTTATTGAATTTTGATACATGTGTTTCCTGTCCCCGAGGGAGGAGCCATACATCTCAGAGGCTGTCCTGGAAGACTCCTAGAAAAAGAGTTACCGGCCTTGTTTGACCTTTGCTGATTCATTCTACATACGCATTTACCATCCATTTTTTATATCACCATTTGGAGTCCTTGGAGGTCGCTTTAAGAGTCACAGAATTTGATTGGTTCCATGAGATTTGGATATGCCTGATTGACCCTCATGAACGTATGTTCCTCGAGGTTCAATCTGTCCGGTAAGCCTCTCTTCAGTTGGTGACGGCTTCTTCTCTATCTTGGATTTTCACGATTCGATCAAGGGAGCACTCTTCACTTATTATTTATTGGACTATCACTTTTTCACAGAGACTGTATTCATAGAGAATTTAGGGTCCTATATATTTACTCATATATGTACATTTAATTTAGTTTGGTGTACTCATCATTGGTTGCACTTCAGCTCTACATTTATATATGTTGCACCCAAAGTCCCATACCTCTAACTTGGAAACAAGACTAAGCAGCTCAACAATGCACAAAAGCATAGGAACTGGGGTGCAGAAAATGGAAGTAGGTGCTCTGGAATGAATATTTGGCGGTAGCTGGAGGTAGTTTGTTTTCCTGGTGAGCGGTACAATAATGAATGTCTGCAGGCAAGAGTAAAGCATGGTGAAGATTCTTTGCAGGTTTGAGGCTGTATTTCTGCAAATTGGGATTTGGTCAGGATCAATGGTATCCTCAATGCTGAGAAATACAGGCATATGCTTATCCATCATGCCATACCATTAAGGAGGCACATGATTGGCCCCACATTTATTCTAGGAAAGGAAATAGGGCATTTCTGCCAGATGGACCTGTTCTGTATGGCTGTAGTGGGGTCATACAGCTGGGGATAGCACTAGGGCGGCTCTACAAAAGAGTATAAGTAACTCTAGAACATGGGTCTTCAAACTACGGCCCTCCAGTTGTTCAGGAACTACAATTCCCATCATGCCTAGTCATGTCTGTGAATGTCAGTGTGTTACAATGCCTCATGGGATGTGTAGTTCTACCACAGCTGGAGGGCCGTAGTTTGAGGATCCCTGCTCTAGAAGGTAAGGAGAAGAACAAAGAAGGTGTCTCTGAGTGCAGAACTCCAGCAGTTTATTTAAAAACAGTAGGCTCATCATATCAAGATATTCCTTGTGGAGCTCCTGTCAATGCCTCTCCATCTCCCTGAGCCAGCCAACCAGCAGCTGCAAAAGAGGATAGGATCGCCAAGTCAAGATGGCCGCAGCTCTTCTGGGACCACACAAGTTTGGTGGCACTTCTGGGTTCCCAATGTGGTTTGAACCATCACATTATGCCCAATGGCACCACTGACTAAATATTGTCATGTCCTTTTTGGTCAATGATGTCAACCAGGACACCTACACTCTTTGTTTACATTTAGTAGCAGGGCTCGGACACTGTTATTCGTAGAAAGTCAGCAGCAGGATCAGATTTGTCTTTTAGCCCCCCACCTGCAGGCCCCCTCAACCACAGGGTTGTGTGGAAGAGGCCATTGTCCCCATCCACATAGGGCCATACTCAAGACATTGAGGCCACGTGTCCTGGTGTGGCTCAGGAGGGTGGACTACATGCTTGGCTCCTTTTTCCTGGTCAGCCTTGCACCATGCTTGGCTCAGGGTCTTGTGTTTGTATTTGGGATCACATTGGGTTCTTATGAGAATCTGAAAGCTCCCTTTTAACAATAAGGATGCCCCAGATATGAACCCCCCCCTCCCCCATCTGAAAGTGGTACCCCTACTTATTCACAAAAAAGTGGAAAGTAAATGAAAACACTGTCACAGTTTTTGACAAGTCCTTTACTAAAAACCCCTATACTAAAAAAGTCCTATGATGTAAATACATTTTCAATCATGTCATTCAGTGATGCAGACCCAGGTCAATAACAATTAGGGATGAGCTTCGAGTTCAAGTAGAACTCATGTTCGACTCGAACATTGCCTGTTCGCAGAACAGCGAACTATTTGGGGTGTTCGCAGCAAATTTGTGTGAACTTTAGAACCCTTTTAAAGTCTATGGGACCCGAACGGTTGAAATCTAAAGTGCTATTTTTAAAGGCTAATATGCAAGTTATTGTAATAAAAAGTGTTTGGGGACCTGGGTCCTGCCCCAGGGGACATGTATCAATGCAAAAAAAAGTTTTAAAAACTGCAGTTTTTTTTGGCAGCAGTGATTTTAATAATTCCTTTAAGTGAAACAATAATAGTGAAATATTCCTTTAAATTTCGTACCTAGGGGGTGTATAGTATGCCTGGAAAGTAGCGCTTGTTTCCCATGCTTAAAACTGTCCCTGCACAAAGTGTAATTTCTGAAGGAAAAAAGTAATTTAAAATCACTCGCAGCTATAATGAATTGTCGGCTACCGGCAATACAGAGACAAGTCATTAATAAAAAAAAATGTGTGGGGGTCCACGACATTTTTTTTTTACATTTTTGGTGGAGTTCCCCTTAAAATCCATACCAGACCTGAAGGGTCTGGAATGGATATTTGGGGGGAACCCCACATAATTTTTTAATTTGACGCAGGGTTCCCCTTAATATCCATACCAGACCTGAAGGGCCTGGTAATTGAATTTGAGGGGACCCCCACGCATTCTTTTTTTATGAATTACTTTTCTCTGTATTGCTGGTATCGGACAATTCATTATAGCCACGAGTGATTTTAAATGACTTTTTTCCTTCAGAAATTACATTTTGTGCAGGGACAGTTCTAAGCACAGAAAACAAGCGCTAATTTACAGGCTACTATACACCCCCCTAGGTACAGAATTTAAAGGAATATTTAAATTTTATTGTTTCACTTTAAGCATTATTAAAATCACTGCTCTTGAAATAACGGCCTTTTTTTTTTTTTTTTTGCATTGATACATGTCCCCTGGGGCAGGACCCAGGTCCCCAAACACTCCCCTGGGGCAGGACCCGGGTCCTTAAACACTTTTTAGGACAATAACTTGCATATTAGCCCTTAAAATTAGTACTTTAGATTTCAAACGTTCGAGTCCCATAGACTTTAACAGGGTTCTAAAGTTCACACAAACTTTTAATCTGTTCGCAGGTTCTGGTGCGAACCGAACCCAGGGGTGTTCGGCTCATCCCTAATAACAATGAATGATGGCTGCCAACCTGCAAAAAGACAACAAATCACTGACCATTCCTGTCACTCACGCACCAGGAAAATAATCTTATGGTCCCCATCCCTTAATGTGTAAATTAAGGGGTGGGGTCTCCCAAAGTATAGTTATTGACCAAATAGGGACATAACCATATCTGGTCAGTCATGTCATGAGGATCTGATTAAACCAATCTTGGTTTGATCAGATGCTTTGGAAGCCGAAGGAGAGATATGGGTGTATAATACACTCCAGATCTCTTTATAAAAAGGACCTGCCATGGCCCATCCTATCACAATAGATGTTGTTCATCCCTTGTGATAGCAATAAAAGTGGTAAAACAAAATTAAAGGGACAGTGTAATTTAAAAAATAAATAAAATAAAAAATGTAAAGTACCTCCCCTTTCCCCCATACTCATGTGCAAATGCAAACACATGCATCAATCTTGCATGCATATGTAAATGCCCATCACATCACAAATGTGAGGTATCGCTGCGAAAGTTAGAACAGGAGCAAGAATTTTAGCTCCAGATCTTCTATGTAACTCTAAACTGGTAACCTGTAAAGGCTTTTAAAATTTCACCTATGGAGATTTTAAGGTACTGTAGTTTGGCACCATTCCACCGGCATACACAATTTTAAAGCGTGACATGTTTGGTATCTATTTACTTTGTGTAACATAATCCATTATACTTTACTAAAAATGTGTGTATTATATTGTATTTTGGTGCATTTCAATTCATGAAAGTGTATTTTTTCCCAAAAAATAGTGTTTGAAAAAACCGCTGCTCAAATATTGTGAGACATAAAAATATGCAACACCCACCATTTTATTCTAGGGCATCTGCTTAAAAGACTGTAATGTTTGGGGTTTCTAAGTATTTTTTTTTTTTTTTACATAGGGATGTCAGAATTGGCCCAGACTGAACTGGTTAACCATAGATGTGGAATTAAACCTTTTTAAGCAAACAATGTATAAACAGGCAAAATAGTGGCGCTTAAACAATGCAGTACACCTCAAAAAATGTGAATGATAACAATGATTAATGTATAAAACATGGATATTAAAAAATATCACCCATTAACATGTGATAAATCAATAGTCCATAGAGCAAAAAAACTTTTGTGAAGCATCACTGCCCACCAGGGCCACCTATAAGTGCCCATCAGTGCCGTCTCATCAATGCAGCCTATCAGGCAATGCAGCCTATATTTGCAATGCAGCCTATATTTGCAAAACTTGCAAATATTGGTACAGCGGTGCACTGCCAGTTGGGGGCGTGGCTGTACGGCAATCGTCCATACTGACGTGTGACACCTGATCTGGCAGCACAACACTAACATCGCAATTTGGAGTTTTGGAATTGGGTGAGAACTAATATCGAGTGCAAATTTCAGGTCCACTGTGACTGCAATGCACCGCTGTATCAATATTTGCAAGTTTTGCTGTGTTTTTTACAGATTGTTGGTTTGAATTATTTGAAATGTGAGTGCAAAGATTTAAGCTTGTGTGTGATTTTAATAAACTGGTTGAAACGATATCACGCTATTGGCACACTCTTTTCATTTCACATGTGGAGAGATCCTGTGTAAAGCACAGTTGAATAATGGATGATCGTTTAAACCCATTGTGAGTGTTAAAAGGCATCTGAGCCAAACACGAAAGTGGGAGGCATTGCAAGTTATTGAGTGTGTTTCAAAGGGAGATGAGTCACTTGAACGTTGGTGTGGTGGAAGATTGACTATAGATTTATCACATGTCACTGGGTGATATTTTCTAATATCCATGTTTTATACATTAATCATTGTTATCATTCACAGTTTTTGCTGTATACTGTATTATTTAAGCGCCACTATTTTTTTCTGTTTATACAGCTTTTGTTTAAAAAGGATTTAATTCCACATATATGCTTTATTTTTACTAAGTTTTTTTTCACTGTTTTTATTTTTCATAGGTGCAGTGGTGGTATAGCGTATCAGGGGCAGTCACATATCTATTACCAACAGTTTATTGAACTGGTTAACCACTTCCCTGCTTGGCACTTTTACCAACTTCCTGCCCAGGACAATTTTCAGCTTTCAGTGCTGTCACACTTTAAATGACAATTGCACAACCATGCAACACTGTACCCATATGACATTTTTATAACTTTTTTTACACAAATAGAGCCTTTTTGGTGTTATTTAATCACCACAGTTTATATATATACAGTGCCTTGTGAAAGTATTCGGCCCCCTTGAACTTTGCGACCTTTTGCCACATTTCAGGCTTCAAACATAAAGCTATAAAACTGTAATTTGTTGTGAAGAATCAACAACAAGTGGGACACAATCATGAAGTGGAACACAATTTATTGGATATTTCAAACTTTTTTAACAAATAAAAAACTGAAAAATTGGGTGTGCAAAATTATTCAGCCCCTTTACTTTCAGTGCAGCAAACTCTCTCCAGAAGTTCAGTGAAGATCTCTGAATGATCCAATGTTGAACTAAATGACTAATGATAATAAATATAATCCACCTGTGTGTAATCAAGTCTCTGTATAAATGCACCTGCACTGTGATAGTCTCAGAGGTCCGTTTAAAGGGCAGAGAGCATCATGAAGAACAAGGAACACACCAGGCAGGTCCGAGATACTGTTGTGGAGAAGTTTAAAGCCGGATTTGGATACAAAAAGATTTCCCAAGCTTTAAACATCCCAAGGAGCACTGTGCAAGCGATAATATTGAAATGGAAGGAGTATCAGACCACTGCAAGTCTACGAAGACCTGGCCGTCCCTCTAAACTTTCCGCTCATACAAGGAGAAGACTGATCAGAGATGCAGCCACGAGGCCCATGATCACTCTGGATGAACTGCAGAGATCTACAGCTGAGGTGGGAGACTCTGTCCATAGGACAACAATCAGTCGTATACTGCACAAATCTGGCCTTTATGGAAGAGTGGCAAGAAGAAAGCCATTTCTTAAAGATATCCATAAAAAGTGTTGTTTAAAGTTTGCCACAAGCCACCTGGGAGACACACCAAACATGTGGAAGAAGGTGCTCTGGTCAGATGAAACCAAAATCAAACTGTTTGGCAACAATGCAAAACGTTATGTTTGGCGTAAAAGCAACACAGCTCATCACCCTAAACACACCATCCCCACTGTGAAACATGGTGGTGGCAGCATCATGGTTTGGGCCTGCTTTTCTTCAGCAGGGACAGGGAAGATGGTTAAAATTGATGGGAAGATGGATGGAGCCAAATACAGGACCATTCTGGAAGAAAACCTGATGGAGTCTGCAAAAGACCTGAGACTGGGACGGAGATTTGTCTTCCAACAAGACAATGATCCAAAACATAATCGCAGCAAAAGGTGGCGCTACAAAGTATTAACTTAAGTTTGAAATATCCAATACATTTCGTTCCACTTCATGATTGTGTCATGATTGTGTCCCACTTGTTGTTTATTCTTCACAACAAAAATTACAGTTTTATATCTCTATGTTTGAAGCCTGAAATGTGGCAAAAGGTTGCAAAGTTCAAGGGGGGCGAATACTTTCGCAAGGTACTATATATATATATATATTGCAGAATAAACAAAAAAAGACAGAACTATTTGAAAAAAATAATCATAGTTCGTTATACAATTTTGCAAACGAGTATTTTTTCTTCTTCTTTGATGTGCGCTAATGAAGATGCACTAATGGGCACTGATAGGCTGCATTGATGAGGCAGCACTGATAGTCTACACTGATGAGGCGGCACTGATGGGCACTTTTAGGTGGCCCTGGTGGACAGTGATAGGTGGTACAGATGGGCACTGATTTGCAACACTGATAGGCAGCACTGAAGGGCGCTCATAGGTGGCACTGATGGGTGGCACTGATGGGCACTAATAGGTGGCACTGAGCACTGATAGGTGGCACTGATGAGGGGGCACTGATGAGTACTGATTGGCAGCACTGATAGGCACTGATGAGGTGGCACTGGTGGGAACTGATAGGTGGCCCTGATGGGCACTGATAGGCGGTTCTGATGGGCACTGATAGGTGGCCCTGATGGACACTGATACGCAGCACTGAAGGGCACTGATAAGTGGCACTGATGAGCATTAATAGGTGGCACTGAGAGGTGACACTGATAAGGACGCACTGATGGGCATTGATTGGCAGCACTGATGGGCACTGATTGGAAACACTAGTAGGCACTGTTGGGACTGCACTGATAATCAGGGCACTTATTATCAGTGTAGATGTCCCTTTTACGTTCTTGTGCTGACAGTGTGAGGAAAGGAATGGTGATAACCGGCTTGTGTTTACATCGTAATCAGCTGTGATTGGACACAGCTGATCAAATGATAAATAGCCACTGATTGGCTCTTTACCTCGTTTCGTGATCAGCTGTGTCTCGAGGACACATTGATCACAGAGAGTGCCTACCGCGCATTCACAGGGGGACGTTATATGAAGCCCTCCCAGAACTGGCTGGCTGCACTGTAGCCGTCATTCAGCTATAGTGCAGTCAGAAAGTGGTTAAAGCAGAATTATGGCCAAAGCTATTTTTGCCCTAGTTCTTCTGTGGCTTTAACCCACTGTCGGATGAAAATAGGTCACATGAGTGCAGAGTGAAGTGCGCTCCTTTGACCTTTTTTCTGCCAACTTTGGGCTAAAGCCTGCTGTCAGCTGACTTCAGACAGCCAGTCCAGGCTCTGGAAAGATCTCAGATCTACAATTGGGATTCACCCTGATGCCTAGATCGGCAGCTGCCTCATCCTATCAGCATGCTACTGAGAGCCTTGGCAAGCCATTCCCACCCCCTCCACAGCCCGGTGCTCCGGTAAGTGCTAGAGAGGCAGAGCAGAGACATCTGAAGCTACAGGCTATTTGCAAGCGGAATACCAAAAATTGAGGAATCATACATTTTTGATTGCTCAGTTCTCGGTGTAGAGGCGGTGGAGGACAGCTGCAGCTGTTTTTGTTTTTGTCTGTTTTGCTCTGTTACTGCCTAATAAACTACAGTGCACACATATAAAAAATCTTTATTCAATACAGTGCATTATCTTTTAATTAAATATATTATGCCTTTTAGCAAATAAAAAAAAAGGAATACTTTTTCAGCGGAGAAAAGTAAATGTTCTTCTGGCATGCATTGTTCCAATATGCGCTCTAATTCACAAATGAATTCAATCGTGTTGTTCCGGTTACAGTATGTGCTCTAATTCACAAATGAATTCAGTTTCCAAATGGGTTAGGTTTACATTATAAAATCCTAAAACATTTATGATAGCTTTTAATTTGGGTTTCATTAAGCTATAACTATCTTCTGGTAAAAACTTGGACTATGTGTTTTTACAAAATGTTAGATTTTTTGATTATTTAGAGAATTTTTATCTTACTTTTATGCAGTGCAAGTATATCCTCCTAAACAATGCTGTAAATTATTTTAATTATGCATAAAGCTGTACTAAGGTTTTCTGTGCATTAAATGATAATAACATAATAGTACAGCTCATTTGATAATTATGTAAGTAATAATTAAAGCTGTTATTACTGTAATGTAATTTCTCTGCACTATGCCTGTGTATGTGCATGATTATGGAAATCATGTCAAATGGATTGTTAAGGATAACAAGAGCCAAAATGCAGTCACTTTCAGTGTTCCAGTCAATTAGAATACACAGATTAATTGTAATGAGCCCTTTTAAAGTGGAATCAATACATATTAAGCATTGTCTTGTAATTTTTTCTGCAAAAATACTCATTTGCTTTCGAGAAGTAGCTTAGTTTATAAAACTTCAGCCCCAATTAACCACTTGCCGACCAGCTAAAGGCGATATACGTCGGCAGAATGGCATGGCTGCGCAAAGCAACGTAAGTTATGTTGCTTCAAATTTGCCACTGCCGCAAGATCTGTGAACGTGCTCACAGGAACGGCGGACTCGATGTCCGCTGGTGTCCCGCATTTGTATGTAAACAAGTCATTTCCTTGTTCTTCCTACTGACAGGACAGTGATCTACTATTCCCTGTCATTGGGAGCAGTGATCACTGTTGTGTCACTCGTAGCCCAGCCCCCCCACAGTAAGAATCACTCCCTATGACACACTTAACCCATTCCTTGCTGCTAGATGTCCAATGTGTCCGCCATAATGTTGCAGTCACGATAAAAATCGCAGATCGCTGGCATTACAAGTAAAAAAAAAAAGAGTAATAAAAATGTGTAAACCAATCAATGTGTAAACCAATCAATATACACTTATTGCGATTTTTTTTTTAACAATAATATATAGAAGAATACATAGCCTAAATTGAGGAAAAACGCATTTTTTTTCATATATGTATATTTTTTGGGGGATATTTATTATAACAAAAAGTAAAAAATATTGCTTTTTTTTTTTTTTAATTGACGCTCTTTTTTTGTTTATAGCACAAAAATAAAAACCGCAGGGGTGATCAAATACCACCAAGAGAAATCTCTATTTGTGGGGAAAAAAAGGACATAAATTTTGTTTGGGTGCAACGTCGCAGGACCGCAGAATTGTCAGTTAAAGCGACGCAGTGCTAAATCGCAAAAAATGCCCAGGTCATTGGGCAGCCAAATCCTCCGGGGCTGAAGAGGTTAATTATTTATTTTAGCATTGGTGAAGAGCTTGGGATGGAACTGAAGGGTTATAATTGTACTCTTAGTTGAATTCTAAAACTAGGATATTAAAGTTTATTTATATCTGTGGTAGCTCAAGGAAAAATATGTAATTTTATATTGGCTGATAAAGGAATGCAAATCTTTGACTGGCATAAAATATATACTTGTTCATCTTAAAAAAAAAGCATTCTACATTCTGTACATTCACAATGTATTGTGGGAATTAGGGATGGTCCTGATGTTTGAGTCAAACGTAAGTTTGTGCATAGAACAAGCAAATATATGGGGCACTTGAGGGACGTTCATGCACCAGTGAGCTCCCCATAATGCACTGCAAGATTTCAGTGTTAGTTAATGAATAGAGAGTGCGGGCAGTGTAGAATATACATGTAAAACTCGAAAAAATTGAATATTGTGCAAAAGTTCATTTATTTCACTAATGCAACGTAAAAGGTGAAACTAATATATGAGATAGACTTATTACATGCAAAGCAATATAGTTCAAGCCGTGATTTGTCATAATTGTGATGATTATGGCTTACAGCTCATGAAAACCCCAAATCCACAATCTCAGAAAATTAGAATATTGTGAAAAGGTGCAATAGTCTGGGCTCAAAGTGTCCCACTTTAAATAGCTAATTAAGCCATAACACCTGCAAAGGGTTCCTGAGTAGTGATGGCCGAACATTTGACGGGGCAGTTCGCGAACGCTACAAATGTTCTCAAATGTTCGCGAACCACAAGTTCACGGCAGGCCCCGTTGACTTTAATGGCAGTCGAACATTAAAAACCTGCAGGTCATATTTGCTAGCTGTGCACAAATAGTCCCACAACATTGACACTGACCTACCAGAAGTATTAAGTGAAAAACCGGATACAGAAGTAAGTGTTGCCCATTGCAGGCCCCAAAAATTAGCCCACAGGCGTTCACCTGACAGCAAACAACTTTGTATTCTGTGGCTGGTGGTACATTAGGCATTCACCGGATACAGAAGCCCATTACAGGCCCCAAAAATTCACCTGACAGCAAACAACTTTGTAGACTGTGGCTGGTGGTACATTAGGCATTCAAAGGATAAATAAGTGCAGGCCCAAAAAATTAGGCATTCAACGGAAATAAAAGGCCTTTTATGCCTCTGTATTTACCTAAGACAGGGACCATGAATTGTTATGGGTGGTGGCGGATAATTGTGGCCTGTCATGAGGAATTTGAATCAAACATGGTCTACTGGTCACATGTGTTGAATTCCTCTGTGATCCATGCCTCATTCATTTTTAGAAATGTGAGGTAGTCAACACTGCCGTGAGCTAGACGAGTACACTTATCGGTCATAACCCCCCTGCTACGCTGAACGTCCATTCGGACAGGACACTGGATGAGAGGCAAGCCAACAGTTCCATTGCAAATTGTGCAAGCTCTGGCCAGAGGTCAAGCCTGCCCACCCAGTATTCCAGGGGTTCATCACTTCTCAGTGCGTCCACATCGGCCGTTAACCCAATGTATTAGGACAAGTGTCGTCTAGGCGTTCCCTGATGCTGGATCCGGAGGATAGCTGTCGATGGGTCAGCTGAAAGAATGATCTCATATCATTTGTGACCAACACATCTTCAAACCGCCCTCTTCTTGCAGGCACTGTTGGATTGGTACTCGCAACTGTTTCTCTGTGAGTGGAAATTCCTCTGCCAGTGCAAGCAAAAGCAGAATGCAGCATTTTTCTAAGCAAGGCTTGGAAGTGCTGAATTCTGATAGCCCTCTGTGATGGTGGTAACATTTCCACCATGTTTTGTTTGTACTGGGGGTCTAAGTACCAAGATAATGTCATCCTCGTTCTCCTCCCCCATCCACGAACACCACCAGGGATCCCAGAAAGTTTTAAAGCATGCTCTTCTTGCTCCTCCTCATGCGCCCTGGTACCATCCTCCTCTGACTCCTCTTCAGACTCCCGTTGTTGACTTGTCTCAGGTGGAGTAGCCCCCCCTGGGAATTCATCCAGCATTGTGACTTCCTCATCTTCCTGCTCCTCGACGGCTTGATCAATGACACAATGCAATGCGCGCTCCAAAAAGATGGCGTAAGGTACAATGTCACTGATGGCGCCCTGGCTGCGACTGACCAGTTTAATGATCTCATCAAATGGGTGCAGAAGTCTGCATGAGTCACGCATGAGCAGCCACTGGCGGGGTGAAATAAAAACAAGCTCCCCAGAACCTGTCCTGCTGCAGAGTTTGTACAGGTAGTCGTTAACTGCACGTTTCTGCTGGAGAAGCCTATCAAGCATATACAAGGTTGAGTTCCAACCTTGTCGGGCAGTCACAAAGAAGACGTCTGAAGGGCAGGCTGTGTGGCCACTGAATGTCAGCAAGGCGAGCCATGGCTGTTTAAGATCTTCTGAAATGGGTGGGATTTTCCTGGCCTGCCGCAAGACGTCCAGGGTATTTGGCAACAAATCGCTGCAGGACCAAGTTCAGGATTTTTGCCATGCATGGCACGTGTGTAATTTTTGCCCTGTTTCAGCACACTCAGCAGATTGGCACCATTGTCGCACACCACTTTACCAACTGTCAAATTGAGCAGTGTTAGCCACTGATCGGCCTGTGAACGCAAAGCTGAAAGGAGTGCAGGACCAGTGTGGCTCTTGACTCCCAGGCACAACAGATGCAGCACAGCATGGCAGCGTCTCACCTGGCATGTCGAATAGGTTCTGGGGATCTTGGGTGGTGCAGCGGAAGAGACAGAAGCATTGGATGGAGGAGTCAGCCGAGGAGGAGAGTAGGAAGTAGGAAGAGGATGGAGTAGGAAGTAGGATGGAGTAGGAAGAGGAGGAGAAGAAGAGGCAGGCCTGCATGCAATCCATGGTGGTAAAACCAAATCTACATGGGTGCCACGGGTTACCTGCTTGACAGCCGTCAGAAGGTTCACCCAGTGGGTAGTAAAAGGTATATACCTTCCCTGCCCATGTTTGCTAGACCACATGTCTGTGGTCAGATGTATCTTGGCACCGACACTGTGTGCCAAAGATACATTCACTTGCAGCTGAACATGGCCATACAGTGCCTGCCGCCGAGAATGTGTTTTTAGCACGCCAGCATCGCGCTGAATCTCGGCGACAGGCTGCCGATATCTCGCACTCGCTGGAATAGTAAAAGCACATTCCAGCGAGCGCGTCATAGAAGCGACGGGGATCCGACGCGGATTCCCGCCAATTCTACACGTGGGCGGAGTTTGTTATGAATCCTGAAGGAGAAATCCCCGCCGGATTTAAAAAAAAATCCGGCATGGGTTCCCCCCTCAGGAGCATAACGGGCCCTTAGGTCTGTTATGGGTTGTAAGGAGACCCCCCCTACGCCGAAAAAACGGCGTGGGGGTCCCCCACAATCCATAACAGACCCGTATCCAAAGCACGCCGGCCGGCCGGTCAGGAAGGGAGTGGGGGCGAGCGAGCGCCCCCCCCCCCCCTCCTGAGCCGTACCGGGCAGCATGCCCTCAACATGGGGGGGTTAGGTGCTCTGGGGCAGGGGCGCACTGCGGCCCCCCACCCCAGAGCACCCTGTCCCCATGTTGATGAGGACAGGGCCCCTTCCCGACAACCCTGGCCGTTGGTTGTCGGGGTATGCGGGCGGGAGACTTATCGGAATCTGGAAGCCCCCTTTAATAAGGGGGCCCCCAGATACCGGCCCCCCACCCTAAGTGAATGAGTATGGGGTACATCGTACCCCTACCCATTCACCTGCAAATAAAAAGTGTAAACACAAATAAACCACACAGGGTATTGAAATATTTTATTAGTTGGCCGCCGGGGGGGGGGTGTGTATGATCGCTTTTATAAAAGCGCCCCCCTCCGGCGGGCTTCTGTGGGGGGTGGGTGCCGCCGTCTGGTTCTCTTCCGCTGCCGGGGGGCGCTTTGATAAAAGCGCCCACCACCCGGCGGGCTTCTTTCGACGTCTTCGGCGGCGGGGGGGTCTTCTCCCACTCTCCGGGGTCTTCTCCCGCTCTCCGGGGGTCTTCTCCCACTCTCTGGGGTCTTCTCCCGCTCTCCGGGGGTCTTCTCCGCTCTCCGGGGGTCTTCTTCTTCTTCAGGACTCGCCGCCGCTATCTTCGTGTGTTAGCTCAATTACTAGCGGCGGCGGCCCCCTCTTCTGCGACGTCGGCGTCTTCTTCTTCTTCTTCTTCTGCTCTCCAGATGTTGACGCAACGCATCCTTCCGCTGTTATGCCGGGCGCGCGGCTCTCAGCGAAATATATAGGCCTGTCTTGTGACGTCGCAGTCCCATCATGCTCCGGTAGGTACCACGTGCTACCTACCCACGTGATACCTACCGGAGCATGATGGGACTGCGACGTCACAAGACAGGCCTATATATTTCGCTGCGAGCCGCGCGCCCGGCATAACAGCGGAAGGATGCGTCGCGTCAACATCTGGAGAGCAGAAGAAGAAGAAGAAGACGCCGACGTCGCAGAAGAGGGGGCCGCCGCCGCTAGTAATTGAGCTAACACACGAAGATAGCGGCGGCGAGTCCTGAAGAAGAAGAAGACCCCCGGAGAGCGGAGAAGACCCCCGGAGAGCGGGAGAAGACCCCGGAGAGTGGGAGAAGACCCCCGGAGAGCGGGAGAAGACCCCGGAGAGTGGGAGAAGACCCCACCGTCGCCGAAGACGTCGAAAGAAGCCCGCCGGGTGGTGGGCGCTTTTATCAAAGCGCCCCCCTGCGGCGGAAGAGAACCAGACGGCGGCACCCACCCCCCACAGAAGCCCGCCGGAGGGGGTCGCTTTTATAAAAGCGATCATACACACCCCCCCCCCCGGCGGCCAACTAATAAAATATTTCAATACCATGTGTGGTTTATTTGTGTTTACACTTTTTATTTGCAGGTGAATGGGTAGGGGTACGATGTACCCCATACTCATTCACTTAGGGTGGGGGGCCGGTATCTGGGGGCCCCCTTATTAAAGGGGGCTTCCAGATTCCGATAAGTCTCCCGCCCGCATACCCCGACAACCAACGGCCAGGGTTGTCGGGAAGGGGCCCTGTCCTCATCAACATGGGGACAGGGTGCTCTGGGGTGGGGGGCCGCAGTGCGCCCCCTGCCCCAGAGCACCTAACCCCCCCATGTTGAGGGCATGCTGCCCGGTACGGCTCAGGAGGGGGGGGGGGGGGCGCTCGCTCGCTCGCCCCCACTCCCTTCCTGACCGGCCGGCCGGCGTGCTTTGGATACGGGTCTGTTATGGATTGTGGGGGACCCCCACGCCGTTTTTTCGGCGTAGGGGGGGTCTCCTTACAACCCATAACAGACCTAAGGGCCTGTTATGCTCCTGAGGGGGGAACCCATGCCGGATTTTTTTTTTAAATCCGGCGGGGATTTCTCCTTCAGGATTCATAACAAACTCCGCCCACGTGTAGAATTGGCGGGAATCCGCGTCGGATCCCCGTCGCTTCTATGACGGCTTTGTCTCCATCGCGGCAAGCCAGCTCGGCGCTGGCTCCCGCGATGGGGCTCGCAAGTGCTCAATCTCGCCGAGAAAGGGAGCGAGATTGACACAATATCCCAGTCACCTACTGTATATCTCTGGGATGCCCTTCTGGGAGAAACATTTCCTTCCTGGGACCTTCCATTGTGGTGTTCCAATGGCCACAAATTTTCGAAAAGGCCTCCGAGTCCACCAGTTTTTATGGCAGTAGTTGGCGGGCTATCAGTTCTGATAAACCAGCGGTCAAAAGTTGGGCAAGAGGGTTATCTAGCGTCATTGTTTTTTTACAATCGAATATTTGGCCCACCTGCCTTTTTGCAGAAAAATGTGAGGACAGCATGATAGAAGGTGGAGTGGAGGACAATTGTGTTAGGACCTGGGCTTGAACCTGGGACCTCTGGTGTGTCTGGTAGTGACTCTGCTTGCTGAGCCACCTGAAATGCTGGGCAGCTCCTTGGACAGTTCTTCGTATAGTTCCTTGAATGATCTTGTCTTGAATCTTGTTTGCCTTGAACCTTGAACCCTTTTGCTCCTCCCATGAACTTCCTATAAAAGCCATGTCCCTGCACTTTCTGGTTGCCAGAATATTGTGCCTTCACCAGCCAATATCTTGCTCCTGTCTCTCTTGCTGCCGACCGATCCTTGCTACCATTCGCTACTGACTTTTGGCTCGTCCCCCGACTACGCTTCTGCTGAATCCCAACCTGCAACTATTTGTTACCGACTTTTGGCTCGTTCCCCGACTACGCTTCTGCTTGATCCCTACCTGGTTATATCTGCTTCCAGTCCCTGGCTTGCTCATCTCCTGGTGGGGCTATCCTGAGGACCGCAACCTGGCACTAACACGCAGCAAAGCCCATCTCCACCATCAGGAGTTCTGGTGAAAATCGGTTAGTGCTTAGACCCCACACCTCAGATGAACCTGGGCCTTCCCTTAAGTGGAGAAAGATGATGTCGTCCTGGATGATTTAGATTCTTTTGTGACTGCGATGAACCAAGTTTTCGATGATCCTAACCTCTGCGCTACTGCTGAGGCAAAATTGCACAATTTACGACAGGTTAGACACTCTGTTGCAGAGTACACAACTGAATTCCGATGTTGGATCTCAGATACGTCATACGTCAAGGACTCTCGTAACAAGTAAAATATGGGCTTGCCAGAGTAGAAATTACTGACGACCTTGAGCCTTTTTTTTTTTTTTCCAAAACATTTTATTGGTATCACAAACAAATACAAACAGTACCACAATTGACAAATGTGTTAGAAATTATACATAGGGGGAGGGAGGGGTACAAGGAACTAGCCGCATCTAGAAGTACAACAAGTCCAGTTTTCAAGAGCTAGACGCAGGCGATCAAACCAGTAGAAAGGAGGGGCGAAGTGGGGGGAGGGTGGGAGGAGGAGAGGGGGGGGAGGGGGAGGCATATATGAGTGGGAAAAGCGACAAGGTCGGTCAGGAGTGGTAGGATAGAACAAGATGGAATGGACAGCAATACGGGAGATTCTAACTTGAGTACAAACAGCATACATTATACACCATTAGGAGCACCATTAGCTAAGCAGGCGTGGAGATGTGACACCAATATTGGATATTGGATAGGGTTTACAACATAAGTGTGTGGCGGCAAGCAGGGTTAATAGATCAATTCAGATAAGCAAAGGGTGAGGAGAGTAGAGCTCGCTGCTCGTTCTCAGACAGAGTAAATCTAATGAAGGCGTCCCATTTCTCATCAAACTGAGCTCTCGGTTGCTTTGGAGAGGACTGAATATCTAGGTTTTCCCTGTACATCAAAGATTTCATATGTCGTATTGTTTCCGTTAAAGAGGGGGTAGTAGCGGAGATCCAGTGATTGAAAATGGTTCTGCGGGCAATTAAAAGCAGAAGGAGGATCCAGTGTTTAGTTCCTTGAGGGAGTATGATAAACTCCTCATCCGATGCTAAGCATTGGGGAGGGCAGCCGAACAGCAAAAGACGGGGATCTTTCCTCAAGGGGTGTTCTGTCACATCTTTTACATATTGGAGAATCGAGGTCCAGAAAGCATCAATGGGGGGACAAGTCCAGAGGCGATGAAGTAGCGTGGGCCTATGGGTTAGGCACCAAGGGCAGGCGGGACCGATGTCAGGGGATTTTGAGGTAGAGAACGGGTAGTAGGCCCTATGCATAAGTCTGAATTGTGTTTCCCTCCATATTTCACACGGGGTGATAGACCTTGTGGCTCTATAGCCCCTTATGACCTCTTCTACTTCGATCTGGTCAGGTAGGTCCCTGGTCCATGATGACATAGAAGTACAATGAAGGGGTTTGACAAATTCCAAGGATAGTGGTCGGTAGATGTCCGATATAGAGTACTTCTTTTCTGAGACAAGGTTGTCTATAAAGGAGGATTGAAATCTAACAGATTTATTGGGGCACAGTTTGTTAACAAAGCTTACACATTGCAGTATCTGATAGTAATGGGTAGGGGGTAGAGCGTACTCCCTCTCAAGTTGAGTGAAAGCTTTGGAGCTGCCAGCTGAGATCTGGAACAGAGAGCACACATTGACCAAACCCTTGTCCTTCCATTTTGAGAAGGGTTCGTATTGTAGGCTAGGCGTGAACATGGGGTTACCACAGATAGGAAGATGTCTAGAAATATGTGGGGAAAGTCCCAATTTTTTTCTCACCTCCCTCCATGCCACAATAGTGTCACGGAAAAGCAAATTCTGCTTGATGGGATTGGGTAATTTTTGTAGCGAGCTGTGTAGAAGAGCTGCCAAATCTATGGGGTCCACCATGGCCGATTCTAGTTCAAAGTTAGAATAGCGAGAGGATCTCAGTATCCAGTCAATTCCAACTCTCAGGAGGCAGGCAAGGTTGTACGCTCTGATATTGGGGAGACCCACCCCCCCTTCGTTCCCCGGAAGATGCAACTTTGAAAGGGCGATTCTAGGTTTACTCTTCCTCCATATGAACTTGACAAGAGCTTTATTCAATAATTGTATATCTTTGTGTTTCAGCAAGAGGGGTAGGGTTTGTAATGGATAGAGTAGGCGGGCAAAGCTAATCATTTTGAATAGTGCGCATCTCCCAAAGAACGAGAGGGGCAAGGCAGACCAAACTTCCATTTCATTGACCAGTTTGGTAATCAGCGGAGGGTAATTCAAATAGTATAGAGAGGATGGTTCCCTGCCAATCCTTAGACCGAGATAGGTAATATGTCGTCCTGCTAGCCGGAGACAGGAGGGGGGGAGCTGTGTTCTTGAGGTAGATGTACCTAGAAGGAGGATTTCGCTCTTGGAGAAATTTATTTTTAAACCAGAGCACAGGCGAAAAGAGTCAAAGATGGATTGTATAGCAGGGATGTCAGTATGAGGAGAAGTGGAGAATATAAGTATGTCATCAGCGAATAGAGCCACTCTCAAGTCCTCGCGTCCTAATGGTATCCCATGTAGCAGTGGGGTGGTGCTAAGAAGACGAGAGAGCGGCTCTATGGCAAGGTTGAACAGCAGGGGAGAGAGGGGGCAGCCCTGTCTCGTACCCCTGTACAGCCTAAAGGGGGGAGACTGAACTCCCGCTGCCGTAACTGTGGCTGATGGGGCAGAATACATATTGTGAATAAAGGTGTTGAAAGGGCCCACAAGACCAATTTTGTGCAAGACTCGTGCCAGCCACTGGAAGCTAACATTGTCGAACGCCTTTTCGGCGTCTAAAGTGACTATCACTACTTCTCGCGAGGGGTTCGATTTCGCATATTCTAGGGCTGTCAGGACTTTGCGAATATTGGCAGCCGCTGACCTCCCCTTGGTAAAACCCGATTGGGCGGTGTGTATAAGTGTAGGCATTATCTCACCTAATCTCGATGCCACTATTTTGGATAGTATTTTAGAGTCTACGTTCAGGAGGGAGATAGGGCGGAAAGAACCCGGGTCGAGAGGGTCCTTGTCCTTCTTAGCGATAAGCTTGATGTTTGCAAGGTGGCCCGTCTGTAGGTATGGTCCCCCTCCCCAGATATGGTTATATACCGATAGTAACGTGGGGGCAAGTTCGGGTCTAAGTAGTTTAAAGAATTCAGACGTAAAGCCATCTGGCCCCGGAGCTTTGCAATTGGAGAGCCCGCCGATGGTGTCCCTGACTTCTTCTAGGGTGATGGGGGCATTTAAGCGCGATAAATGACTTTGATCGATCTGGGTCAGGGCAACCTCGTCTAACCATTTACCCGCCGACCCAGCATCGGTGGAATCTGGACCGTACAGAGCTGAGTAAAAATTTTCCAGCGTCTTATTAACGTCTTTCGGAGAGGAAGACAGTGTTCCGTCCGGATTACGCAGCTTACCGATGTGGGTCGGCGTGTAAGTGCCCCTAGTTATCCTTGCTAGAAGCTTCCCGGCCTTATTACCAAATTTATGGTAATGAAGCTGCAAAGCAGATAACTTCATTTGTTCCACTTTTTCCGCCCAGGAGTCAAAGTGATCCTTGGCTTCCTTCCAAGCAGAAAGGTGATCTTCGGTGTGACTTGCGGTGAGAAGTGTTTTGGCGGCCCTTACTCGTCTGCTAGCCTCTAGAAACTGTTTCTGGGCGTTTTTTTTGTACGCTGAGACGAAGGATATAATCCTCCCCCTCAGATAGGCTTTGCCCGCTTCCCACAATAGGTTAGGGTCATCTGTGTGTTGGGCATTGTTGCAGAGGTAATCCTCCCAAGCCTCAGACAGCATAGTTTTGAAAGTTTCATTCTGATTAAGATAGGCTGGGAACTTCCACTGCCTGACCTCCGGACGGTGCTGGAGATTGCACAGGGAGACCGAGATAGGAGCGTGGTCTGAGATAACTAGGTCATGTATGAGCGTGGATGTCACTTTCTGTAATAGAGAGTGCGTACCCAAAAAGTAATCCAATCTGGCAAAAGACCCGTGCACAGGAGAGAAGAAAGTGTATTCTCTTTCCATGGGGTGGTGCACCCGCCATATATCTATTAAGTCAAGTGTCTGGACCATATGAGACAAATAGGTTGGGCGCTCAGAGCGAGCGTTGGGGGCCCGTGGCCGAGGGTTGGATCTATCCTCCAGGTTACACATGGTCGAATTGAAATCACCCCCCACAAGGTGAGGTGTGAAGACGTCGGCAGCTAATAGGGGCGTCAGTTTAGAAAAGTAGGTCTGGTCAGGGGAGTTAGGGGCATAGATGTTAGAAAGCCGCATTTCACCCGAGGGGAGTTTAAGGTGTACTGTGATATGTCTGCCCTCGTCATCTCTGTCGACAGACAGCACATCATACATTAAGTTTTTATGTAGCAGGACAATTACTCCTGCCTTGCGGCACGAGGAAGCTGCCCCTATGACCTGTCCCACCCAAAGTTTTTGTAGGCGAAAGAAATCTTTTTCTTCCAGGTGTGTTTCCTGAAGTAGGGCTATGTCAGCCTTAAGCCGCTTTAAGTGTCTAAGGATTTTCATCCTTTTGGCTGGTGAGCGCAAACCCTTCACATTCCAGGACACTATGCAAGTCTGTGACATGAGTGGTGTGAGAGGGGGCTATTTGATGAAGTGTGCAGAAGGTGTAATTTACCTGATATAAGATGAGTATGCATGTCCTGTTGGTGAACTGTGTATCCGTGAAGTCGCTGAAGGCTTTGTAGGAACCATCCTCTCAGTAGAAAAAGAGTCTCGCAGGGGAGGGTGGGAGGGAATAAGGAAAAGAGGTTAATAACAGGGAGAAAAGGGGACACACTAAAAATAGCATTAAACCATGACTTCTCTTTTTTCCGCATGTTTTCCCACATCCGGGTGTGCCGCCTGACCACCCACTAGATATTAAACCCTGATTCCAGCATCGCCCCCTAGGTGCAACGGGAGTGACCACAAAGGGTAAGTGGAAACAGGGGGACTGAACGGTCCCCGGCACAGTAGGCGTCACGGCATATGGTCAGCCCAGCGGTGGGGAAACACATAGTTGCTCCTTGCAGATATAGGAACAGCAACCTCAGGTTGTAGCGATTAAGAAAAAAGAAGAAAACACAAAGTTAAAACAACAACATTACAGTTTGGTATATGTTATACGGTATATGGTATATGTTAGCCTCGCAGCCATACTCTCGGACGTATGTCAGCAGCCGGAGGGTGGCATGACCGGCAACAGCCGGACAGGTAAAAGAGCAAAAAATAATTAAAAGAAAAGCAAAAAGTACCGTCCCGAGCTGAGGAGGGATGGAAAGGTCTAGGCGGCCATGAAGCAGGGGAAAGGTAGAGGCTTAGTATAATATAAAAAAACAAAACAAAAAGATAGACACATAACTGGGGAGGCCAAGTCCCAGTTCGCCACAAACCCCAGGTCGGGGGGGGTCAGAAAATTTATGCCAGCCAGGGAGGAATCCCAATGATAAACGCGGTGCAGAGAGGGTCTGCCTCACCCCAGTCCCAGGAGGGCTTGTTCAGGTGCGGATTTCAGACGCTTGGGTGGTTCCTTCCTCGGACTTCTTTGGTCCCTTGGTCCCTGCTTCGCCTTGTCAGCATACGAGGGCGCCGTGCCTTGATCCCCCGACAGAGATTGGAGATAGGCGCGGGCTTTGTCCACCGATTGGATATTGAGCTGCTGTCCATCAGGAGTCTGCAGACGTAAGATGGCCGGGTACGCTAGAGAGAAACGGATGCCTCTCTTATACAGCTCTGCACAAACCGGTTGGAAGTCTTTCCGTTTGCGAGAGACTTCCGCTGAGTAGTCAGCAAACAGCAAGATTTTATGGCCAGCGATCTCCATGGGGCGCGACTTGCGGAAGCTCTGGAGTATGGTCGCCCGGTCCGCATAGTTTAGGAATCTTGCGATCACTGGTCTGGGACGGGCGCGGTCCTCGGCAAGAGCACCCATGCGATGCGCGCGTTCCACTGTGAAGCCGCGGCCTAGGCCCAAAGCTTCGGGCATCACGTTAGAGCAGAAGTCCATTAGGGAGTTGGGTTTGACAGATTCCGGGAGGCCAATAACCCGCAGATTATTCCTCCTGGAACGGTTCTCGAGGTCCTCCATGCGTTCGTGCAAGTGTTGCTGGTCCTGAGTGAACCGTTCCAGCATGGCGCTCATGTGGTATTGGTCATCCTCCACCGAGGCGATACGTTGTTCGGCCGTGGAGAGTCGCAGGGAGTGATCTCCCAGCTCCTTGCGGATTTGATGCATCCCCTCAGCCACCGCCTTCTCAACAGCAGCAGCAATGGAAGGAGATAAGAGCGCGGCCACCGCCTTGGCAATTTTGTCATAGGAGCTGTCATGGTCCAGGCCCCTCGCTGCTAGAGTGTCCATGTCCTCGGGAGGCGGGACATCCCCCGCCAATGCTCCCTGTAGGTCCCGTATCTCCTGAGGCTGCGAGGCCTGTAATGGAGGAGGGCCGTGCGCTGCGGCGGCCATATTGGACGAGGCCGCGAGCTCCGTCGGAATGTCCGTGGCGCCGGTGCCTCGATACGTACGCGGCTGGGTGAGGTATCGTTCCATGCGCAGATGTTGCGGTAGTCCGGGGGTGTCAAGAGCAGAGCAATCCGGGGCGATGCCGGGGCTTAGTAAGCCGATTACCTGGGGTCAGAGCGGAGCCTCCGGAGCTAGCTTCCCTCACATGCGGCGCCGGAACCGGAAGTGAGAGCCTTTTTTTTAAATTATGTATTCGAATTGATCAGAGACTTACGAAAAGGAGAAAGGAGAGACTGGGAATCTTAGGCAGTATTGGTGGCATGGGTTTTTCTACTACTCAGTATCCTCCTAAGGGTCCAAGAGTTTTTCCTGATTACACTGCATGCAGGTGGATGCTATTAAAAGATTGTTCAGAGAACTTATGTCTTTATTGTGGAGACTCTGGACATTATGCAGTTGTCCCAATAAAATTAAAAGAAAAATTGCAGCAACAGATATCACAGTATCTGAACAAATAAACTCAATTTCTCAGTCCATCTCTATTTTGATTCAGATAGCAAATAAAGTTAATTCTTTATTAACTAATTTTGTCATCCCAATAAGGCTTATCGTTGAAAGCAATGAAATACCTTGCTCTGTTATGCTGGACTCAGGGGCCGGGGTAAACTTCATGGACATCGAATTTGGCCAAAGTAATAACATTCAAATAAGAAATAAACTTGCCCCTATTAATATGGAAACTGTGGATGGCTCACCTTTGTCTTCAGGACCAGTTACCCACAAGACCATCCCTCTTAAACTCCTAATTGAGATTGACCATCAGGAGTTTTTCAGCTTGGAGCTGATCACATCACCGAAGTTCCCTATTATCCTAGGCATTCCTTGGTTCTCTATCCATAATCCCTCTATTAACTGGGAGACACATTCTTTAAGCTTTATATCTGACCATTGTAAAGAATCTTATCAAATAAGCCTTCCACCAACCCAAGATTTACAAGCATCTTTGGCAACTATCAAGTCATACGACAAGCTACCTCCACAATATCTCGAGTTTCGGGACGTTTGTGATAAAAAGAACGCAGATCAGCTGCCTCCTCATCGCTCTTATGATTGTCCCATTGAATTGCTTCCAGGGGAGAAATACCATTAGGGCACCTTTATTCTTTATCAGAACCTGAACTGAAGGTGCTCAAACAGTGGACTAATGAGAATCTAGAGAAGTCTTTACCAAATTAGATTTAAGGGGGGCATACAATCTTGTCCGCATTCGTCCCAGAGATGAATGGAAAACTGCTTTCAGAACCAGATATGGACATTTTGAGTCTTTGGTCATGCCCTTTGGGCTTTGTAATGCTCCTGCAACTTTCAACATTTTATTAATGATGCTTTTCAAGATTTGCTTTGTCAGTTTGTAATAGCATATTTGGGGAACATTCTCATTTTCTCTGATACTTTGGAAGAACATCGCAAAGATGTCTGTATTGTTTTTGAAAGATTACAGCGGAATAAACTTTACATCAAACTAGAGAAATACGAGTTTGAACAAACTCAGATCCAGTTCTTGGGATACATAATCTCTTCTGAAGGGTAAGCATGGATCCTGATAAGATCAAAGCAGTGGTGGATTGGCCTGTCCCTAGGAATGTTAGGGAGATACAGCGATTTGTTGGATTTGCCAACTTTTACAGAAGATTTATAAGGAATTTCTCCAAGTCAATTGCTCCAATTACACAGCTGACAAAGAAAGGGGTGCCCTTTTTGTGTTCACCTGAGGCAAAGGCTGCCTTTAGTAAACTGAAAACTCTCTTCACTTCTGCATCAATACTGGTACATCCAGATCCAGAACTACCTTTCATCGTAGAAGTAGATGCTGTGGGAGCTATACTTTCTCAGCGAATTGGAGAAAAAATGCAGCTTAATCCTTGCGCTTATTTCTCTCGACTGATGTCTTCAGCTGAGAAGAATTATAACATTGGAAACAAGGAGCTGGGGGTCTGGGGCTGGGGGTTGTGGGGGTCTGCGGGCGGGGGGTTTGTGGGGATGAGCCCTTGTCTCCATCAACATGTGGCCTGCTGCGGTTCAGGAGGGGGGCACTCTCTCATCCCCCCTATTTTCCTGCAGCCTGCCAGGTTGCGTGCCCGGATAAGGGTCTGGTATGGATTTTTGGGGGAAACCCCACGCCATGTTTTTTATTTTTTTTTATTTTAAAGCAGGGTTCCCCTTAAAATTCATACCAGACCTTAAGGGCCTGATATGGAATTTGGGGGGAATCCCCACATATTTTTATTTTACAGTTTGGTTCGAGGTTCCCCTTTATATTCATACCAAACCCAAAGGGCCTCGTAATGGACTAAGGGGGAACCCATGATGTTTCTTTTTTTTTATTACTTTTATCTGTATTGCTGGGACCCTACAATTTATTATAGCTGTGAGTAGTTTTTAACTGCTTAGGGACCGCCGCATGTCCATATACGTCGGCAGAATGGCACGTACAGGCACATTGGCGTACTTGTACGTCCCTGACTAGACGTGGGTCAGGGCTCCGATCGGACCCCCCCGGTACATGCGACGGTCCGGTTTGCTGTGGGAGCGATCCGGGATGAGGGGGCGGCTGTTCGTTTTTGTCCACCCCCTCCAGATCGCTCCCAGCCAATCCGCGTCCTCCCTGCCCTGCACTTCCTCTGCCTGTATAATGTAAACACAGGCAGAGGAAGTGATGTCAGGTCTCCTCTTGGCGGTATTTTCAATCCGACGAGAGGAGAGAAGACATCACAAGTAAGTTGCACCAACACTACACTGACACCACACACATAGGCACATTTAACCCCTTCCGATTACCCCCACCCCCCTGTCACACTGCCACTGATTGCAGTGATCATATATTTACTGAAAGAAAAAATGGACAGCCGCACTCCAATGGATGAAAAAACTTAAAAATAGTGCCTGCTTATTCCAGTCAAAAAATTTAACTAAAACAGCAAAAATAGCAAACAGTGGGGTTACAAAAGCTGACGCTTTTCACATCGACAACCAATGCTTAGTCATAGCTAAACATAATGATAAAAGAAATCTCATTTATAAAAGGAAAAAGTCCCAGAAACCATCTGATAATTCATTAATTAGCCTCCTGATGGGGCCTGGCTAATGTCGGTAATCGTGCACACCTGTTGAAAAAATGCAACAAAGAGAAAACAGCAACCACCATGACTAGATGGGAACACAGTGTATACATATACATCAGCCGATTAAAATTGGTTACACCGGTATAATGGCAGCAAACCTAGCTTCAACCCCTTAGAAAATGTATATAATGGACATATATTGAGTACATATATGTTACGATATAAAGAACCCTTATTTTCATCCCAATAGAAAGATGACATTGTATATTCTACATCATTGATAAAGGAGTGTAAAAATGTGTGGGATAAGAATATATAATGAAATAAAAACCCAACCAAAGCGTGTGAATCATATTGCACAGAACGTGTAAATAATTATTAAAATGTATAACCCATGAAAAATTGTGTTTTACCGTGTGACGTGCTGCAAGAGGGGAAGACGGGGAAAAGGAGATGATTGGCGATTGCTGGTTAAACCGATGTGAAAGTGTAGCGTTCCACATCATATAAGATGGAAACAATGGGCCAGATTCACAGAGCCATTACGCCGGCGTTACAGGAGATGCGCGGCGTAAGTCTAAATTTGCACATGCGTTTCGATGCGCCGCATCCCCAAAACGAGATACGCAAGAAATCTACTTTTTTTCGACCGGCGTAATTTCGATAGACAGGCGCATCCGTCCGCGCAAAACTGCGCTAGACACACCATTGATTTGCTATTCAAATATGCTAATGAGGGAGTTACGGGGATCCACAAAAGAACGTTGTTGCAGCGCAGGCTACGCGCTGTGCGCAACAGCTGCACGTCCTGTCTAAAATTAGACCATATAAAAGGTGGTATAAAATTAGACAATCCGTCTACATGTCAGAGAAAGCAACACTGTTAGTGAGGAGCTGAGCAGTCACACTTGTTGCACAACAATCTGTATGCCAACATGCCAGGGACATCCTTGCTCATAGCTACTACTGACTTTAGAGGAGCAAAGAAGGAGCAAAGAAGGAGATGGATGGCACGGAGGAGGGCACGGAGGAGGGCACGGGAGAGGATATACCGCACACGCATAGACCTCTTTGGCATGAGTGATTCTGAGGTGTATCGCATCTTCAGATTCACCCCTCATGCCATCCTGGAATTAACCACAACCTTGCAGGATGACATCACCAGCCCAACACACCGCTCACATGCAGTGAAGCCACTGGTCAAGGTCATGGCAACACTCCTTTTACTTGCCAGTGGCTCTTTTCAAAGAACAAGTGGAGTGGTGCCTGGGATGTCACAATCCTCCATGAGCAGATGTGTGCACCAGGTTGTACCTGCAATCCTCAGACGCATGGCCAACCAAATCATCAAACCCACCACTGAGGAGCTGCGGCTGAAGGCAATGACAGATTTCGTGGGGGCCATTGATTGCACACATGTGGCACTCCAGCCCCCCCATGAGACAGAGCACATATACAGCAATCGGAAGCATTGGCATTCCATCAACGTACAGGTGATAGTCGATGCCCAAGGCCTCATATGGCACGTCCGTGCCAAACACCCCGGATTCCAGCCATGACAGCTACATCTACATTTAGAGCCCCATCCGAATGGAATTCAAACAGAACGTGTATGGGGACACCTGGCTGGTTGGTGAGTGACATGGGTGGCAGGCATGACTGTCCCCCCATGATGCACACATCACAAAGGGCACATGCATGACTAACATCCTCCTGTCTTTTCCCTTACAGGTGACTTTGCATATGCACTGGGACCCCATCTCATGACTCCTATCCGGAACCCCCAAACACCAGGAGAGGAAAGATACAATGAAGCCCACGCCCAAACAGGTGTAGTGGTGGAGCGCACCTTTGGCCTCCTGAAGTCACGTTTCCGATGCCTGGATAAGTCTGGGGGTACCCTGTTGTATTCCCCAAACTTTGTGTGCCAGATCATCGGTGCCTGTTTATAGAAAAAATAAATAGAAAAAATAAATTTGTGGCGCACAATCAGTTTGAGCAAGCAACCTAGTCTAAAAATAAAAGTTGAAATAAACATCAATCAGTATAAGTCCATATGGTAACAAAATACTCCGGACAGTCCAGTTTCAGCAGTTAGATAGATGTGGGAACTTAGCGGCAGCACCTGAAGCAGAAGCAAGCCTCTAGAAGAGCCAAAAAAATACAAGAGAGAGATGCGCCAAACTAAGTGCAGTATGTCGTTTTTAATCAGTAGTAAATTGGTACAATAAAGTAACTACTCACAAACATGGAGTAATATAGGCATTGGTGTGGCTATGAGGCCGGGGTCATCATAAGAGGTTCCTCCGGAAAAGGTTTCTTCGTCCCAGGCTTGTGAGCCGCAAGTGTGGTATAGTGGACACAGGAAACCAGGAAGAGCCGTCTGATGTGGCGTGCGTTCCACCGTGGAGCGCGGCGTATCGTCGTCGCCCCGGAAGTGACGCGAGGGACCCGGCCAGCCAATCGGATTACGCGTTTCACAGCATCAGCTGTTTCGTCAGATCCATGGCGTCCGTATGGAACGGACGTGAGTTATACGAGCAGGATAAACGTGATTGGTTGGAAATGGCACACTTAGGAAGATGGATGCAGAGGAACCGTCATGTTGTCCGCAACTTGCTGGACAACATGACGGTTCCTCTGCATCCATCTTCCTAAGTGTGCCATTTCCAACCAATCACGTTTATCCTGCTCGTATAACTCACGTCCGTTCCATACGGACGCCATGGATCTGACGAAACAGCTGATGCTGTGAAACGCGTAATCCGATTGGCTGGCCGGGTCCCTCGCGTCACTTCCGGGGCGACGACGATACGCCGCGCTCCACGGTGGAACGCACGCCACATCAGACGGCTCTTCCTGGTTTCCTGTGTCCACTATACCACACTTGCGGCTCACAAGCCTGGGACGAAGAAACCTTTTCCGGAGGAACCTCTTATGATGACCCCGGCCTCATAGCCACACCAATGCCTATATTACTCCATGTTTGTGAGTAGTTACTTTATTGTACCAATTTACTACTGATTAAAAACGACATACTGCACTTAGTTTGGCGCATCTCTCTCTTGTATTTTTTTCATCGGTGCCTGTTGCCTGCTGCACAACTTCGCAGTGAGAAAGGGCCTGCAGATTGACATATGTGATGACCTGACCCCTGAACCAGACAATCCCCCCCTAACCGAGGTTACCCCGTCTTCTGAGGGAAGAGCAGCCAGGAGACAGCTCACATTAGGCATCTTTGCACGTTAAACACACACATTAATCATGGCACAATGAGAATGCATGCATGCACACCACTGTGGTCCCTAGCACAGACACATCACATCCTCATCAAATTGGATTAGCACAAGCCCACCATGCTGGACTTGTGAGCAGCAACGCCACGCCACGGCTCCAATTATGTCACTGTACATTCATACACCATTCACACGGACCTGGGGATCACTTCTCCCTGGTCCTGGGGAACCCTTCTCCACCAAAACTGAGGGTGACACCCCTTTTCCGTCAGGAATATCACCCCCACATTCCAAAAACATTCACAACACCAAAAAAAAAAAAAATTGTCCAGCAAAAAAAAAAATTTCCAGCAAAAAAAAAAGGCAAAAAAAAAACCTGAAAAAAAAAGGGGGAAAACAAATTAATGCCGATGGCCGCCAGCTCCTCAGGGGAGACTCATGGGGGGGGTAATCCGGGGAAGGAGGAGCAGCCCCTGGTCTCTGCCCACCTGGCGGCCTGCCCTCCAAGGCCATGGCAATTCTGTTCAGGCCAGCACTTAGTGTTGCCGTGTTGGCCTGGATAGCCTGGGTGAGGGCCCTCACATCCTGCCCAACGTCTGCTGTTGTAGTCTGCAGTACGTTTAGGCAATTTGTAAGAGCCCGGGAGTGGCAGTCCAGGTCTCCAAGCGTATCCTTCATGGAGGACAGGCTCTTCTTCATCTGCACCAAAGTCTGGCTGACCTGTCCCAGATGGTGGGTCTGAAGGGCCTGGTCCCCTCTCAGATTGGCGGGCAGAACCTCGGCCACCCCCCTGGTCTTCTGGGATGACTTCCTGCCTCCAGCTGAGGCTTGTGGCCGGGGAGAAGGGGAGGCCCTTGGGAGGGGAGCCCTGTTGGGGGAGGAGTGGGAGGGGCTAGCCCTTATGGATGGCTGGCTGCTGCCAGCCAGAGAGGAAGACTCCTCCAAAAACAACAATCCACTGGCTACATGACATCCTCCTCCTCCTCAAACACCTCCTCTTTAACCTCCTCCGAGGACTACGGCCTTGTCGGGGGGTCCTCATCAGGCTGTTGTCCTGGGGATGGTGCGGTCAGCCCAGATGGCCAAGCACCCTCCTGCACATCTGTGGATGACACAAAACATTCCCGGGTTGGAGGATCCACACACTTGCCACATATTCCTCCCCCCCCCTACATGCTACACACCTGATAGGGCAAAAAAACCTTACCTGGCATCACGGCTTTATGACTGGAGTCATAGCTAGGCAGGCCCTCCACCTGTTGTCTATGAAAGGTCTGGGCCATCGCACGCTCCTCCGCTGTCAGCTTAACAGGGCATGGACCTACCCACATTTAGGAGGGATCTTAAAACCTGCCTGTGGGCAGAGGCAGAATGATAGGAGGATTGAGGTTAGGGTCATTTTGGAGGGAAGTACTGCTGAATCTGTTTTATGGGGAATTGTGTGTTGTCTCTCCTTTGGTCTTATGTGATTTTCATGGTTTTATATTGTATTGTATTGGTTTTATGGTGCTATATTGTTGTATTATTAGGTGATTTTAATCGTGGTACATATTGTTTATTGTAACTATGTTAATTTATGCCTGTAACACCCGGTCTCGTTGTGAATTGTTAAGGTCTGGAAGCGTTTCGATACCTTCGGGTGATTCTACGCTATACAAGCAATAAACAATAAACAATAATGGTGGGCCCCCTCCTGTGCCCCTGGCATGGGCTGCCATTTTGGCCAGCTTCTTACAGACCAAACGTCGGAGGTCATTGATTTTCTTTTCGATCATCGCGCGTGTCCCGCTGCATTCACCTGGTCAGTAATGTGCTGCAAGATCTCCCGCCTCCTGGCCGGGGTGGTGTTGGCACTCTCCGGGCCGTGGAGGAAATGCCCATTTGTTTCTCCCCCAAAGTAAAATTCAACTTCCTCTTCCTCTCAGTCATACTCATACAACAACTCTCTCCCAAACAATCAACAAAAATCACTCACAAAAACAAGCAGGAAAAATCAAGAAACAAAACAAACAAACCAAAATCTATCAACCAAAAAGTCTCACAAGCAGTCACCAAAAAACACTTTCAAATATATTCTACAAAACACTTGATCAAACAGTCAACAAATATAACAAAGACAAGTCACAACGCAACAAACAACAGAACAAAAGCACCTTGCTGTATAGGGAGGGATACAAAGGGATGTACTTTTGCAAAGGAAGTGCGTTTGTGTCTGTCTATTTATGCTGTCTGCGTAGTTCACAAAGTTGCCCGGGTCCACTTCCAATTTCACTGATTGCGCCGTTCCCGAGTTGTGAGCATGCGCACAGAGGTGCTGACCATGGTCTGCTTCATGCGCGCATGCGCGTGCCGGCCGGCCCTTCATTTGCATGGGGTCACGGCTCATTTCAATGTAACACGCCCACGTCCTTCCCAATTTGAATTACTCCGCCTTACGCCTCTGAAATTACGTTGCACCGGCGCTAATTTCTGCGCAAATCAAACGAGAATACGGTGATTGCGCCGCTACATTGCGGCAGTCTAACGTAAAGGAGGTGCGCTACGCCAGTCAAAAAATGCGCCGATGTACGTGAATCTGGCACAATATGTTGAAAAATCAAGTGACCAAAATATATGTGTTGGGTTTCCTCAAAGCAGCAGAAAAGCACAAAAGAGAGAGTGAAAGTTACTAGATTGAAAATAAAAGCTGTACTACCCTTACCCCGTAAGGAGATTAGATGTCTTCAGTGTTTTACCCAAATCCCTAACGACCATAGTGTGGGAGGGATATATATATATGAGTGAAGTGAATGGTGATAGAAATAATGTGACGAAAAGATGTGTGAATATACCATTTTAATAAACAGGATGGAATAATGGGGACCGTGTACAATGAACACGGAGCATACAAGATATGAAGTGAAGGGAGAGTAAGATTAACCACTTAAAGACCCCCGCACGCACATATACGGCCACAACATGGCTTGTACAGGCACAAGGGCGTAAATTTACGTCCCCGCCTGAGTGCGGTTCGGGGGTCCCATCGGGACCCCCTCCGCGGCGTGCGGGGGTCTCCCTACCTCTGGGAGCGATCCGGGATCTGCGGGCGGATGTCCGTGTTTTCCGCCCCCCCCGCGATCGCTCCCAGCCAATGGGAGCGCGCTCCCAGCCTGTCACTTCCTCCTCCTGTGTTTACACAGGAAGGAGGAAATGATGTATTCTCTCATCGCAGCGCTGTTTCCCAGCGCTGCTGATGAGAGAAGACATGCCAAGTAAGTGTGCACCAACACAACACTGACACACACTCACATATTAACCCCTTGTGATCGCCCCCCCACCCCCCTGTCACAGTGTTACTGAATGCAGTGATTTAATCACTGCATTTAGTGTCAGTGTGACAGGCACTGTAAAAAACAGTTAGTGTTAGGTTCAGGATAGCCCCCCCACCCCCCCTAATAAAGTTTTAACCCCCTGATCACCGCCCTAGTTAACCCTTTCACTCCCTATTGCCAGCGTCACTAAGCGATCATTTTTCTGATCGCTGTATTAGTGTCGCTGTTCCCGCTAGGTAGCTATTTTTTTTTATATTGCGATTTTTTTTTTTTTACTAAAGACATGTGGCTAAATAAATTTTGGCCTAAATGTTTGACTAAAATTTAGTTTATTTGATTTTTTTTTAACAAAAAGTAAAAAATAGTGTTTTTTTTTCAAAAATGTCGCTCTATTTTTGTATATAGCGCAAAAAATAAAAATCGCAGAGGTGATCAAATACCACCAAAAGAAAGCTCTATTTGTGGGAAGAAAAGGACGCAAATTTTGTTTGGGAGCCACGTCGCACGACCGCGCAATTGTCTGTTAAAGCGACGCAGTGCCGAATCGCAAAAACACCTTGGGTCATTTACCAGCGTATTGGTCCGGGTCTTAAGTGGTTAAACAATAAGAATAAAGAATTTTACTTATTGTTACCATTATATAGAAAGGACCCTGTTACCAGTGTACTACTGTAAAAATAAATGATTATTTTAGACCTGTGCATTTGACGGGTGCATGGTTAATGTGGAGAACCTCCCTGTAGCTCATTACACTGGATTGATGTTTCATATGATCTGAGATAGAGGTGTCCCTTAGTGAAGGGGAAAACACCTCTACCATAATCAAATGTAGAACAGGTCCAACCTATAAATGTTATTTGAAACTTTAAAATCGTGTTTTAAGAGATATTTTTTCGATATGTTAAACATAGAACCCATAGGTAAAAAGGAAGAAACAAAAACGTTTTATGGTGGCTCATACTGCATAATGAATGAGACCTCAGGCTCAGTGCATGGATCACGCACAGACAGTGGAATACTATCTGTACATGATGTACGCACATGACCCTGGACGTGGAGGGGACATATATACGTGTGTACATGTGTCCACATGTAAAAGGGACACCAACTACAAAAAATAGACCAATCCATGGGGCTCACAGAATATCTGAAGTGAAGAACGGACATATAAATTTATGTAATAAACCCATTAATATGGGTAAAGGGCCTGTCTGTATGGATCTAAATCATTAGAAAAAACTGCCATAAATGACAAACCAAATCTGGCCATTAGTCATAAAAGTGGGATACATCCCACTCAAAATTCATCTCATGTGGGATCCTAGTATGGAGGGAGAAGATCCAAAATACCTCTCTCTTACAAAGGATTCTGAATCTATCTCCTCCCCTAATGGGGGTGGTTATTTTCTCAACACCCTGTATTGTGAGACTGGATAGGTCCTTAAAATGTACATTATTCCAGTGGTTGGCGACGTTAGTATTATGATCTTTCTCGATATCGTACAGGTGATCCGACAAACGATCCTTTAGTCTACGAATGGTTCGTCCCACATATTGGAGGTGACATATGTCACAACTGATGACATAAATGAGGTACTTGGTATTACAATTAATAAAGTGCTTAATCTCAAAACTTTTATCGCAGGAATGTGAGTGAATCTGTTGGCCAGTTTTAGTATGTCTGCAGTACCTGCAATCCTTGGTGCCACATTTATATGTGCCCTGAAACTGTAACCAATTAACACTTGTGCGTTTGCTCTGATATGAACTAGGTGACAGTCTCCACATTAACCATGCACCCGTCAAATGCACAGGTCTAAAATAATCATTTCTTTTTACAATAGTACACTGGTAACAGGGTCCTTTCTATATAATGGTAACAATAAGTAAAATTCCTTATTCTTATTGTTTAATCTTACTCTCCCTTCACTTCATATCTTGTATGCTCCGTGTTCATTGTACACGGTCCCCATTATTCCATCCTGTTTATTTAAATGGTATATTCACACATCTTTTCGTCACATTATTTCTATCACCATTCACTTCACTCATATATATATATCCCTCCCACACTATGGTCGTTAGGGATTTGGGTAAAACACTAAAGACATCTAATCTCCTTACGGGGTAAGGGTAGTACAGATTTTATTTTCAATCTAGTAACTTTCACTTTCTCTTTTGTGCTTTTCTGCTGCTTTGAGGAAACCCAACACATATATTTTGGTCACTTGATTTTTCAACATATTGGGCCAGATTCAGGTACATCTGCGCATTATTGGACCGGCATAGCGCACCGCCTTTACGTTAGACTTGCGCAATGTAGCCGCACAATCACCCTATTCTCGTCGCTTTTACGCAGAAAATTGCGCATGCGTAACGTTATTTCAGAGGCGTAAGGCGGAGTAATACAAATTGGGAAGGACGTGGGCGTGTTACATTGAAATGAGCCGTGACCCCATGCAAATGAAGGGCCGGCTGGCTCGCGCATGCGCGCTTGAAGCAGACCATGTCAGCACCTCTGTGCGCATGCTCACAACTCGGGAACGGCGCAATCAGTGAAATTGGAAATGGACTAGGGCAAAATCATGAACTACGCAGACAGCATAAATAGACAGACACAAACGCACTTCCATTGCAAAAGTACATCCCTTTGTTTCCCTTCCCATATAGCAAAGTGCTTTTGTTCCGTTGTTAGTTGCGTTGTGATTTGTATTTGTCAGATTTGTGTACTGTGTGATCTAGTGTTTGTTAGAAGATATTTGAAAGTGATTTTTGCTAAGTGTTTGTGATACTTTTGGTTTGATAGTTTTCTGTTTGTTTTTTTTCTTGCTTGATTGTTCCTGTTTGTTTCTGTGACTGCTTTTTGCTGAGTGTCTGTGATTGTGAGACTTTTTGTTTGATAGTTTTCTGTTTGTTTGTTTTCTTGCTTGATTGGTCGTGCTTGTTTTTGTGAGTGATTTTTGTTGACTGGGAGTGATTTTTGGTCAGAGTATGACAGAGAGGAAGAGGGAATTTAATTTTTCTTTGAGGGAGAAACAAATTCTTGCCCGGGCCATTTCTGAAGATGGGCGTTTCCTCCACGGCCCGGACAGTGCCAACACCACCCCGGCCAGGAGGAGAGAGATTTTGGACATGATCATTGACCAGGTGAATTCAGCGGGGGAGGGGGAGACACGGAACCGGTCTGGGATTGATAAAAAGATAAATGACCTCCGGCGTCTGGTCAAAAAGAAGCTGGCCAAAATGCTTGCCCATGCCAGAGCCACAGGAGGGGGCCCACCATGCCGTGTTAGGCTGACAGCAGAGGAGCGTGCGGTGGCCCAGACCTTTCATCGGGAAGAAGTGGAGGGCCTGCCCGGCTATGACTCAAGACATGAAGGCGTGATGCCAGGTAAGGTTTTTTTTTCTATCAGGTGTGTAGCATGTGTGGGGGAGGGGGTGAAAGGGAATATGTGGCAAGTGTGTGGATCCTCCAACCTGTGAATGTTTTGTGTCATCCACAGATGTGCAGGAGGGTGCTGGGCCATCTGGCCTGACCGCACCATCCCCAGGACAGCAGCCTAATGAGGCCCCCCCGACAAGGCCGGAGTCCGCGGAGGAGGTTGAAGAGGAGGTGGTTGAGGAGGAGGAGGAGGAGTTTGAGGAGGAGGAGGAGTCCATGTCAGGCACTGGACTATTGTTTTTGGATGACTCTTCCCCTCTGGCAGGCAGCAGCCAGCCCTCCCTAAGGGGGAGCCCCCCCCTCCTCCCCCAACATGGCTCCCCTCCCAAGGGGCTCCCCTTCTCCCCGGCCACAAGCATCAGCTGGAGGCAGGAAGGCGACCCAGAAGACCAGGGAGGTGGCCGATCTCCTGCCCGCCACTTTGAGAAGGGACCAATTCCTCCAGACCCGCCATCTGGGACAGGTCAGCCAGACATTGGTGCGAATGGAGAATAGCCTGTCCTCCATCAAGGATACGCTTGGGAACCTGGACTGCCACTCCCGGGCTTTCACAAACTGCCTTAACGAGCTGCAGACTACATCAGCAGGTGTTGGGCAGGATGTGAGGGCCCTTACCTAGGCCAACACGGCAACACTAGGTGCTGCCCTGGACAGAATAGCCGTGGCCTTGGAGGGCAGGCCGCCAGGTGGGCAGAGACCAGGGGCTGCTCCTCCTTCCCCGGTTTACCCCCTCCCCCATGAGTCTCCCCAGAGGACTCGGGCCGTGGCCGGGGGCGCCCCAGGCGTGGCTCACATCAAGGGCACTCATTTGTTTTTCCCCTTTTTTTTTGGGCCTTTTTTTTTTCTGGAAATTTTTTGATTTTGCTGGTATTTTTTTTTTTTTTGGGTTGTGAATGCTGTTTGAATGTGGGGGTGACATTCCTGCCAGAAAAGGGGTGTCACCCTCAATTTTGGTGGAGAAGGGTTCCCCAGGACCAGGGAGAAGTGATCCCCAGGTCCGTGTGAATGGTGTATGAATGTACAGTGACATAATTGGAGCCTTGGCGTGGCGTTGCTGCTCACAAGTCCTGCATGGTGGACTGGTGCCAATCCAATTTGATCAGGATGTGGGGTGTGTGTGCTAGGGACCACAGTGGTGTGCATGCATGCATTCTCATTGTGGTCCATGATTAATGTGTTTGTTTAACGTGCAAAGATGCCTAATGTGAGCTGTCTCCTGGCTGCTCTTCCCTCAGAAGACGAGGTAACCTCGGTTAGGGGGGGATTGTCTGGTTCAGGGGTCAGGTCATCACGTAGGTCAATCTGCAGGCCCTTTCTCACTGCGATGTTGTGCAGCAGGCAACAGGCACCGATGATCTGGCACACAAAGTTTGGGGAATACAACAGGGTACCCCCAGACTTATCCAGGCATCGGAAACGTGACTTCAGGAGGCCAAAGGTGCGCTCCACCACTGCACATGTTTGGGCGTGGGCTTGATTGTATCTTTCTTCTCCTGGGGTTTGGGGGTTCCGGATAGGAGTCATGAGATGGGGTCCCAGTGGATATGCAGAGTCACCTGTAAGGGAAAAGACAGGAGGATGTTAGTCATGCATGTGCCCCTTGTGATGTGTGCATCATGGGGGGGTACAGTCATGCCTGCCACCCATGTCACTCACCAACCAGCCAGGTGTCCCTATACATGTTCTGATCGAATTCCATTCGGATGGGGCTCTGATTGTATATATAGCTGTCATGGATGGACCCTGGGTGTTTGGCACGGACGTGCCATATGAGGCCTTGGGCATTGACTATCACCTGTACGTTGATGGAATGCCAATGCTTCCGATTGCGGTACATGTGCTCTGTCTCCTGGGGGGGCTGGAGTGCCACATGTGTGCAATCAATGGCCCCCACGGTGCGTGGGAATCTGGCAATTCTGTAGAAATCTGTCATTGCCTTCAGCCGCAGGTCCTCAGTGGTTGGTTTGATGAAATGGTGGGACATGCTTCTGAGGATTGCAGGGACAACCTGGTGCACACATCTGCTCACGGAGGATTGTGCCATCCCAGCCACCACTCCACTTGTACGCTGAAAAGAGCCACTGGTAAGGAAATGGAGTGTTGCCAGGACCTTGACCAGTGGCTGCACTGCATGTGAGCATTGTGTTGGGCTGATAATGTCCTCCTGCAGGGTTGTGGTTAATTCCAGGATGGCATGAGGGGTGAATCTGAAGATGCGATACACCTCAGAATCACTCATGCCAAACAGGTCTATGCGTGTGCGGTATATCCTCTCCTGTGCCATCCTCCGTGCCCTCCTCCTTCTTTGCTCATCTAAAGTCAGTAGTCTAGCTATGCGCGACGATGCCCCTGGCATGTTGGCATACAGATTGTTGTGCAACACGTGTCACTGCTCAGCTCCTCACTAACAGTGTTGCTTTATCTGACATGTAGACGATTTTTCTCTTTTTAGACCAGCTTTTATATGGTCTAATTTTAGACAGGACATTTTGCTGTTGCGCACACCGCGTAGCCTGCGCTGCCCCAACGTTCTTTTGTGGATCCCCGTAAGTCCCTCATTAGCATATTTGACTAGCAAATCAATGGTGTGTCTAGCGCAGTTTTGCGCGGACGGATGCGCCTGTCTAACAGAATTACGCTGGACAAAAAAAAGTAGATTTCTTGCGTATCTCGTTCTGGAAATGCCGTGCATCGAAACGCACGCGCACATTTAGACTTACGCCGCGCATCTCCTGTTACGCAGGCGTAATCGCTCTGTGAATCTGGCCCATTGTTTCCATCTTATATGATGTGGAACTCTACACTTTCACATCGGTTTAACCAGCAATCGCCAATCATCTCCTTTTCCCCGTCTTCCCCTCTTGCAGCATGTCACACGGTAAAACACAATTTTTCATGGGTTATACATTTTAATAATTATTAACACGTTCTGTGCAGTATGATTCACACGCTTTGGTTGGGTTTTTATTTCATTTTTTTATTTCATTATATATTCTTATCCCACATATATTTACACTTGTTTATCAATGATATAGAATATACAATGTCATCTTTCTATTGTGATGAAAATAAGGGTTCTTTATATCGTAACACATATGTACTCAATATATGTCCATTATATACATTTTCTAAGGGGTTGAAGCTAAGTTTTTTCATCCATTGGAGTGCGGCTGTCCATTTTTTCTTTTCTTATATTGCACCACGCATTGCCTGCACCCATCTGAGTTTTTGAACTTTACTCACCACTGAAGAGTGTCGTCTGGAGCGGCGGTTTTCCCCTTTATCATATATTTTCTGATCACTGCATTTAGTGTCAGTGTGACCGTTAGTGTGACAGGAAGTTAGTGTTAGGTCCAGGGTAGCCCCCTACCCCCCCTAATAAAGTTTTAACCCCTTGATCACCGCCCTAGTTAACCCTTTCACCCCCTATTTCCAGTGTCACTAAGCGATCATTTTTCTGGTAGCTATTTTTTTTTTTTTGCTTTTTTTTTTTTCACTAAAGACATGTGGCTGAATACATTTTGGCCTAAATGTTTGACTAAAATTTTGTTTATTTGATTTGTCTTATAACAAAAAGTAAAAAATATTGTTTTTTTTTCAAAAATGTCGCTCTATTTTTGTTTATAGCGCAAAAAATAAAAATCAGAGGCAATAAAATACCATCAAAAGAAAGCTCTATTTGTGGGAAGAAAATGTCACAAATTTTGTTTGGGAGGCACGTCGCACGACCGCGCAATTGTCTGTTAAAGCGACGCAGTGCCGAATTGTAAAAACGCCTCTGGGCATTTAGCAGCATATTGGTCCGGGGCTTAAGTGGTTAAATGACTTTTTTTTCTTTTGAAAATATAATTTTTGCAGGGACTTTTCTATGCAAGGGAAACATCCACTACTTTACAGGCATACTATAGACACCCCCCAGATATGAATTTTAAAGGAATATTTCACTTTTATTTAACTTTAACTTTTTTTAAATCACTGCTCCCGAAAAAACTTTAGTTTTTAAAACTTTTTTTTGCATTGATGCATTGATACATGTCCCCTGGGGTAGGACCCGGGTCCCCAAACACTTTTAATGACAATAACTTTCATATTGGCCTTTAAAATTAGCACTTTTGATTTTCATGTTCGTGTCCCATAGACTTTAACGGTGTCGTGTGTTTGAACACATTTTTTGCCTGTTCGCATGTTCTGCTACGAACCGAACGAGGTGTGTTCAGCTCATCCTTAATCCTTCGGGGGCAACTCTTCAAGTCGTCCTGAAGATGACTACAGAGGCGATTAGCAAAATGACTTCTGTATAGAAGTTAAAGCAGGTAGCCCCGAGTCACCCCCGAAGCTGGCAAGAACCTTTTTCTAAGTCGGAGCGACTTGCGTCGCTCCTATTAGAATGGTTCTATTGCATAGAATGGGATGCGACTCGTCAGACGGCTGAGCTGCCTGATGAGTCGCCCCAGTGTGAACCGGCTCTTACTATATTTTGTATTGCTGTTTTTGCTAATGCTTTTCTTCATATTTTAAATACAATAATATTTGCAGCAACATATTTTAAGCACTTGGGTTTAGATAATTTTAAAAATGTTTTACTAAGAAATTGTCATGTAATTTTAAGATGATTACCGGTAACCTTCTGTGGTGTGAGCAGGGAAAAATCACTCTGCAGCAGGTTGCAGGAACTAAGTAACACAGTACCGAAAGTGACAATATCTGGGATTGGAAGAGAGGAAACCACATGATCAGGTCACTGATCATGAAGAACCATGAAGAATCGGATTAAAAGATGCCACAAAAAAATGTGCTGTAAATAAAGTAAAAGTCTGCAGAAAAAGGTCTGCAGAAAGGTACTGTGTTTATTAATTCAATGCATAAAATGGCTGTAAATATAGTTGAAGAATAGTGAAATTTGCAGGCTCCTGTGAAAGAAAGTAAACATTTTGTTCCTCCAAAAAATGTGCATTTTTTATGGTACTATAGATTGTTATAAAGGAAAGTAACAGTAAAATTAACCATATTAACACTCATTTTGTTATTTTAGGATGTCAACATTTTTTTTTAATTTTGGTAAACGAATACTTACAAGTTACATAAATAACGTGTTCAAGGGCAAACAGATATTATTTGCATGGATGACAATATCACCAGCATCACCATTACAATTATTAATAAACCCAAAATAAAAAGCTTATATTGTGTTAGAGAACATTAACTTTGTATAACAGCTTCCAGATGGTTTTCAAAAGATATATGCCTCATTAAACAAAAAATACCATCATCATGTATCCTACAAATGTATGCACTAATGTTGTAAATTACATTGGTCACATTTGTAAGCTGAAACCTTTTTATTAGTGGGGATCTTACACAGTTTGTTCTTTTCTTAGTATAGAGGTATAATCATTCATTTTTTTTCTTTCAACTTGCTAGATATGCATAAGTTTAATTTAAAAAATGTAACTCAAACTTGTAATGGGCTTCCTGCAGACAGGGTAATTTGATATTATCGTTAAAACTGAAAAAAAATAAAAAATACATTATTACCAATCAGATCTTTGTTTCAGATAGTTTAACCTGCTCTGAAATTATTAGCTCTGAAGCTACTACCATTTCCTTCTGGGTTATAATGTATAGTATGTGTCCTGTGATATTATTTTAGCAGGGAATTTTGATATCCCCATAAAAAAAATGTATGACTCGCTGATTAAGAAAATTTTGCAAATTTTATATTAGTCTTCTGACCCATGGACAAATACCATAACATAAATACCATAACATAACACCGGAAAGAAGTATATTATGAAACTTTACAGTGACTGTCACTATAACAAAAAAAAACTGCTTAGAGGTGTTGTAAACTGCAAATACATACAGCAGTTTTTAGTGCCCTTGCTCTGCCTAAATGGAAAGAGCTCTGATCGAGCCACCCTCTGAAAAATGGACAGACGGATCTTTGTGGGGCGATCAGGTGAAAAGAGCATACTAAATAAAGGTATTGGCCAGTGCATTGCAATAGGAAATAAGTCTAAAAGATCTAAAATGAACCCTGGGTGGCTAAACTATAAATGCATATAAAAGCAAAAGAAAAGGCCTCCAAAAAATATAAGGCTGAGGGGTCATTGTCAGAATTCCAACACTATAACAAATACAATAAAGCCCTGTACACACGATCGGTTTGTTCGATGAAAACAGACCGATGGACTGTTTTCATTGGTCAAACCGATCGTGTGTGCGCCCCATCGGCTTGTTTTCCATCGGTGAAAAAAAAAATAGAAAATGTCTTAAATTTTTCCTATGGATAAAAAAAACGATAGAAAAAAACGATCGTTTTTGAGGAAGTCCATCGGTCAAAAATCCACCCATGCTCATCAAGTCGAAATGCTTCATTTTTCTCAGCATGTCGTAGTGTTTTACGTCACCGCCTTTGGACACAGTCGCATTTTTGACCGATGGTGTGTAGGCAAGACTGATGAAAGTCAGCTTCATCGGATATCCGACAAAAAAATCCATCGGATTAGATTCCATCAGATATCCGATCGTGTGTACAGGGCTTAAGAGTATGATCAGGTCAGCTAAAATGGACCACAAAAAAAGCACACCATGGAGGAGAGAAAATATCCTAAGAAATGTTTTAAATATATTAACAGTAAGGCCGCGTACACACGACCAAATAAATCCGATCAAATCGGTCTGTCAGACCGATTTGATCGGATTTGTCTGCTGGGATATGAATGAATGAATGAAAACTTTTATATAGCGCAGCACATGCGAACTTAATCGCCTCTGGGCGCTTGTTGTTCCTGTCTCCTTTGGTATCAAAAGAGATGAGTCTTGATTTTTCTCCTGAACGCTAAGTGGTTCTCCTCCAACCGAATGCTGGTTGGCAAAGCGTTCCATAGTCTGGGGCCTTGGACCGCGAATCTCCTTTCTCCTTTGGACTTGTACTTGGCTTTCGGTATCTGAAGGAGATTTTGATTGGTGGATCGCAAAACGCGATTGGGATTATGAGCTTTTATTTTTTCGCATTGATAATGGGGGGCATTCCCATGGATACATCTATGCGTTAGACAGAGTGCTTTAAAAGTGATTCTGTCTTTTACTGGTAACCAGTGAAGGGTTCTCAGTGAAGGTGAGATTGATTCCCAAGGTTTTTTTCCAGTCACAAGTCTAGCGGCCGTATTTTGAACGACTTGTAGACGAGAGATTTGGTACTTGGGGAGTCCGAGGTAAAGGGCATTTGCATAGTCCAATTTTGAGTTTACAATTGCTCTCACCACGACCGCTATGTCTTCCTTGGGAATAAAAGGAGTAAGTCTGCGTAGTAGGCCCAGCAGATGGTGAGATCCGTTGACTACTGACCCTATTTGTGCGTCCATTGTCATGTAGGAGTCGAAGATGACCCCAAGACTTTTGACTTTGGCGCTGTGGGTGATGATTTTTCCCAGAATGGGCGGGGGGGGGGTCCAGGTTGTTGCAGGTTGATTCATACGCTTGGCATGAAACAGGAGAAGTTCTGTTTTCACTCCATTGAGTTTAAGATAACTCTTTGTCATCCAGTCCTCTATCAAAGAGAGGCATGTCTCTAGATTGAGGTGATGATCCTTTTTATTGAAAATGCGGAAATACAGTTGCATGTCGTCTGCATATGAGTGGTAAAGCATTTTTTGGCTGCTAATAATCTCAAAAAGAGGGCGAAGATAGATGTTGAATAACACCGGCGACAGAGGGGATCCTTGAGGGACTCCGCACGATAATGTGCGTTTCTCAGAAGTGAAAGGTCCTAACTTCACTATTTGCGATCGGTTTTCCAAAAAAGAGGAGAACCAAGATAAATCACCTTCTGCGACTCTGGCTACTTCAGCTAGCCGAGTCAATAAAAGCTTGTGGTCTACTGTGTCGAAGGCTGCGCTTAGGTCCAACAGAACCAGAAGACAAGATTCTCCTTCGTCTGCGGCCTCGAGAGCATCGTCCCATATTTTGAGCAATGCGGTTTCCGTCCCGTGTCCAGGCCGAAATCCCGATTAAAATGGATCAAGTAGGTTGTGGCTATCTAGATGCTGTTGCAGCTGTTGTACCACTACTTGTACACACGATCAAACCAAAATCCCCGCCGGCAGACAGCGCGGTGAGGTGGCGGTGACGTTGACGCCGCCACGTCACCGCACCAGGAAGTAAAACACTTCCACGCATGCGTCGAATCCATTCGACGCATGTGCGGGCAGATATGTCTGCTGGTTAGCATACTAACCAGCAGACATGTCGGGCAAACGGGTTCCCAGCAGACAGATTTTAAAGCATGCTTTAAAATCTGTCTGCTGGAAATATCTGTCTGTCCGCCCGTACACACGATCAAATTTGTCTGCTGAAACAGTCCGTCGGACCGTTTTCAGCAGATAAATTTGATCGTGTGTACGCGGCCTAAGAAAGTGAGGACAGATCATATTGGCCCTATAATGGATGGCAAAGGTATTTTGGTTACAAAAGACAAAGAGAAGGCAAATCTTTTATGTATGTATTTATTCTTTTCAGTTTTCACAAAGGAAATGGAGGGATATAATAGCCAAGACTGTAATAACCAAGACCTTATGGGTAACAGAAGCCAGTATCTGAAACAGACTTGAAAAACTTAACATAAATACTGTAAGTCACCAGGGCCAGATGGCTTACAACCATGTCTTCTTAATCACTTAAAGACCGGAAGGATTTGTCCCCTTAATCACCACGCCATTTTTTGCGATATGGCACTGCGTTACTTTAACTGACAATTGCAATGTTGTACTCAAACAAAATTGATATACTTTTTTCCCACAAATAGAGCTTTGTTTTGGTGGTATTTGATCTATAAACAAAGAGCAATAATTCTGAAAATATATAATACATATCCCCCAAAAAACTATAAAAAAATAATTTATCCATGAGTTTAGGCCGATATATATTCCTTTACATATTTGTGGGAAAAAATAATAATTGTTTGGTTTGCGCCAAAGCTATTGCCTATACAAACTATGCGATAGATTTAGCGACTTTTATTAATTATTATTGTTTTTACTTGTAATGGCGACAATCTGTGATTTTTAGCGGGATTGTGGTGGACAAATCTGACCCCAAATGACACTTGCACTGATCAATGTAAAAATTACACTGGCAGGGAAGGAGTTAACCCTCGGAGCGACCAAGGTGTTAACTGTGTTCCCTAGGTGTGTTCTAACTGTAGGGATGGGCTGCCTGGGACATGACAAAGATCACTGTTCCTGATCACTGAGAACAGTAGATCTCTGTCATGTCCCCTGTCAGAATGGGGAATCACCTTGTTTAGTTTACAAAGGCAGTTCCCCATTCTGACTGTGGAATGGTAGCAGCTGATTGGAGAAAAGCCAACGTGGTACCAATATTTAAAAATGGGCAGAGATATACAGTTGTGCTCATAGGCTTACATACCCTGGCATAATTGATGTTTTCTTGATATTCTATTGATGATAGATTGGTCTGGAAAGAACGATCCTTTATGAATCCATGCTGATTTCTACTAATGATACTATTTGCATTACTAAAATCTTGGCTATTGTCCCTTATTATCCCCTCCAATAGTTTTCAGACTATTGATGTTAGATTAACTGGCCTGTAGTTTCCAAGCATACATTATCCTTGGAAACTACAGGCCAGTTAGCCTAACTAACATAAAAAGTCTGAAAACTATTGGAGGGGATGATGAGGAAAGTGAGCTGCCACCAAGATAAAAGAAGGCCTGTGAATGTGGTGTATCTGGATTTTGCTAAGGCATTTGATACAGTTCCCCACAACAGTGCTTTACAAACTGAGGTCTGTCGGCATGGACCATATGGTAAGTAGTGATGAATGAACATCTGACGGGACGGTTCGCGAACGCTAACAGGAAATTTTCGCGGGCCTCATTGACTTTAATGGCAGGCGAATATTAAAAACCTGCAGGTCATATTTGCAGCCACAAAATACTTACTAGCTGTGCACAAATAGTCCCACAACATGGACACTGACCTACCAGAAGTATTAAGTGAAAAACCAGATACATAACTAAGTGCCGGCCATTACAAGCCCCAAAATTTAGCCGATAGGAGTTCATCTGACAGCAAACAACTTTGTATTCTGTGGCTGCTGGTACATTAAGCTAATTACCAGATATAGAAGTAAGTGTCGGCCATTACAGGCCCCAAAAATGAGCCCACAGGTTTTTACCTGACATAAAAAAAACTTTGTATTCTGTGGCTGGTGGTACATTAGGCATTCACCTAATACAGAAGTAAGTGTCAGCCAGTACAGGCCCAAAAAATTAGCCCACAGGCGTTTACTGGTCACATGTGTTGAATTCCTCCGAGATCCATGCTTCATTCATTTTTATAAACGTGAGGTAGTCAACACTGTTGTGAGCTAGGCGAGTGCGCTTATCGGTCACGACCCCCCCCCTGCTGTGCTGAATGTTCTTTTGGACAGGACACTGGATGAGGGGCAAGCCAACAGTTCCATTGCAAATTGTGCAAGCTCTGGCTTTCCCACAAGCCCACAAGCCTTCCCACCCAGTAGCCCAGTTCATCACTTCTCAGTGTGTCCACATTGGCTGTTAACCTGATGTAGTCGGACAACTGTCGGTCTAGGCGTTCCCTGATGCTGGATCCAGAGGACAGCTGTGGATGGGTCGGCTGAAAGAATGATCTCATATCATTAGTGACCAAGACATCTTCAAACCGCCCTCTTCTTGCAGGCGCTGTTGGATTGGTACCCAAAACTGTTTCTCCCAGAAAGGTTTAAAGTATGCTCTTCTTGCTCCTCCTCCTCAATCCCGGCACCATCCTCCTCTGACTCCTCTTCAGACTCTCGTTGTTGACTTGTCTCAGGTGGAGTAGCCCCCCCCGGGAATTCATCCAGAATTGCGACTTCCTCATCTTCCTGCTCCTGCTCATCGACGGCTTGATCAATGACACAACGCAATTCACGCTCCAGAAAGAAGGCGTAAGGTACAATGTCACTGATGGCGCCCTGGCTGCGACTGATCAGTTTGGTGATCTCATAAAATGGTTGCAGAAGTCTGCAAGAGTTGCGCATGAGCAGCCACTGGCATGGTGCAAAAAAAAAACTCCCCAGAACCCCCAGTCCTGCCGCAGAGTTTGTACGGGTAGTTGTTAACTGCACGTATCTGCTGGAGCAGCCTATCTAGCATATACAATGTTGAGTTCCATCGCGTCGGGCAGTCACAAAGAAGACGTCTGAAGGGCAGGCTGTGTCACCGCTGAATGTCAGCAAGGCAAGCCATGGTTGTTTAAGATCTTCTGAAATGGGCTGAGATTTTCCTGGCCTGCCGCAAGACGTCCAGGGTATTTGGCAACAAATCGCTGCAGGACCAAGTTCAGGATTTTTGCCATGCATGGCACGTGTGTAATTTTTGCCCTGTTTCAGCGCACTCAGCAGATTGGCACCATTGTCGCACACCACTTTACCAACTGTCAAATTGAGTTTTGGTATACCCATGATTAAGTCTACACGACGAAACATGTCGGGGAATGGCCACTAGGTCATTACCATAGTCTATCCTGAACTATTCGGACGTGGGACGACTTGAGCCAGGACAGGCACCAACTACAGCAATCTACTCCATTATACCATAGGGGCTGTGAGTACATGTTGGGCTGTGCGTTGGTCCGCCGTGACCACTGATTCATCTGAAGAAGTTTTCTTGTGCAACACTTTTTATCTACTTTGGAGTTATTCACTGCTTGGTTTAAAGAGACTGTTTGTGAGTGCATAATTTGGAGGATTTTCATTTAGTGTTTTATTAAAGTTGCTTTACAGTATTACACTATTGTGCATTTTTTTTCTCATTATATATGTGACAACTTTCTTGAATTCCACTGCTTGGGAACGGATTCCTATCCATTTGATCTGAGGGATCCTGTGTAAAGCTCATGTGCCAAAACACGAGAGTGTGAGGCCTATTGTTCCGGTGAGTTTGCATTTCTGAAGGGTGACGGTATCACTTCAACACTTTGGTGTGGTGGAAGAACATCTGAAGACTTTTGAAGGAGTTATCACTTATGAACTTTTAGTTCCACTTATTAAGTTCACGGATTACAGACTTTTTATTGTTTCAACTTCTTTGTGCTTACGTTTATTTTCTATATACTTTTGCCATATTTTAACCACTTAACCCCCGAACCATATTGCTGCCCAATGACCAGAGCACTTTTTGTGATTCGCCACAGCGTTGCTTTAACTGAGCGGTCGTGCGACGTGGCTCCCAAACAAAATTGGCGTCCTTTTTTTCCCACAAATAGAGCTTTCTTTTGGTGGTATTTGATCATCTCTGCGGTTTTTATTTTTTGCGCTATAAACAAAAATAGAGCGACCATTTTGAAAAAAAAACAATATTTTTTACATTTTGCTATAATAAATATCCCCAAAAAATATATAAAAAAAACATTTGTTTTCCTTAGTTTAGGCCGATACGTATTCTTCTACCTATTTTTCGTAAAAAAAATCGCAATTAGCGTTTATTGATTAGTTTGCGCAAAAGGTATAGGCCCAGATTCACAGAGCGATTACGCCTGCGCAACAGGAGATACGCGTGCGTAAGTCTAAATGTGCGCGTGCGTTTCGATGCACGGCATCCCCAAAACGAGATACGCAAGAAATCTACTTTTTTTTGTCCAGCGTAATTTCGTTAGACAGGCGCATCCGTCCGCGCAAAACTGCGCTAGACAGACCATTGATTTGCTAGTCAAATATGCTAATGAGGGACTTACGGGGATCCACAAAAGAACGTTGGGGCAGCGCAGGCTACGCAGTGTGCGTAACAGCAAAATGTCCTGTCTAAAATTAGACCATATAAAAGCTGGTCTAAAAAGAGAAAAATCGTCTACATGTCAGATAAAGCAACACTGTTAGTGAGGAGCTCAGCAGTCACACGTGTTGCCCAACAAACGGTATGCCAACATGCCAGTGGCATCCATGCTCATAGCTATACTACTGACTTTAGATGAGCAAAGAAGGAGGAGGGCACTGAGGAGGGCACGAGGAGGGCACGGGAGATGAGGAGGGCACGGGAGATGTTTTTTTTTTTTTACTTTTTATTTGCTTATATAAACTTTACAATTTAATCTAATCTAATACAATATTCTAGCTGATACAAGCCCCTCACTCTTCACTCTTCACGGGAGAGGATATATCACACACGCATAGACATCTATGGCATGAGTGATTCTGAGGTGTCTCGCATCTTCAGATTCACCCCTCATGCCATCATGGAATTAACCACAACCCTGCAGGAGGACATCACCAGCCCAACACATAGCACTACCCATGACACCCATGACAGCTACATATACAATCATAGCCCCATCCCCACAGATTTCGAACAGAACATGTATGGGGACAGCTGGCTGGTTGGTGAGTGACATGGGTGGCAGGCATGACTGTCCCCCCCCATGATGCACACATCACACGGGGCACAAGCACTACTAACATCCTCCTGTCTTTTCCCTTCAAGGTGACTCTGCATATGCACTGGGACCCCATCTCATGACCCCATCTCATGCCAGCTCACATATGCATCTTTGCACGTTAAACACACACATTAATCATGGCACAATGAGAATGCATGCATGCACACCACTGTGGTCCCTAGCACACACACACCACATCGTCATCACATTGGATTGGCACAAGCCCACCATGCAGGACTTGTGAGCAGCAACGCCACGTCAAGGCTCCAATTATGTCACTGTACATTCATACACCATTCACACAGACCTGGGTTTCACTTCTCCACCACAAATGAGGATGACACCCCTTTTCCCGCAGGAATATCACCCCCACATTCCAAAATCATACACAAACAGAACCAAAAAAATAAAATAAATGACGAGCAATTTTGTGCGTAAAAGCGACGAGAATAGGGTGATTGCGCGGCTACATTGCGCAAGTCTAACGTAAAGGCGGTGCGCTACGCCGGTCCAATAATGCGCAATGTACCTAAATCTGGCCCATAGCGTTTACAAAATAGGGGGTAGTTTTATGGCATTTTTATTAATATTTTTTTTTAACTAGTAATGGCGGCGATCAGCATTTTTTTCGGTACTGCGATATTATGGCGGACACTTCGAACACTTTTGACACATTTTTGGGACCATTGGCATTTTTATAGCGATCAGTGCTATAAAAATGCATTGGATTACTATAAAAATGCCATTGGCAGTGAAGGGGTTAACACTAGGGGGTGGGGAAGGGGTTAAGTGTACCTGGGTGTGTTCTAACTGTGAATGAATGAATGAAAAACTTATATAGCGCGGCACATGCGAACTGAATCGCCTCTGGGCACTCGTTGTTTCTGTCTCTCTGGTCATCAAAAGAGCAGAGTTTTAATCTGTCTTCTGAAGCTCAGCTGGTTTTCCTCCAACCGAATGCTGGTTGGTAAAGCGTTCCATAGTCTGGGAACTTGGAAAGCAAACCTTCTTTCTCCTTTGGACTTGTATCTGGCTTTGGGTATCTTGACCTGATTTTGGTCAGTGGATCGCAGAATGCGATTGGTATTGTGGGCTGCTATCTTTTCGCATAGATATTGCGGAGCCTTCCCATGGATGCACTTATGAGTCAGACAGAGTGTTTTAAAAGCATTTCTGTCTTTTACTGGCAGCCAGTGAAGGGTTCTCAACGAAGGTGAGATTGATTCCCAGGGTTTTTTACCCAGTCACCAGTCTGGCGGCCGTATTTTGAACGACTTGCAGACGAGCGATTTGGTACTTGGGGAGTCCAAGGTAAAGGGCATTTGCATAGTCCAGTCTGGAGTTCACAATTGTTCCCACCACGACTGCTACGTCTTTTTTGGGGATAAACGGAATAAGTCTGCGTAGTAGGCGCAGCAGATGGTGAGATCCGCTGACTAATGACCCTATTTGTGCGTCCATTGTCATGTAGGTGTCAAAGATGACCCGAGACTTTTGACTTTGGAGCTAGGGGAGATGATCTGGCCCAGAATGGGCGGGGGTGTCCAAGTTGTTGCCAGCTGACTCTTGCGACTGGCGTGAAATAGAAGAAGTTCTGTTTTGGAACTGTTGAGTTTAAGATAACTCTTGTTAATCCAGTTTTCTATCAAAGAGAGACAATTCTCTAAACTTGGATGATGATCCTTTTTATTGAAGATGCGAAAGTATAGTTGCATGTCGTCTGCATATGAGTGATAAAGTAGTTGTTGGCTACTGATGATTTCAAAGAGAGGGCGAAGATAGATGTTGAAGAGCACCGGTGATAGGGGGGATCCTTGAGGGACTCCACATGACACCGTGCATTTTTCAGAAACGAAAGGTCCTAATTTCACTGTTTGTGATCGGTTTTCCAGAAAGGAGGAGAACCATGATAGATCACCTTCTGCAACTCTGGCTACCTCAGCCAGCCGAGTCAGTACAGTTTGTGGTCTACCGTATCAAAGGCTGTGCTTAGGTCCAACAGAACCAGGAGACAAGATACTCATTCGTCTGCAGCCTCAAGAGCGTCGTCCCATATTTTGAGCAATGCTGTTTCTGTCCCGTGTCCGGGACGGAAACCTGATTGGAATGGATCAAGTAGATTGTGGCTATATAGATGCTGTTGCAGCTATTGTACCACTACTTTCTCCATTATCTTGGATAGAACATTTAGGCCTGTTATGGGACGGCGATGATTAGGGTCCTTGGGGTCTAGGGTAGGTTTCTTCAAGATGGGCTGGATTATGCCCTCTTTCAGCAGGGAGGGCACTATGCCCTCCTTGAATGACTGGTTTATGAGCTGCGTGATGGGTAGTGCCAAGATGTCGGCACATTCCTTCAGCAGCTTAGTGGGGATAATATCATTAGGCGCTGTGCTGTTTCGCAAAGTACCGATGATATTTCTTGTGGCATCAGCGGAGATGGGTTCCAGAGTGAACTTGGTTGATTGCCGAAGGTTTCTATGGGTGTTCTGTGGTTGATTAAGGGGGTGTTTGCGGGGGGTATTATTTTGTCGAATGCTTTCCCGGATTCCCCCAATTTTATTGATGAAGAAATCCGACAATTCATCGCAAAACTCTTGGGTATCTGAATTCGGGGCTTCAAGACAGCCTGGATTCATGGTCTGACTGACCAGCTTGAAGAGTTGGCGGGGGCGTTTTAGGGCATTATTGATGGCCTTAGAAAAATATTTTTTCTTGGCTTGGAAGATTTCTTTATGGTATTTTCTTGTTATTTCCTTGTAGATGATGAGGTTCTCCTCTGAAGCGTTTCTTTTCCAGGCGGCTTCTGCCCTTCTGCGCTCTTGCTGCAGTAGCGATAGCTGGTTGTTGAACCAGCCGGACTTGTTTTTCCGGATGCAGGCTTTGCGTTTCGGTGCTACTAAGTCGGCAGACTGTAGTAGGGCTGTATTTATGGCATCCAATGTATCTGAGACTGTTCGGAGTGGTTGGAGTGTTTTTATTTGATTTCCTAAGGTAGATTTGAAGAATTCCGAATGGAGCTTCTTCTGAGATCTAGTCCAGTGTGTTATCACCGGCTTAGGTGTTTTTATCAATGGGGGAATTTTGGAAATTATGAATTTAATTGCATGGTGATCTGTCCATGGCAACGGTTCATTTTCCAAAATACTTATTTCCAGTAGTTGTTGTAGTCCTAATCCTTCCAGGTGGTCAATACAGGCGTCGGTGACAAGATCCTGTGAGGAGTTGGCCCAGAGATTGAAGTCCCCGAGCAGCAAAAGATGTTTGCTGTTTAGGGTATAAGTGGAGATAAATTCCGTCAGTGATGCTAAAAACTGCGATTTTGGCCCGGGTGGCCTGTAGCAGAGTAGAATACAGACGGTCTCCTGGGGATTTGATTGCAGGTGTAGAGTAAGGGTTTCCATGAATGGAAGAGAATTTTGAAGGACTGGTTTAGTGATCGCAAGATGCGTCTTGTGGATCACCGCCAGGCCTCCTCCTCTTTGCCCTATTCTGTTTTCAGTTATAATTTGATAGTTTTCTGGCACCAGTTCTCCTAGAATGGTGTTACAGTCGGCTGTGAGCCAGCTCTCTGTAATAAAGAGGCAGTCTAAATCGTATTGTAGTATGAAATCATGGATTTCCAGTCGGTGTTTTACTGCCGATCTTGTATTGATCAAAGCACATGATATGTGCTTAGGTTGGGATGGGTGACTACGTTTTTTGACAGTCGATCTGTGATCGGTTCTCAAGAGTTGCTCAGTTCTTAAGGACTTTTTGGTGACGGCTGTAATATTGTGGCAAATCGTCTCAGACTCCAAATGGTTTCTGCTGAGTACCGCAGATTAGCCATAGTTGCCCGTCGCCGGAGGGGGGGGGAGACGGGCCAGGGGGGGGGGCGGTGGTCGGATGGCAATGGAGGGAAAATTCACTGAGTCCTCTCTCCTGGCTTTGGTCCAGAGGAAGGCAAAAAAAACCTGTCCGAGCTATGCCAATGTGCTGGGGCAGGGAAAAAAATTCCTTCCTGATCCCTGAAAGGCGATCGGCAAAAACCCTGGATCAAATTCTTTTAGGTTGTGAGGGGCTGGGGGTAGGAGATGTCTCTGTTGCTGGGGAGGTACTGTATGGGGGGGTGGACTCACTAGGGGAAATCACTGATCTTCTGTTCATACATTGTATGAACAGAAGATCAGCGTTTCCCCGCTGACAGGAACGGGAGCTTTGTGTTTACACACATAGCTCCCGTTCCTCGCTCTGTAACGAGCGATCACGCATGCCCGGAGGCGCGCGCACCCCAGGCACGCGAGCGGCACCCCGGGCACGCGTGCGGCACTCGGGGGCGAGCCGCGCGGGCAGCCGGCGGTGCGTGCACGCCCCCTAGTGGCCTTCAAAGTGCCAATGTAGAGCTACGGGCTCTCGCCCAGGCGTGCCGACCTGCCGCAGTAAAATGACGGCGGCAGGTCGGCAAGCAGTTAAACTCACATATAGGGTGGTCATTCACTTTTATTTTATTCATTTAAATTATATGTTCAGTTTATACACATATGTAAGCGCTGCTTTATACAACTCTTGATACATTGTTTACACATAGGTGTCATTCAGTATTTTTTCACATATTATATTCACTTTAATAGCAGCAGCTACAGATCACTTGTTTTGAATTCTTCCAGCTGAGCGCAGTGGGGGTGGTTCAAACAGACGGCCTTTTCTCAAACTACCAACTTGCTCAAATCTTGAAGTGTGCTGACTTGGACTGCATATGCTTGGGTTTTGGCTGGACCAGATCGGGCTCTTTATTTCAAAGTCTCTCCTGATCGTCAGTGGTGGGGAATCATGGGGATCTGGTAAGCAGGCATTTCTGGTATTCTCAGAGTGGATTAGAGATTTTGCTCCCTAACCATATAGTTGGTTATTTATATTTACGACTGCATATAGATATTTAAGAATACATTTTATTTTAAACTTTACAAACTAACTAAATTATACACCACACTTTTGTTTAGGTTATTATCCGATTAATCAAAACAATAATCGACCAACTAATTATTAAAAAATAATCGTTGGTTTAGTCATACACCTGACTCCTGCATGCTGTGCATTACATACCTACAACCCCTGCACTCTGTGCACTATATACTGTTGATCCCTGAACTCTTTGTGTTGCATTACGTTAACCCTTTACACTTTGTACATTACATACTGCTGACCCCTGCCTTCTGTACACTGGGCTGAACCTTGCATACACTTGACCTCTGTACTCCTTATGGGGTTTGTAATGCATCATATACCATAATGTGTAGGTATAAGGACTGAAAGCAATCTTATGTTCTTTTTAACCATGTTTCTTTAGGCCCCTTTCAATGTCACAATGCAATGGTACCACACCCAGGATTAGCCATAGAATGTCAAGCTTGCTATATCATTGCTGCTTCAGGGTGCACAAGCGTGCCCCAATCATTTCATAATATTAGAAATATCCCTGGAGTGAAGTAAAGGTAAGTATATGCTGCTTTGTTGGTGTGTGTGTGTGTGTGGGGGGGGGGGGGGGTTAAAGGGGTTGTAAAGGTAAAAGTTTTTTTACCTTAATGCATCCTTTCCGGGCCACTCTGTGCAAAACGAACTGCACGGTGGAGGTAAGTATAACATGTTTGTTATTTTTTTTTTTTTTTAAGTCCTGACTTTAGTGTCCCTTTAAGCAACAATCCTGTTTCTTTGCAATGAATTGGCAAAGCACAGGTTTGCTTTCAGGATAAAACAACAATATTGTCTTGAAGACACCAATGCCGCGTACACACGTCGTTTTATCTCACAAAACAGAACAACGTTTTTCAAACTTCATTTTAAAAAACGACGTTGCCTACACACCATCATTTTCTGAAAATGCTCTTGCAAAGCGCGGTTACGTACACCACGTTCGACGGCACACTGTTCCATTGAAGCTCCCATCTCATAACTTGCTTCTGAGCATGCGCGGGTTTAAAAACGTTGTTTTAAACGTCGTTTTGCCCACACACGATCATTTTAAATGACGTTTTTTAAAACATTGTTTTATTTCATCACAAAAAACGACCGTGTGTATGCGGCATAACAAATGCATGCTATAGATAATGCTAACCAATAATTATAATGGTTTAAAAAGATTTATTTTATCTCTTCCCCCTTAGCCTATAGGAATACAATTCATTAAGGCTGAACACATTTTTGTCTTGCAAGCAATGCCATTTCAATTGTGTTTTAGTCAAAGACCTTACTTTCATAAAATTATAGAGGTGCATGGGAATATAAAAAGTAGGGTCAGACGAAAGCATGGACAGTCTAAAAAGAACAATTTAAAATCCATTTTCTTGACATAACATAGCAAATACTGACACTTCATAAGCATGCTCTTGGCAAATCATTTTTGACACCTCCAAGTCTTGATTTGATGGTTTGATATTGAACCTGCAATGCCTGCGGGTGAGTAATGATATTTTTCAATCATCAGAATCCTGGTAACCTGCCATTTCTTTTCTTGCTTGACCCTCAGAGATCAAAATATTTCAATGTGAAGAGTTTTCTGTAGTTTTATTTGACATAATCTATTCATATGAAAGAAGAAGAGGTTTAGATGTTGCCTTATTTCACCTACAATTGTAAAATAGTGTACAATAATAGATTCAGAAAATTACAATCCATTAGATGAATAATTGATTGAGTTAAACATTTGTCATTCAATAGATTTTTTTTATTAGTAAAAGAGATCAGTAGAACATAAGTACAGAGACATTACACGATACAGTATAAAACCAACTCGCATGTAATGTAATAAACAGATTTACATATGATACAATATAATATAGCATATTAATATAGTAGGTGGGAATTACAACATATACATGTATATAGTGTGATTTATGTATCTCACCGATAATTTATGTATCTCACCGATAATTTATGTATCTCACTGATAAGAGTTAAACATTTTTAATTAAATAATGAACATGAACTAAACACAGTTATACTAAATTCAAATAACTGATTTCCAAAAAAACATAAAAAAACATATAGGGCCAGATTCACGTACGAGTTACGCCGGCGTATCTCCAGATATGCCGCCGTAACTCTAAGTGAGCGGCGTCGTATCTATGCGCCTGATTCTTAGAATCAGTTACGAATAGATTTGTCTTAGATTCAACCGGCGTAAGTCTCTTACGCTGTCGTATCTAAGTTGAATATTTACGCTGGCCGCTAGGTGGCGTTTTCTGTCGATTGTCGAATATGCAAATGAGCTAGATACGCCGATTCACGAACGTACTTGCGGCCAGGCGTATTTTTTAACGTTGTTTGCGTAAGCCCACCGTAAAGTTACCCCTGCTATATGAGGCGTATGTAATGTTAAGTATGGACGTCGGGCCGGTGTAGAATTTTCTGTCGTTTACGTCGTTTGCGTAAAACGTTCGTGAATAGGTTACGTTCACATCGAAACCAATGAGTATTTGCGGCGCAATTTTAAGCATGCGCACTGGGATACCTCCATGGCTGGCGCATGCGCAGTTCGTTTGGTGCGTCATTTACGTGGGGTCACGGTTAATTTCAATACAACACGCCCCATACATGCCTAATTTGAATTACGCGCACTTACGCTGGTAAATTTACGCTACGCCGCCGCAACTTACGGAGCAAGTGCTTTGTGAATACAGCACTTGCCTGTAAAAGTTGCGGAGGCGTAGCGTAAGTAGAATACGCTACGCCCGCACAAAGTTACGCTATTATACCTGAATCTAGCTCGTAGTTATATGTGTTTGCATATGTAAACATATGCTACTGCGCTGACCCCATAAAACAAATATGAAATAAATAAACAAAAACCCCTACCACAAATATCTGTGAACTAAATCCCAATGTGTGTGCTCTCGCACCAAAAATGTTGTGTGCACTAGTAAATGGTGTACTCAAATCACATGCGGAAATAAATAAATAAACAAAATAGAAAAACTGTAAATCATCAATATGTAAACCTTAGCTGGGTAATAACAGTTACAAAAAAAATAGTCCAATGTGTGTGCATGCACTAATCAGAAAAACAAAAACAAGACAAAAAACAGTGCTTCAGACTTTGCAAACTGTCGCAAACTTCCAAAAATGTGCAAAAGTTTGTGCCTATTATCCTTGCCAAATTTTGTGACTTTTCACCTTTTCTGTGTCACCACCACCTCTGATACAATATGCGCTCACCAGATCAGGGAGAGATACAGCATGTAAAACAAATCCCGGTATGCGTTTCCTCAGACTCCTGTCAGTGGTTCCATTTAACTTCAGGTACGTGAATCTACCCCTATGTAGATACACAGTGCCACGCCCCTTTCAGATTAAAGAGAATTAGAGAAAAAAAGCTTGGACTTTTAAGGCACAACCAGACATGTACAAAAATATACTTTTATTATATAAACATAGGAAACATATATATTAAAATCCACATTAATAAATCAAATACTAATTAAAATAATGCAGCTGTACAGGTATATATACGACTTGCAACTATATGGAAGCTGGCAGAAGAGAATATATATTTCATTGTAGCAGCAAATCCAAGAGTGCAGTTATATTGCAGTAAAGCGGTGTATACTTGATTTTGCTCTACATGTTACGCACTTTGCACTTCTTCAGGAATTTCAGAATGAGTATCAAATGTGCAAAAGAAAAAAACATAAATAGAATACAATATAAGCATGTATTAAACACAATATAGTCAATAATAAGGCTTTCCGTTTTCACATATACCAATGGTGATCAGTCCACAGGGCATCCACAGAAACAAGATGAGCAAGCCAGGCAACTGGGGGGGGGGCGCATCTTAACCACTTCAGTCCTGGAAGATTTTGCTGCAAAATGACCATGCCATTTTTGGCAATACAGCACTGCGTTGCTTTAACTGACAATTGTGTGGCCCCAATTTTTTTTATAAAAGGCTATTTCTTTGCTCAGTTATGGCCGATATGTATTCTACATATATTTTAGTTAAAACAAATTGCAAAAAGCGTATATTTATTGGTTTACGCAAAAGGTATAGCGTTTACAAAATAGGGGATAGATTTATGACATTTTTATTACCGGTATTATTATTATTTTTTTTTTTCATCAAGCAAAAACATTGCATTTTGAACATTGCCTGGAGAATGAGTCCTCAGGGGATCTTCATGCTATTGCATAGCCTACTGATATGTGGAGAAGTAATCTTTAATCCGTACGGTAACTTGGCAGACAGCCTACCTGGCGTACCAGGCTGGGAAGCTCCAAGGTAGCACCCAAGGCTAGGCTGCCAGAGAGCCGGTATTTACAGTGGCCCATTGGCACCCCTGTCGGGATCATTCTGTGCCGAGGAAGGGATCCTCCAACCTCTCCTACAGCCCACCCAGGGTCCCAGGAACAGCCCAGCTATATGGACTTGACCACACGTTCAATACTCGTGGCCGATACGTCTTCCCCCTGAAAGTCCCTTGCTCATAGTGGACAGGAGGTTTCCCTGAGATCATCTCTAGGTGTAACAGTAACAGGGGTTAGAAGAAAGGGGGAAAGAAGAATAAGTAGGGCAGAGGGATGGGAGAGGGGCATGTGCCTGCCCTTACATCGTGCAGGGATGATTACCAGGGGAACACCAGGAATAAGAGAGATCCTTACAAAGCTAACCCAAGGTTCCCAGTTTTTTGGGGGGAAATTCTGGATTGTATCTGACAGGATACTGGCTAGTTTTTCTTGGGTCATTATCCAAGATATTTTCCTCCTGGCTGCCAAAAGATAGATTTTAGGCTGCTTCCACGCTTTGGCTATTGTGAGCTTTGCTCCTGCAAGAATAAAGTGGATTAGTTTTCATGAAGCCTTTGGGATTTGGGGAAAATCTTAGATGTGGGCCATCAACCCCAAGAGTTGGCATCCTCTGAAACAAGTGGGCTCAGCTGCTGGATACATGGCTGCAAGTCTGGTGGGGGTTAGGTACCATCGGGTTAAGACCCTAATATTGGCTTCCATCAGGGATGCATTTAGGATTTCATTGAAGGACTTTGTGCTTGCTGCCTGCCAGATGTCCAGTTCCCAGTTGCTTTGGAGGTCATTCTCCCAATCTTCCATATAGGAAGATTTTCCTGTAGGGTGAGTAAGGGACGAGCATATCATGGAGATGCCTCCCTTTTGCTTTGTGGCTTGGCCACACCCCAACTCATAGGTTGTGAATTTGGGAGGAGGTGTTTTGTCCTTCCATACCTTTTGTAGGAAATTAGAGATTTGTCAGAATCGGAATCTTTCGGAATCTGGGAGCTCCAATTTTCTGATGCAGTGACTAAGGCTTATAGGGCACCTAGAGGTAAAAAAGTGTCCTATACGGTATAGTTCCTTGTCCAGCCACCATTTGAATGCTTTTATGCTTTTGAGTCTGTCACAGAGAGTACAAGAATGGGACAAGGAGGGAGCTAGTATGGGGGGGATGATTTTTGTGGGAAACAAAGAAGGTAGTCTAGGGTGAATTGGAGAACTGTCTGTCTTTTGATAGTCACCCAATCTGAGTTTTCATATCTGGAGTAAATTGTGGAATGCTGTGGCAGTCTTGCTGCCAATTAGTATTTGTGTAAGTTGGGGAGGCCCAGACCGCCTTTGCGTCTGTGGCAGAACAGAGTGCTTTGTGGGATTCAGTAACCAGTGTTTCCCCAGGTGTATTTGAGTATTTTATTCTGAAGAGCTTTTGAGTGACCTTTTCTAATTGGGAGGGGAGGGACCGAAAAAAAGTAGAGGATTCTCGGGAGCATTGTCATTTTAATTTAGTTACTCCTGCCTAGCCAGAAGAACTCATGCTTGGACCAAGCCTTGAAGTTGGATTCTAATTTCATGTACAGCGGGGGTAGTTGTGCACATAGAGAGTTTTCGTGTGGGCCATCAGGGTGATATCTAGGTATCTGATTGAGGTGCCACTCCATTCAAATTTGAACGATTGCTTTAAAAGTGAGACACTCGAGGGGGATTGAAACATTAAGGGCTTGTGATTTTGAGAAATTAACTCAAAGTCCTGATATCTTAGAGAAGTTGTCTAAGGCGGCGTACACACGAGGGGATATGTCCGCTGAAAACGGTCCGATGGACCGTTTCAGCAGACATCTCCGCTCGTGTGTATGGGCTAGCGGACAGATTTCTCCACCCGACAGATTTCAAAGCATGCTTTGAAATCTATCCGGTGGGAATCTGTCCGCCCGACATGTCTGCTGGTTAGTACACTTACCAGCAGACATGTCGGCTCCCACCACCGCCGCGCCGCTGCCGAATGGATTCGGCGCATGCGCGGAAGTGTTTTACTTCCTGGTGCGGTGACGTGGCGGTGACGCGGCGGCGTCAACGTCACCGCCGCGTCACCACTACGTCACCGCGCCGTCCGGCGGCGGGGAATTTGATCCGATGGTGTGTACACGCCATCGGATCAAACTCCCGATCGGACATATCCGATGGAAATGGTCCGCGGACCGTTTTCATCGGATATATCCGATCGTCTGTACGCCGCCTAAGACTTGGCAGAGGTTGGGAAGGGAGGTAAGAGGGGAAGTCAAAAATAAGTCATATATGATATAGAATTGGCCTCTAAAGAAATATACATGTAGTGTAAAGTTAATTAAAAGTACCATCATCCAGAAGTCGGATTTGAATAAGGATTGGACCCCAAACCAAAAACCAAATGAAAAAGGAGGGTTAGGGCAGTTTGGACTATTGCGGTACGATAAACAATTGTAAAGATTGCAAGTGTAAAGGAGAATATAAATTTTATTAACAAAAAGACAATAAAATACAAATTAAAATAGGGGTCACTAGGGGAGTCTCTGGTCTTTATGGATGTAGGAATTTATGAAGGAGGCTAATCGATTGGCCAGAATTTTTGTCAGTATCTTTATGTCATTATTTATGAGGGCGATCGGACGGTAGTTGCTGACTTCTTTGGGGTTCTTGTCTGGTTTGGGTATGACCGTGATATAGGCTGTGTTAACCACTTAAGCCCCGGACCAAAATGCAGCTAAAGGACCTTTTTGCAAATTGGCACTGCGTCGCTTTAACTGACAATTGCGCGGTAGTGCGACGTGGCTTTCAAATAAAATTGGCGTCCTTTTTTCTCCCACAAATAGAGCTTTCCTTTGGTGGTATTTGATAACCTCTGCGGTTTTTATTTTTCGCTCTATAAACAAAAATAGAGCGACAATTTTGAAAAAAAATACAATGGCCCAGATTCAGAGAGAATTCGATTATCGTAGCGTATCAGAAATACACTACGCCGCCGTTTTTTACCTGGCTCTACGTGGAATCCAGGTAGATTTTGTCCAGTAAACGACGGCGGCGTAGTGTATTTCTCCCATCGCAATCCATCTACGCGAGTAGGGGGCGTGAAGCATTTAAAATAGGCGCGCTCCCGCGGCGATCGAACTGCGCATGCTCCGTTCGCAAATTTCCCGCCGTGCATTGCGCGAAATCACGTCGTTACGTCATTCGTTGTTTGAGTAGCGTCGTTTACGGACATTTCTATTCCCGAACGAGTTACACAAAAAAAATAAAAATTTTAATTCGACGCGGGAACGACGGCCATACTTAACATGGGCTACGCACCGTTAGACCAGCAAAAAGCTGGTCTAACAGTACGTAAAAAAAAACAGACGTAAGCGATTGCGAAGACCGCTCGTATCTTCGTGGATCGCCGTAAAAACACATTTGCATATCCCGACGCATGAAAATGACGCGAACTCCTCCCAGCGGCCGCAAAAATATCGCAGCGTAGATCCGAAGGCTTACGAAGACGTAAGCCTCTCGGATCGAAGCCCGAAGCCGCCGTATCATGGTTTGAGGATTCAAACTAGTGATACGGGGCGCGAAATTTGAAATTACTCCTGTCTAGCACCAGTTAGACAGGCGTAAGTGCTTTATGAATCTGGGCCAATGTTTTTTACTTTTTGCTATAATAAATATCCCCCAAAAATATATTAAAAAAATGTTTTCTTCCTCAGTTTAGGCTAATATTTTGAAAACACTATAAATTTTGCACGAACCAACCGATAAACGCTTATTGCGATTTTTTTTTTATTTTTTTTTTTACCAAAAATAGGTAGAAGAATACTTCTACCTATTTTTGGTAAAAAACAAAAATTAAAAAAAATCGCAATAACCGTTTATCGGTTGGTTCGCGCAAAATTTATAGTGTTTACAAAATAGGAGATAGTTTTATTGCATTTTTATTTTATTTTTTTACTACTAATGGCGGCGATCAGCGATTTTTTTCAGGACTGCGACATTATGGCGGACACTTCGGACAATTTTGACACATTTTTGGCACAATTGTCATTTTCACAACAAAAAATGCATTTAAATTGCATTGTTTATTGTGGAAAGGACAGTTGCAGTTTGGGAGTTAACCACAGGGGGCGCTGATGGGGTTATGTGTTCCCTAATGTGTGTTTACAACTGTAGGGGGGTGTGGCTGTAGGTGTGACGTCATCGATCGTGTCCCCCCTATAAAAGGCATGACGCGATCGATGCAGCCGCTACAGTGAAGCACAGGGAAGCAATGTTTACACATGGCTCTCCTCGTTCTTCAGCTCCGGGGACCGATCGCCACACTCCAGCGGCGATCGAGTCCGTGAGTCCCAGAGCTTCAAACCGGGTCACGGGAGCGTGCCGCGGGCCCATGACCCACGGCTGGATAGTAGTACAGGACGTACCTGTATGTGGATCTGCCCAGCCGTGCCATTTTGCTGATGTATATGTGCAGGAGGCGGTCCTTAAGCGGTTAAGGTGGGTATCTAAGGGTTATTATTTTTAATGGCGGTGATCTGTGATTTTTATCGAGGCTGTGACATTAAGATGGACATATCAGACACTTTTGACACATTTTTGGGACCATTGACAATTATACAGCGAGCAGTGCTATAATAATGCACTGATTACTGTGTAAATGTCACTGGCAGGGAAGGGGTTAACACTAGGGGACAATCAAGGGGTCAACGCGACCGCCGACCATGAGCATAGGCACCCCCGCTGCACCTGCTATCCTACTTAAAGGAGCTGACATACAGATATAACGGCTGACCCGCCGCAGTATAATGATCGGCAAGTGGTTAAGGTATCATGTTATGTACGCCCCCATAGTTGCCTGGTTTGCTTGTCTTGTTTCTGTGGATGCCCTGTGGGCTGACCACCTTTGGGATATGTGAAACAAAATGCCTTATTATTGACTATATTGTGTTTAATGCATGCTTATAATGTATTCTATTTATGTTTTTTCTTTTGCACATTTGATAGTTATTCTGATGCTCCTTAAGAAGCGCAAAGTGCATAAGATTTGAAGCAAGATCAAGAATACACCGCTCTACTGCAATATAACCACACTCTTGGATTCACTAATAAAATACAATTATATTCTCTTCTTCCAGATTCAGTGTAGTTGCAGTGTAGTTTTGTATATTTTTTTTATTTTTATATTTTTTTTGTATACTTTCATTATGTAATGTTGCTGTGATGCTATCTTACTGTATTACTCTTATCCATATAGAATACTATCCACTGTGGGTTCCTGACGATGGCCCGTACAGGGCGAAACTAGTAAAACCTTCAAACACAAGTGGCACGAAGAAGAGTATTCGCAGTCATCTGAATACATAGTACTCTCTCTATCCATGATTGTTTTTAACATATGCTAAGTTATATACATGTATTTCTATTTTGTACTTAATAAATCTTTTTTATTTTTCTATAAAATATATATCTGTGTGATTCAGATGTTCTTTTTGGGGTTTGACTAGACTCCTATAAACACTTTAATTGAACATATTTACCCATTAAGCATTCTTAAAAATCCCTATACCACACCCTTACAAGGGTGACCTCTTTAATCCTTACACACTGAGGGATTTAGATGCTTATGGTTCTTCTTCCACATTGATTCCCAGTCTCCAATCAGTGTTTGCTCTACATTACTCCTATAACTGTTGTTGAATAGTACTCCTTTGTGCATGATGGTGGGGCTAGGGAAGGAGTGACTTTTGACAAGGAGCCAATGAAAGAGGCTGCTTTGGCAGCTGCATTGGCAGGCAAACTACTCTGAGCCTGGGTGACAGAGGATGAGGAGGATGAGGACGGCTTTGTTATCCATTCCAGCAACTCTTCTGCATGTTGTGGCTCAATAACATGGCCAGCTGCCGAAAAAAAGGACAAGCGTGCCCCACGGCCACATGCAAATGATGCACCGTGTCCATGACCAGCACTGTTGATTGTAGACACAGAGCCTGTTTGACCGTTTTTAGTGGCCTATGAGCGTCTACCTCTCCTTGGTGGCCTTTCGGACATGATGTAAATGTTGTTTAGCAAAACCACACCTCACTGTATTGTGTACTGTGTACACCACCAGAAAAAGTAGTAGCAACTGCACTAGGGGTGCATGGTATTGTGTACACCACCAGAAGTCTAATAGCAACTATGGGTGCACTGTATTGTGTACTGTGTACACCACCATAAAAGTAATAACAACTGCACTAGGGGTGCATGGTATTGTGTACACACCATAAGTCTAATAGCAACTATGGGTACACCACCAGAAAAGTAATAGCAACTGCACTAGGGGTACACTGTATTATGTACTGTGTACACCGTCTGAAGTATATTAGAAAAAGGTACACCAGGAATGAATGAATGAATGAAGAACTTATATAACGCATCACATGGGAACTTAATCGCCTCTGGGCGCTCGTTGTTCCTGTCTCCTTTGACATCAAAAGAGATGGGTTTTGATCTTTCTTCTGAAGGTCAGGTGGTTCTCTTTCAACCGAATGCTGGTTGGTAAAGCGTTCCATAGTCTGGGCCCTTGGACCGCAAATCTTCGCTCTCCTTTGGACTTGTGTTTGGCTTTGGGTATCTGTAGTAGATTTTGGTTGGTGGATCGTAGAACGCGATTGGAATTGTAAGCTTTTATTTTTTCACATAGATATTGAGGGGCCTTCCCATGGATCCACTTATGCATCAGACAGAGTGCTTTAAAAACAATTCTGTCTTTTACTGGCAACCAATGAAGGGTTCTCAGCGAAGGTGAGATTGATTCCCATGGTTTTTTCCCAGTCACCAGTCTAGCGGCCGTGTTTTGAACGACTTGCAGACGAGAGATTTGGTACTTTGGGAGTCCGAGGTAAAGAGCATTTGCATAGTCCAGTCTGGAGTTTACAACTGTTCCAACCACGACTGCTATGTCTTCTTTGGGAATGAATGGAATAAGTCTGCATAGTAGGCGCAGCAGATGGTGAGATCCGCTGACTACTGACCCTATTTGTGCATCCATTGTCATGTAGGTGTCGAAGATGATCCCAAGACTTTTGACTTTGGTGCTAGGGGTGATGATTTGGCCCAGAATGGGCGGGGGTGTCCAAGTTGTTGTGAGTTGTTTCTTACGGTTGGCGTGAAACAGAAGAAGTTCTGTTTTGGAACTGTTGAGTTTAAGATAACTCTTTATTTTTTTAAGATGGGTTTGATTATGCCCTGTTTCAACTGGGAGGGCACTATGCCTTCCTTGAAAGACTGGTTTATAAGCCGCATGATAGGGGGTGCCAGAATACCAGCACATTCCTTTAGCAGTTTGGTGGGGATGATATCATTAGGCGCTGTGCTATTTCGCAGGGCACGATGATATTTTTAGTGGCATCGATGGAGATGAGTTTAAGAGTGAACTTTGTTGATAACGGTGAATTTGTGTGGATATTGGGCGTATGATTGAGGAGGGAATTGAGGGGGGTACTGTTTTGCTGAATGCTTTCACGGATTCTTTCAATTTTGTTAATGAAATAATCCGATAATTCATTGCAAAATTCTTGGGTGTCTGAATTGGGGGCTTCAAGACAGACTGGATTCATGGTCTGGGTGACCAGCTTAAAGAGTTTGCGGGGGCGGTTTAGGGCATTGGAGATGGCATTGGAAAAGTGATTTTTTTTGGCTTTGAAGATTTCTTTGTGTTTTTTTTTTGTTACTACCTTGTAGATGGTATGGATTTCCTCTGAAGAGCTTCTTTTCCAGGCAGCTTCCACTCTTCTGCGCTCTTGCTTCAGCAACGACAGCTGGGATGCCGGTTTTACGTTTGGGCGCTACTAAGTCGGCTGACTGTAGTAGAGCCGTTTCTTATGGCATCCAGTGTTTCTGTGGCTGTTTGCTGTGATTGAATTGTTTTTATTTTTTTCCCTAAAGTGGTTTTGAAGAGCTCTGAATAGAGCTTCTTTTGCGATCTAGTCCAGTGTGTTGTTACCGGTTTTGACGTTTTTGTAGAGGGGGGATTTATGGTGATTGTGAGTTTAATTGCATGGTCTGTCCATGTTAACGGTTCATTTTTTAGCATGTTAACTTCCAGATCTTGTCTGAAAATCAGATCAAGTGTGTGACCGGAAGTATGTGTTGGCCCACATACTAGTTGCTGCAGCCCTAATCCTTCCACGTGCTCAATGCAGGCATCGGCCACTGGATCCTGTGAGGAGTTGGTCCAGAGGTTAAAATCCCCGAGTAGCAAAAGGTGTTTGCTGTTTAGGGTGTAAGTGGACATGTGGGATTGAAAGCTGCGCTCAGGATAGTTTAGTCAAGGGTAGAGGTAATAGATATTGTGACTGCAGCCCCCCCTAAATATGACTCCAATAGGAGTATATGGATAGAGGTGTGGATGTGTGGGGGTGATGGCGCTGTCACTAGTATGTTGTTTGGACTAGCCCACAAGTGTATGGGTGGGGTTAAAGGGACAACATTCCCTACGGTGTGTGGTAACACAGATGAGGCGGGAGTGATGGTGCTAGCAAATGTTAGCGATGTGTCATTAATTAAAGTAAAAATAAACACATGTGCATAATAAACGTGTGGTGAACTATACTGTGCACTAACATCAATCCATAAATGAAATATTAGGTTCTGTTAGCAGACCGTGCAGTAGGTAAATTTACACAAAAGATATATGTAATATAAATAAAACAAATAATGTACAAATAAAATAAAATAAACTATTGTGACAATAAAAGTGTCAACACTATATCTTCAATATTCGAATGCTAAGATAAACAAACAGTGAGGCGACCATATGACAAATTAGAAATCAGCTGGAAATAGTCCATCAATAACAGTCAGGTGACTCAGTGTGATGTGACAAGTGAGGTGCACCTATATGCATAGGTGTTACGTCAGGTGAATATCGCGGTGACTCCGGTGCTCCCCCTCAAGGGTCCCCACTCACCAAATGTAGTCACCCCTGCAGGGGTAAGAGGCGTGTAGGTCACAGTAAGTGTTCCTCCCGTATTGTGGCACCTTCTCCTGTATTCCAGAGATGGTCACCAGGTTCCTGGTATATTTCCTTGGTATGGATGGTTATTAACACAGCTCCTCCAAATCAAAAAAGAAAGGGGACTTCCATAGTGTAGTATGAAAAAATGAAATAAGGCTTTATTGGCACTGCTGAGCACTGGCTCAGACACAAGTGCAATATACAAAGTCAATAAGGTACTGGAAATAATAAACTTTTAGTGGCACCGTGCAGCGGTGACAGGACAAATAGAAATATAAATAAAAATGAAAGTTAAAAACAAAAACAGGAGTGATGTCCTATGATTAGCCAACCATAGGCACTCCACAATCCATGCACTAAGGGTTCCGGATGTTGATCAATCCAGCATGTGAACGGCGTGCGTTCCAGGCTGACACGCTGGTGATCCCGGAAGTGCGTGTGAGCGTGCGTGTATCCGCTTTACGCGCGTTTCGTAGTCCTTACGTCTTCGGAAGCGGGTACACGCATACCACGACTTGCAGAATAAGTAGGCAACGTCACCATGGCAGATCAATGCGCTCAATAGAGCTATCCAATCAGAGCCACCTAGTGGGTGTCTACTACAAATCATTGCAGTTTGCACCCATTAGTAAGGGGTAACCGCCGTTAGCCAATCAGGCATATGTGGCGGGTTGTTTGTCCAATCGTGGGACAGAACTCAAACATTAGTAAGAGTGTGATATCCAGAGTATTTGAGTGACGGGACTGTTAACCTATCATAAGTGTAAAACGTCACTAATACGAAAAACGTCACTAATACAAAAAGTGAGGCCGTGGATGGGCCGATATGACATACTACAGTGAATTAACCAGGCACAGGTTACCGAAGCACACATGGCCTAGATGGTATTAATTTACCAAAGGGGGGTAGTATACCCAGAATGTTTATATTCATTGCCATGTTAACGGCCCCAATACGCAAAGAACATTACTGAAGGTAAACCATTACATTGTTAATAATCAAGAATGTTACCAATGACAGAACATTGTATTAGACAAACTAGACATTAGGAAGATGAAGCTGTTACAGCTATCTAACGGGCCTATCCATAGGTGAAAAGCAATCCTATGCACCCAATCATGAGATAGTGTGATTATTAAAGGGTGCAATAAAAATTACATAAAATAGGGGATGGTGTTGGAGTGATAGAATCATCAATCATGTGACCAGAGGACACATGAATATACAGTGCAGAAAGGGATACTATGCACGTGAAGTAGTGAGTGGTCATTAATGTGTGCCGTCGCGAGTGCGATGGCTCCCACGAACTAACGCTGCAGATATAAGATGGGTGGGTTGCAAATTATACTACCATTGTATGTCATCCATAATGGCCAAGATGCATTAACAGCTAAGGGTCCAAACAGAGGTGGGGACCAGTCTAAGGAGAGTGTAATCATAAGGAAAAATACTTAGGAAAATATGTGAGGTCATAGGAAAAATATGTGAGGTCATAGAAAAAATATATATATATATACTGGGCATAAGTTACCTCCATAGCCTCTAATTAATAAGGGATAAATTAAAGGTAGAGTATATAAGTGGGCCTATTAAGGGTTAGCCAGGAAGCAGTTGAGATCTATATCTGCATTTAATCCATGCGGCTTTAAAGATCCTAAACGATATATCCAGCTAGTTTCATTCTGGGAAATTGCGGTGGTTTTATTTCCGCCCCTCCAGTTATCTTTAATCAGGTCTATGCCATAGAAGATGAGTTCGGTTGGGTCCTGATGGTGGAATCTCTTAAAATGTCGATAGAGGTTATGCTTAGTGGATCCCTTTTTTATCCTATTAATGTGCTCCCGAATTCTCACTTTGAGGGGTCGTGTAGTACGGCCTACGTACTGTAGGTGGCAGGGACATTCAATAACATATGTCACATGGGTGGAATGACATGTGATAAGCTCTTTGACTTCAAGGAATATAAAATCAAAGAGCTTATCACATGTCATTCCACCCATGTGACATATGTTATTGAATGTCCCTGCCACCTACAGTACGTAGGCCGTACTACACGACCCCTCAAAGTGAGAATTCGGGAGCACATTAATAGGATAAAAAAGGGATCCACTAAGCATAACCTCTATCGACATTTTAAGAGATTCCACCATCAGGACCCAACCGAACTCATCTTCTATGGCATAGACCTGATTAAAGATAACTGGAGGGGCGGAAATAAAACCACCGCAATTTCCCAGAATGAAACTAGCTGGATATATCGTTTAGGATCTTTAAAGCCGCATGGATTAAATGCAGATATAGATCTCAACTGCTTCCTGGCTAACCCTTAATAGGCCCACTTATATACTCTACCTTTAATTTATCCCTTATTAATTAGAGGCTATGGAGGTAACTTATGCCCAGTATATATATATATATTTTTTCTATGACCTCACATATTTTTCCTATGACCTCACATATTTTCCTAAGTATTTTTCCTTATGATTACACTCTCCTTAGACTGGTCCCCACCTCTGTTTGGACCCTTAGCTGTTAATGCATCTTGGCCATTATGGATGACATACAATGGTAGTATAATTTGCAACCCACCCATCTTATATCTGCAGCGTTAGTTCGTGGGAGCCATCGCACTCGCGACGGCACACATTAATGACCACTCACTACTTCACGTGCATAGTATCCCTTTCTGCACTGTATATTCATGTGTCCTCTGGTCACATGATTGATGATTCTATCACTCCAACACCATCCCCTATTTTATGTAATTTTTATTGCACCCTTTAATAATCACACTATCTCATGATTGGGTGCATAGGATTGCTTTTCACCTATGGATAGGCCCGTTAGATAGCTGTAACAGCTTCATCTTCCTAATGTCTAGTTTGTCTAATACAATGTTCTGTCATTGGTAACATTCTTGATTATTAACAATGTAATGGTTTACCTTCAGTAATGTTCTTTGCGTATTGGGGCCGTTAACATGGCAATGAATATAAACATTCTGGGTATACTACCCCCCTTTGGTAAATTAATACCATCTAGGCCATGTGTGCTTCGGTAACCTGTGCCTGGTTAATTCACTGTAGTATGTCATATCGGCCCATCCACGGCCTCACTTTTTGTATTAGTGACGTTTTTCGTATTAGTGACGTTTTACACTTATGATAGGTTAACAGTCCCGTCACTCAAATACTCTGGATATCACACTCTTACTAATGTTTGAGTTCTGTCCCACGATTGGACAAACAACCCGCCACATATGCCTGATTGGCTAACGGCGGTTACCCCTTACTAATGGGTGCAAACTGCAATGATTTGTAGTAGACACCCACTAGGTGGCTCTGATTGGATAGCTCTATTGAGCGCATTGATCTGCCATGGTGACGTTGCCTACTTATTCTGCAAGTCGTGGTATGCGTGTACCCGCTTCCGAAGACGTAAGGACTACGAAACGCGCGTAAAGCGGATACACGCACGCTCACACGCACTTCCGGGATCACCAGCGTGTCAGCCTGGAACGCACGCCGTTCACATGCTGGATTGATCAACATCCGGAACCCTTAGTGCATGGATTGTGGAGTGCCTATGGTTGGCTAATCATAGGACATCACTCCTGTTTTTGTTTTTAACTTTCATTTTTATTTATATTTCTATTTGTCCTGTCACCGCTGCACGGTGCCACTAAAAGTTTATTATTTCCAGTACCTTATTGACTTTGTATATTGCACTTGTGTCTGAGCCAGTGCTCAGCAGTGCCAATAAAGCCTTATTTCATTTTTTCATACTACACTATGGAAGTCCCCTTTCTTTTTTGATTTGGAGGAGCTGTGTTAATAACCATCCATACCAAGGAAATATACCAGGAACCTGGTGACCATCTCTGGAATACAGGAGAAGGTGCCACAATACGGGAGGAACACTTACTGTGACCTACACGCCTCTTACCCCTGCAGGGGTGACTACATTTGGTGAGTGGGGACCCTTGAGGGGGAGCACCGGAGTCACCGCGATATTCACCTGACGTAACACCTATGCATATAGGTGCACCTCACTTGTCACATCACACTGAGTCACCTGACTGTTATTGATGGACTATTTCCAGCTGATTTCTAATTTGTCATATGGTCGCCTCACTGTTTGTTTATCTTAGCATTCGAATATTGAAGATATAGTGTTGACACTTTTATTGTCACAATAGTTTATTTTATTTTATTTGTACATTATTTGTTTTATTTATATTACATATATCTTTTGTGTAAATTTACCTACTGCACGGTCTGCTAACAGAACCTAATATTTCATTTATGGATTGATGTTAGTGCACAGTATAGTTCACCACACGTTTATTATGCACATGTGTTTATTTTTACTTTAATTAATGACACATCGCTAACATTTGCTAGCACCATCACTCCCGCCTCATCTGTGTTACCACACACCGTAGGGAATGTTGTCCCTTTAACCCCACCCATACACTTGTGGGCTAGTCCAAACAACATACTAGTGACAGTGTAAGTGGACATGAACTCTGTCCAAGGTGAGAGAAGCTGCGATTTTGGATCTGGTGGTCTATAGCAGCGTAGAATATGGACGGTCTCCTGTGGATTTATTTGTAGTTGTAGAGTGAGGGTTTTCATGAATGGAAGTGGGTTCTGAAGAGCTAGTTTAGTGATCGTGAGGTGAGTTGGTAAACCTGAAGCACATGGTTTTAGCCCCAGATCAATTCTGCAGAGTCGTCCAGCTGAGGTTTGGACAACATGACTGCTGCCTCCACTGATCTTCTCCAAGCTATTTGAAGTCCAAACAAATCTATCTTGCCAACTGGTAATAAATTGGGCCCAGTTGAATTTGGCTCCAGCAGCACTATAGGTTGGAAATCCAGGCCACACATCAGGGGATCTATCTACCAATCCCCTTCTGAATTTTTTATACCAGTGAACTTAGACCAGAATGCAGCTTGTGTAGCTTTGTTTTTAATCACATGATCAGAATGACCTATCCACGGTACAGCTTTTTGAGCTATTAACAGTTGATCCTTCGCTATACCCCTGAAGAAAGAGAGACATCTCTCAGAAACGTTGGGATAATCTGAAGAATCATACTGTATAGCGCAACTTTTTAATTTTTGAACTGAACTGTACAATAACTTTTATCCACTCCAGATCAGTTTATGTTTTTATTATAAAAAAATGTGTTTCTATATTTCTAAATAAATGTTATACAAGATACCTTTCTTTACTATAAATACTGTTTACTTTGTGTAATCATAATTTTGTGCCTTAAAAGTCCAGTCAGGGGATCCAATTTTCTTCTGCAGAGTAACTCAGGCGAGACATACCTGCAGAAAGTCCCGGGGAAAGGAGTTTTTTCTCTTTCAATATTTCTTTATTATGTTTTAAAGAAAGGCATTACATGTTATCTTAAAGACAATAACAATCAAAACAGATGTCACCACCAGAACATTGTTATACATCTAAAAATAAAAACATTGAGTTCAGTGGAGGTATAGCAAACAAAAATTTGGGTGGAGAGAACAATATGAGAGTATAAATCTGAAGCATAAGGTACCAGTGGTAAGGAGGGGGGAGAGGGGGAGGGGAGGGGAGGGGAGGGAAGGGGGGTGGAAGGAGAAGGGCACCAGCATGGGCGTAAAAACAGGAAAGGAGTTTTTATGGGGGGGGGAGATATTAAATGAATGATTGGGAGCTAACCTCCCCGTTTGATCCAGAGGAAGGTGAAAAACCCTTAGCTGTGCTGGGCCAATCTGTGCAGGCAAGGGAAAAAAAATTCCTTCCTGATCCCCCTTATGGCGATCGGAGAGCCCCTGGATCAAGACACTGAATAGTGGGGGGGGCGTGAGTTGCTCTATTTTAGGGTTGTGGGAGGGGGGGGGGGTTTGTGCTGCCAACAATCTCCCAAAAGCTGGGGTTTAGTAAGATGGCTATGTCAGAGCCAGGGGCAGTGCAGTAAGATTAGGCCGGGTGTGGGGTGGAAGGTGGCCCTGGGGCAATCAGGGAGACGGTGGGATTACTCCTGGGGAAAAGAGGAGGTGTTTGGGGATTTTTCGAGGGGGGGTTTTCGGTGTCCCCTGGGCGGCGCAGAACTAGGCCGCAGTTGAAGCCTTTCCTAGCTGCGCTTGCCGTCGGTTAACGCGGGCCAAGGGGGATGGTGGAAGTAGTGATGGTGGCTGGGGGAGTAGGGGGGAATGGCCTGCAGTCATGTTTAGGCTACACTGGATGCAGTGTATATATACAGTGTATATATGTGTGTGTGTGTATATATGTATATATATATATATATATATATATATATATATATATATACATACTGTATGTGTGTATCTATCTATCTATCTGCAGCGCTACCCCCGCAGGAGCCGCTGGTTAGACTTGGGATCTACTCTCACTAATTTATTTACCCCCTTCAAGCGGCTCGAACCCTCCCTTGGCACACCAGACAAATGTAATAGTATGTAATACTATGTATATGTAATAGTATTGTGTACCCCACTTGGTTGGGTCCACAATAACACATATGAAATATGTTATGACAATATAGCAATGTTGTTACCTTCTTCAACTTACAGCTCTAAATGAGTAAATACACCTCACACAGTCAATATAGTAAAACCAGAGAGGTAACTTTACTTAGCATATTGTAAAAGGTAAAATGAGGTTAAACAACAGGTTAAGCATAAGCAAATAATCATATAAGAATGACTCCGCAAGGGCCCTTTGCGAGAGTCGGAAAATAAAGAAAGGAACTTAGCTAAACCGGTATTATTACCAAGCATAAGAGTTGCTATAGGCAGTCTATGCTCGCGAGCTTCCCCTAGTTGGCAGGTTCCGTAAAATACAAGTGCAGAAAACCCTGGCCAGGCTTTACTCAAACAGCTTCAGAATGTTCCTGCAGGATGAAGTCTATGTTGAGAATTGTTGGAGCACTTTTTTCAAAATGGGCACCGTTCTACTTCCGGTCCTAACGATATATATATACAAGTATAGCATACAGCGAATCATATCCCTCTGATGAAGTCATGTGACATGACGATACGCGTCAGGAATAAGGATTAGCCCACGTGACCGGAAGTGACCTGAGTCCGTCCACCAGTCCGATTGGATGCTATACCAGATCCCTTGTGTCATGGACCTTGGATAGCAGAAGTGTTCCTCTTTGAAATATGTTACACAGTGGGGGGTCTTCTGCCCTGTCTCAACTCTTCAGACGGTTCCATTGTTCTGTGGCTGGCTATTGTGTACATTGATTGCCCTGGGGCTTCTGTCTCAATACACATAATAGTCTTTCTATTCAAACTATCCGACCAATCTCTGCTGCGTCGTTTTGAAGTCCTTATTTTCATTGAAGAGGACCTGAGTGAGAATCACAAATTTACTTTACAATTGACCAATAGGAAAGTGGTTGTTGGGGGTGGGATGTTACAAATTGTACTTTCAATAAGAGAGTCCTGTTTGAACATACATACAGCCTGCCTGGTGTGTGTTCTTAATGGATCTTGAACGGCACATAGCTGTAGTTCGGATCCCAGAACCTTGGATGACTGGACCATCAGACGTTGCAATCGGCAATCTGATCCAATAGAAGGAGAGGTGTGTCGGGAGAGCAGAACGGAGCGAGCAAGGGTCTCGTCACACCTTGTTCTTATTTTTACTCGTTTTTACATGTAAGCACATTTTACCCTTATTAAATCAGTTTTACTCAGACGTACTTCACCATGGATCTTTATTTTATCCATTCCGGTTTGACCCATTGCTGTCTTTGATCTGTCGGGGAGCCTTCATTTTTGTGAAGTCCATCACTTGTCTACAACAGATGCCCACACAGCAACCATGCTAATTCCAAGAGGTTACAACTCAGCTGTTCAAAGCGGTCATTTCCTTGCTGTAAGGTAAGCGCTCTGTGAGCCCACCACCAGGAAAACATGATTGAAAATTGCATCTGCTTGAACCACCAGACCCACTATATGAACTGTGTATGATACACTGCATTGGATTCATCAGCAATCAGCTACTAGGATTCATTGCAGTCTTGTACTCTTCACTGTTGTTGACTGACCACCATTAGTGTTGAGCAGAATATGCCATATTCGATTTCGCGATATATCTCGAATATATAGTCGAATGCGAATATTCGTGATATTTTTTGGAAATGAAATTATTGCGAATTTTCGCTATTGCGAATGCGAATTGCGAATGCGAATGCGAAATTTCGAGAAATGCGGAATGGAGCACTCTGATTGGCTCAGAATATTTGTGATATATTACAATACACAATAATTGCGAATATTCGAGAAATGCGGAAGGAGCACTCTGATTGGCTCAGAATATTCGTGATATATTACAATACACAATAATTGCGAATATTCGGCAAATGCGGAAGGAGCACTCTGATTGGCTCAGAATATTCGTGATATATTACAATACACAATAATTGCGAATATTCGAGAAATGCAGAAGGAGCACTCTGATTGGCTCAGAATATTCGTGATATATTACAATATAAAATAATTGCGAATATTCGAGAAATGCGGAATGGAGCACTCTGATTGGCTCAGAATATTCGTGATATATTACAATATAAAATAATTGCGAATATTCGAGAAATGCGGAATGGAGCACTCTGATTGGCTCAGAATATTCGTGATATATTACAATATAAAATAATTGCGAATATTCGAGAAATGCGGAATGGAGCACTCTGATTGGCTCAGAATATTCGTGATATATTACAATACAAAATAATTGCGAAATTTCGAGAAATGCGGAATGGAGCACTCTGATTGGCTCAGAATATTCGTGATATATTACAATATAAAATAATCGCGCGATATCGCTATTGCCGAATAATCGCATTGCGATTTTTCGGCAATATAAAATGAGCGCTGCAGCTACTCGGCCCAAGGTCTCTAATCATACCAGCAATGCTTTTAGACGTCGATGGGGATCTCTAGGATGTGATCTGTTCTAAAAAAAAAATTGAAAAAATTAGAATATTCGAAATAGCGAATATTCGCCGCGATATTCGTGTTATTCGCGAATACTCGAATATGCAATATTCGTAGCGAATATTCGCAATGCGAATATTCGTGAGCAACACTAACCACCATTATCATTGTTTTTTGTGCATGTTTTCAGTTTTGTTCACTGATGCATTTATGGTTTACACTTGCACACCATTATTTTGGATTGTATCTAATGGGACTTTCTAGTTAATTTAATATTTATATTTCCCTGTGTAATTGTTTCTGCACTCATTAATTTCCTTTTCTTCAACCACACACAGTGATTTGTACTCACACATTTTTGAGCAGCATTTACATATACATATACATACACTTTCACATCATTTACCACTCACTATTTTGTATTTAGTTTCACTTTGGCTAGCGCTGAAGATTTCCACTTAAAATACCTCTATATTGAGAATCGTTGGAGCACTTAATTAAATTTGTAATCCAAAGAGGGAAGTTATGCCGTGTACACACGATCACTTTATGTGATTTAAATGACCGTGTGTGGGAGAAAACGTTGATTTATGTCTTGTGAAAAAGGACAAAAAAAAATTGAAGCATGCTTCAATTTTTTGTGTAGTTTTTCAAAACGTCGTTTTTTTGTTTCACAAAAAATCACCACGTGTAGCAAAAAACGTTGTTTAAAACAACGTTTTCAACCCGCGCATGCCCAGAAGCTAGTTATGAAGCGAGCTTCAATGGAAAGGGTGGTGAACGAAAGCTCGCTTTGCTAGAACATTGTGAAAAAAACAATGGTGTGTAGGCAACATCGTCTTTGAAAATTGAAGTTTCAAAAACGTTGTTTTTTACTTCACAGAAAACGTTGTTTTTTTTCATCACATAAAGTGATCGTGTGTACGCGGCATTAAACTCAGTCAAAGGGGTATTATAAACACAAATACTGGTGGACTGATCGTCCAGTCAGAGTCAGTCAATCCTGTTTGCGTGACTTCAGATGCTAGGCCTCTTTGCTAAAAACAATGAACAGTACGTGGCTCCGTTTGATGGGGTACTCTCACCCAAACAGACTCAGTCCGCCTGAGGCCTTCACGAAAAACGCGCCAACCACTCTCTGCTCCGCAACACACGATCTCCGGAATCCGATCCTCCACTGCTACGATCGTCAGCAGGTGAGTCTTCTCCGGTATTTTGGCAACACAAGATGGAATCACTTGGTCCTGTCTCTTTCCGGATGGCTGGTCTCCAGATGAATCTCCTCTTAGAATTCAGGCCTAGCTGCTTAGCTGGAGTGGTCTCCCCTGCTCCGCAGAGGGAAGAACGCAGGTCCCAAGAGAAAAAAAGCCAGCTCCTCCCCGCCTTTAAATAGCCTCTCCCATAAGGCTGTGCGGAGGTGTCATGTGCTCCAGGAGGGCAAGGCACTGTGGGAGGTGTAGTCTATTCCTACTAATTGTCAATGGAGTCCGTTTCTCCTGGTACCTCTAGTCCCACAATGCATTACTTTTAAAGGAAAACCAAACACTTATGTACAATATAACTGGAACTCCGGTGGGGATGCAAGTCTACATTACTATCAATGATCCATGATAGTATGACCCCGCTACACAGTCCTTTTTGGATAATTTTGGTAGGTCCTCGCTTCCCATTTGAGTCATGTTACAGTAATACTTGGGTACTCCCACTGCCGAAACTCTTATCTGTTCAGCTCTGGGTCTTCCCTTCGTCTGCAACTCCATTCCCTGACACAGAGCTCGCACTCCTTCAGCGGCTATTTGAGTTCACTCTTCCTTAGAGACCATTGACCCATAAGGTCTTCTCGATAGAGCATCTGCATCTCTGTTTCCCACTCCTGGTCGATACTTCAGGCTAAAATTAAATCCTGAGAGGGCGGCCAACCATCTATGTCCTGTAGCATCTAATTTGGCTGTGGTCAGCAGATAAGTAAGCGGATTGTTGTCAGTCTTTACCACAAACTCGGCTCCATACAAATAGTCTTTGAGCTTATCCACAACAGCCCACTTCAGTGCAACAAATTCAAGTTTGTGGGTGGGTTAGTTCTTTTCAGATGAAGTTAGACTCCTGCTCACATAGGCTACTGGGCGTAGATAACCACTATGTTCTTGGTACAATACCCCTCCTAGTCCTTCTCTACTGGCATCCACGTGCAGCTCATAGGGTTTGGAGGTATCCCCATAGGCCAGCACAGGAGCAGTGGTTAGATTTTTCTTGAGCTGAATGAATTCCTCCTTGCACTTGGGGCTCCACTGGTCACGGATGGACTCTTTGGACTTCCGAGGCCCCAGATTGATTTTTACCAGTCTCTCTGAGTCAGGAACACCGTCTTTGTCTTCAGTCTTCAACAGTTCATTCAAGGGCCTTGCGATCTTGGCAAACCCTTCTACAAACCTCCTGTAATAAGAGCAAAATCCCAGGAATGACCACAATTCCGTCACATTGGTGGGCTTGGGTCAAGAGGTCACTGCCTCCAACTTCTCCGGGTCTGTTGATATCCCTTCTGCAGAAACAATATGGCCAAGATAGTGAACCGACGGTTGGTAGAATTGACATTTTTCTCTGGAAAGCTTTAGGCCTTCATCATGAAGCCGTTTTAGTACTTTTTTCAATCTCTGTTCATGTTCTTCCAGAGTCTTCCCGAACACAATAATATCATCCAAATACACCAACACTTCGATCAGGTTCATGTCCCCTACTGTCTTCTCCATCAATCTTTGGAAAGTGGCTGGGGCCCCTGACAATCCCTGTGGCATATTATTATTTATATGTTGAATTCAAAGAAACCCACAGGGGTGATGAAAGCTGTCTTCTCTCTATCTTCTGGGTGCATAGGGATCTGGTAATAACCACTCTTTAGATCCATCACGCTGAACCATTTGGCTCCTGATAGGCTTTGTGAGGCATCCTCAATTCGAGGTGTGGTGTACTGATCAGGTATGGTTCGCTTGTTGAGGGTTCTGTAATCAATACATAACCTTAATGAGCCGTTCTTCTTTTTTCACTACCACAATTGGAGAAGCATAGGGACTCCTGGATTCTCTAATGGTTCCTGTTTTTTTTCAATTCTACTAGCTGCTCCCTGAGGTCTTCCAAATCCATCAGAGGGACCCTCCGGACTCGTTCCCTGAAGGGCTTATCTTTCTTCTGCCGAATCCTGTGAGTGGCACTCTTCGCACACCCAACATCAAACTGAGTCTTTGAAAATATCTTTTGCCACCGGTCAAGTTGAGCTTTAGCCCTCTTCTTCCATTCTGGTGGTAGATCTGTGCCATCAGGTTGGTACCCCTTCTTTGTGTCTCCAGTCTTCTTTACCTCTTCTAGGTCAGAGGGGGCAACCGGGGTGGCTTGATGTACTCGGCCAAGTAGCACTGTTCCACGATTTCTCTTCAGCACTTTCAACGGGATCACTTCAGGTATCACTTCTACTCCCTCTGAGTGCCCGGCAGAGTCGGGCTCAAGGACAAGAAACAGGCCTGGCTGAGACCAGGTAAGCTTCACCGAGGCCTTCAAACAGGTCACCTCTCCGGGTCGTAGTACCTTTGCGGTCTTTTCCAGCCACCAGATTTTTCCCACTCCTTCTTCAGGGACCTTCTTCTCCATCACTAACTGCTGGTAGACCCTCCGCAACATTGGATGGACCTTTTGTGAGGGGACCTCTGCTGCTTCAGCTAGGGGGATTAAAAGCCTCCAGACTAAATCAGTGTTCGTCCCTATACTGAGAGAGCTTTTGTGGGCCCCTGGTGGCCGAGGGCAGGCTACTGCTAGGGTGTCAAAGGTCTCTGCTGCTCCCGCTACAGAAGGATCGAAGGTCAAACGGATTGGTAGATATCCGTTGTAAGGGAAACTCTGGGTTCCTATACCCCATATTTCCAGCTCTTCCAGTTTGTGAAAGGGTAAGTGGGAAAGGTATCGATCATAAAAGTCTCTGTATAGGAGGGTCACTTGAGCCTCGGTATCCAGTAGGGCTTTGGCGTAGATCCCTTCTACTTGGATGGAAACTAATGGGGAAGGCGCCACTAGATTCTCAGGAAACTTCCGGGGTGTATATTTCCCCCTTTGCTTGGTGACCCTTACCCTCACTCCCTTCTTATTAGGGCTTTTTTCTTGCTTCCACCCATCCATGCTGGGAAGAGATGTAAGGTGGCATTGGGCGAGACTTTCCTTCTATCCTTTGCTTCTCTGCCTTCTTTGTTACTTTGGAGTTGTCTACAGTAGGCGGGCACCCGGTTAACTCCTTCACCCTCTGAAGTTTTTCCGCCGGCTTGTACATTTGTTGACTAGCCTTAGTTGGGCTGGGGCAAACTTCCCTTGTGTGTCCTACTCCTCCACAGTTGAAACAGAATATGAATCTTCTGGGTCTTCTTGGCTGATCACCCTGCCTATAGACGGGCTTCTCTGTCTCTTGCCTTTGGGTTTGGGAAGGGAGAACCTCCGTTTGACTGGTCAAAGCGACCACCATTTCCATGAGTTGGGACACCTGAGTTCTCAGAAGCTCAACTTGAGAGTCACTTTCCTCTGTGGACACTACACAAACTCGTGCAGTGGGTTCTGAATGCTGGTACCTATTCTTTTGTTCCACAAGAACCTCTTCCTGTCGGATCATCCAAATCAGATCAGGGTATTTCAACACTCCACCCCCATGTTGGGTTCGTAACTGAAGGGCAATGGGATCCATGGGCTGGGCTCCCCTTATAACTTGTTGAGCTCGGACCTTGTCCACTTTCCTTGGATCCATTCCCTTCTTTAACAGGATCTGATGCAGGATTTTATCTAAGCGCCCAACAAACTCGGATAACTTTTCTCCCTGTTTCTAGAAGCAGTGTTCCAATAGATAGTGGAGTTCCCTGGCGTTTTCAGTTCTCCCAAACACATTCTGCAAAACATCTAGATAATCCTGTGCATGAGGCCCCGTACACACGGCCGAGGTTCTCGCTGAAAATCAGCGAGAACCTCGCTGGAATGTGCATTCCAGCGAGGACCTCGGCCGTGTGTACGGTCTCGGCGAGCTTCCCGTCGGGAAGCTCGTCGAGCCGAAAAAGAGAGCACGCTCTCTATTTTCTCGACGGCCCGCCTGGAAGAATGGCTGGTTGCCATTCCCGACGGGCGGGTCGCCGAATTCGACGGCCGGGAGAGAACCTCGACGGGCGGAACGATGTGTTCTGCCCGTCGAGGTTCTGGGTCGTGTGTACGCGGCCTCACAGTTTTTTTGGCTAAGTTTAAGGTTGCGTATAGCCTCTAACGCTGGTCCCCTTAGACTCTCCATAATTATTTGTCTTTTATGCTTCTCTGGGACTTCCTGTTACCAGGTAATCTGGGGAGTCCTTTTTGCACTGAGCCACAATTTCTCCGAAAACAGCACATAATTCTGGGCCAAGCGTTTTTAATGGTGAGGGGCCAGACTCCTCTGTCTTCTCCTCTTTAGATCCTTTGGGAGATAATGTACTAGAAGAAGTAGGACCATCTTGTTCTTCTTTAGGGTGTATTAAGAGTTCTACACGGTCTGCTGTCCTTACAGTGGTACCTTTAAAAGAATCTGGAAGTCCTTTTTTCCACTCACATAAGGCATATGTGTGAGGGTTGGTGTTATCCACCTACATGTCTACCACCCATGGCTTCCTGTCTATGGATAAGACCTTCAGGGCTGAGAGTAATTTATCTTCTGCCCAGGCTGCCCCTTTCATTTTCACCACCAAACCATTCTTACAGTCAACATTTTCTTCTGCGCACCACTTAAAAGCGGCAGCAGCATCCATAGCTGGTTCTGACAAGGGTAAGGCGGAGTCACCCATACACGTCACTGGGAAACCCTTGCCTTTCTCCTTGGTTGGCTGTACAACCAAGTACAGTAAGGCCTGTAAAGAACGAACTGAAAAACAGAAATCCAGCGGACAGGAACGCACTGCAAAACAGATACGACCTGAAGCATTGAAAAACAGATACAAACCCACAAGCACAAACTGAACCCGAGAAAACGAGATGCAAAGCACGGAGACTGAAAAGCGCAAATCGGCTCTCACCAAACTTTTACTAACACACGGTAACATGGAATCAGCAAAAACATCCTCAATAGTGGCGCCAAAGGCTTTGGCCTTCCCCTTTATAGTGCCGTCGTACGTGCTTTACGTGTCCGCATTCTGACACGATCGGTTAGTTAACCCATGGTGTGTGGGCATGATGGACCATCAGTCAGCTTCATCGGTTAACCAATGACAACGGTCCATCAGACCGTTCTCATCGGATGGACTGATCGTGTGTACACGGCTTTACAGTACTTTACCAAGCCCCTAGATTACACAGCCCTACTGCAAGGGAGGATTTGTTGAGGATTTCTTTAGTTAAGCTTAAAACTTAGCCAGTTTAATTTCTGTATCAGTCAGGTGTTATACTGTTAACTTTTTCATAGCACATTAATACTTTTAAAACAGTTGAAATATACAGTCATTTTAAGTTCAATCATCTGCTATCACAGTGAATTTTCAAAATGTCAACACTTATATACCACACAGTAAATTAAGCATTACATATATTACTTTTCCTGAATCAACAATTTATTGGATACAATTTGCTACACCTTTTATGTCTTACAAATTTTTTGTGTGCAAGAAGTACCAAATAAAGCATATTAGATTAATATATATTTTGAACATAAAAGAAATGTGAGAAATATTTGACTAGTGTTTGTCCTATAAAAAAAGTTCTCTATCACATGCTTCACCTTCACTAACATTAATATAAACAACATAAAGTGCTATGACTGTTTCATGGCTTCTGTTAAAATGTTTATTTTATTTCCCACTAATCAATTCTTTATGTTTTATCAGCATTTCAAAATTAACACCTTAAAGTAGAATAGATGTCTTCAAAATATTTACAACCACATTTCTACTGGCAATATAGCTTGCTCTGAAGAATATCTTAGCTAAGATGTTAAATATTTTATATTTTTCAACATTAATCAAGGTCTTGTATGTATTAATTTATATGAATATTTGTATTTTTTTTTTTCAAAATAGATTTTTATAATACAACAGTAAAGACTTTAAATCGCTCAATCATAAGTAGTACAAGACAGTTTGGCAAAGCCGCGCTCATGTAACAAATGAGTTAAAATGAGGAATGCTAGGCAACAGTCCTCTATAATTAAATAGTTAATAAATGAAATTATAACAATCTCATACAAATTAGTGTGCAACACGGAGCATCCCCCACAAGGTGAGGGCTGAAACAAGCCTCATAGGATGATGACACAAACGCTCCCCTGTAAATTAAATGGTTAACATAATAATTAAAATAATCATCCTAAACTGAAGCAAACGTAGAATGATGTACACCACAGACTAATCTCCTAGGGCAATAGCACAGATGTTCGTACAGTCTTTGCAACTGGCTGTATCAAAGATTACTTGAAAACAGTCCCAGAAAATAAAACAGCAAAAAATTCAGGTAGGATCCTAGTAGTTAACACCACCACAGTGACGAGCTGACAGCATCAAGTGATCCCTTCACCAAAATAAGGGGGGGGCCGCTTACCAGAGGGCAAGCTCAATATAGCGATTGGCTATAACCCAGCCACGGCCTTTAAACTCCTAGATGATTCTTGGACACGGCTTCCAGCAGATTTCAAAGCTGGCGGTACTCACAGACATCAACCATATAGTGGAGAGAGAAGGATAGGCCAATAGTGTGATTCCGTTTAAACCAAGAGGATTTATTAAAATGAAATAATACTCACAATATAATAAGATTTCAAAAGCATATAAAAACAATCGCCGGCCGGCAGACAGATCGGAGCCCTTCCTCCGTGCGTGGTGACGTCACTGCGCGTCCTCCCAGACGCGTTTCGTCATTAAAAGGACGTTATCAATGGGTAAGTAGTACAAGAATTGGTACAATTTAGATAAACTTGTTATTACAGTGTACGCACAAAACAAGACATGTGTACTTATAATGAACTGCGGTAAATGTTTAAATTAGAAAGAAAAATAAAGGAGATAAAGAAAGATAAAATAAATAAAATAAGGGAAATAAAAGGAGGGGAAGGGAAGGGAGAGAGCATCACTATAAATAAATTTGTTGTAGCAATTCATACCAACAGTAGAGTAGTGTTGTCAAAAGGATGTTATTCAAGTTTTTTAGAATACCATTGTTCCCAGGAAAGCCATAGATTATGAAGATTAGAGTATGAGGGTTTTCTACTTAATATTATAGATTCATACGTGTAATGTGATTTAACCAATGTAAAATTAGGTCAGCTGACACTAATTGGAGGGTGTAGATAGGTATTCCTAGATGTTTGGTGGGAAGTGTGGACCATTTAGTGCAATGCAGTATTTTCCATGCTTTGACTCAGGCTCGAATAGTCGGTGAGTACAGGTGTAGGTGTGGTAGGTTGGTGGTAGTGCTGAACAACAAATGTTTAAGGTTTTTGCCCAGTGTCATGGTATTTTTGATGTTTCCTCATAATGTGTTTAGGTGTGTATTTACCCAGTCTTTCATTTGGGACAGTATGGTGGCTAAGTAATAATCTCTTAAATCAATGTACCACAATACTCCTGCTGGTCTATGTTTAATAATTTTTGAATGACTACATCTTGTTTTTTTTGCCCTGCCATACATACTTGTGTACAATAGATTGAAGAGATTTGATGTAGGAATTCGTAAGTGGTATAGGTATTGTACAAAATATATATAGTAATCTAGGGAGTATGAGCATTTTAAAGGCTGCCAGCCTACCAGACAATGCAAACTTGTATTTGGAAATTTTGGCTGTTTCTCTAATAAGCATTTGTTTAGCTTAAATGTAGTTGTTACTGAATAGCCCTTTTGTAGATTTGGTATGTGTACTGCCCAAATAAGATATTCCCTTGTCTGCCCATGGGTAGGTATAGAGGTTGTGTAGGGTACCATTAGTGATTGGGAATGATTTAGAGATAATCTCATATGTGTATACCATATGTGTATACTTGGGCTGAGGGTGTTGAGTACAAAGCCATTATGGTGGAGAGGATGTGACCTTGGAATCCAAATTTATGAAGTGTCGCTTTGAGATATGACACGTCAACTCTATCGAACACCTTCTCCATGTCCAGGGATAGAAGCAGAAAAGGCGTTTGCGTAGATTCAGACGCTTCCTGCGCTACTCTGCATGTGAAGAAAACAAGTAATCTCTAACTTGTACCCTAAATGTGCCCCATGTACCCTGAATGCGCTGGGCTCTGTACCCTGATGTACCCTGATGTGTGCTGTACCCTGATGTGTGCTGTGCCCTGTACCCTGATGTGTGCTGTGCCCTGATTGTGTAGTGGGGTGTTCAATGGTCATTGTGTAGTGGTCAGGGTTAATAATGCGTCAGCGGTCAGGGTTAATAATGCGTCAGCGGTCAGGGTTAATAATGCGTCAGCTGACACCAGTGCTGTTTTTGAAGTTTGAAAGTTTGCATGCGGCCCCCCAAAGGATAAAAAAACTTGTTTTGTGGCCCTCAGGTAATTTCAGTTTGAGACCCCTGCCCTAAGACCATCTGCTCCAGGGGATTTGTTAGATGGTAAGGTTGAGATGACATCTAAAATGTATTTTAGAGTAAATGGGGCATTCAGTTTGGAGAGTTGATCTTGGGATATTTTGGGTAGATTAATTTCTTGCAAGAAGGAATCTACAGTATATCTTTTATGGATGGTTGGGTAATGGTAGATTCATCTTTTAAGTTATATAGCATGTTGTAGTAATGACTAAACGCATCAGCTATGGCTTGAGCGTCCACAAGTTTTTGTTTTGTGGTATAGGTGTGAGATTTTGGTTTTAATGTGATGACCTTTGACTCTAATGCCACGTACACACGATCACTTTTTGTGATGAAAAAAAACAACGTTTTCCACCATGAAAAAAAACAACGTTTTTCCAACTTCATCATAAAAAAGATGTTGCCCACACACCATCGTTCCTTCAAAATTCTCTAGCAAAGCTCTGTTACGTACAGCACATACGACGGCACTCTGTTCCATTCAAGCTTCCGTCTCATAACTTCTGAGCATGCGCGGGTTTAAAATGTTGTTTAAAACGTAGTTTTAGCCCACACACAATCATTTTTTACAACACAAAAAATTACATTTTCAAAAACGACATAAAAAATTGAAGCATGTACGATTTTTTTTTTTTTTTTTACGTTTTTCAGAAGACGGAAAACATTGTTTTAGCCCACACACGATCATTTTAAATGACGTTTTTTAAAACGTCATTTTATTTCATAACAAAAAACGACCGTGTGTACGCGGCATAAGTGCCATGGCTTTCCCTGCTTTGTTCCGTGTGGAATAGTGTTTAGCTTTGAATTGTTTTTGGGCTTTGTCATACGATTAGTAATACATTTCTTATATCTTATTTCTTCTATAGTTCTTGTCTGTGGAGTAATAATTTTTCTTTCAGTTTGGGGTCTGGCTTTTTCTGTTATTTTAATGTTGGATGTCTAGACCAGTGTTTTTCAACTCCAGTCCTCAAGGCACACCAACAGGTCAAGTTTTCAGGATTTCCCTCAGATGAAATGGCTGTGGTGATTACTAAGGCAGTGAAACTGATCAAATCACCTGTGCAAAATAATGGAAAGCCTGAAAACATGACCTGTTGGTGTGCCTTGAGGACTGGAGTTGAAAAACACTGGTCTAGACGCTGTGATCTCCTTCTTTTCTCTTTAACACTTAACTGAATAATAATCCCTCTAATGAACGCTTTTTGGACATTCCAAAGAACGGTATTGTTAGATGCTGTTCCTTTGTTGAAATCAAAGAATTCTTCCAGGTGTTTACGAATAGAGGCCGAATGTTCGAGACATTGGCTCTCCAGATCTTTGTGTGTGGGGAAGGTGGTAAGTTGTTGATATTGATACGGTGCATGGTCTGACCATGTAATTCGAGATTTTCCTAGCTTGTGACGGAAAATATTGATTATATGAAGACAGGAGGCGAGTATCTTATGCATTAATCCTTTCTTTATTAATGCTCACAGCAGATAGTGTAAACCAAAGTAAAACCATTTAACGTAAGTAGTAAAGAAAAAACAGTAGGAACTACGTATCCCAGCAGCCCTGGGTCTTAGCCCCTCCTACTAAAGTCTCTATAAATGTCTCGTTCTGTCCTGAATCCTCCTCTTTCTTTGTGTGAACCCTGAGGTGATTAGATCCAGATCTATACTTGTAACCTTCCGTCAACCGTCGCTCCTACGGGCAGTCGGTCCACGACTCTTTAACTGAAGACTCCCGAGGTAACGTCCACAGGTCCCAACAGGTTAGCCAACTGGGCTACTCGGACCAGCAGGTCATCCGAAAACGGGGAACATCACCCGAACATCATTCTAGACGGGAACAATGTCAGTAGCCTGAAATGAAACACATGACCGTGAAAGGGTGGGGAGGGAGGGAAGATACTCGCCTCCTGTCTTCATATAATCAATATTTTCCGTCACAAGCTAGGAAAATCTCGAATTATACATCAGACAGGAGGCTCATATCTTATGCAAGTTCAAAGCTCAATACAGTATTCATACATCATTGCGAATAAAAACATTATCTCTGAATCATACATTATAAGACAGACATAGCGACATGTTCCTCCGGTCTGAAATAAAAGAGGCGGAAAACTGTCTCGGAAGACCAATCGGCCGCCAGTAGGAGGTCTGAAAGAGATCCTCCGGTGGTCACCACCTTGGTAGCCATGGCTCCTCTGGTAGAGTGAGCCCCGAACAGGGCGACGTCTATGCCCGCCATAGCCATGGTTGACTTAACCCAGCGTGCCAGTGTGGCCGGGGAGACCGGTTGATGAGGTCTCACGTAGGATATTAAGAGTTGCGAAGAACCCGAGGTTCGTAGGTTGTTCGTGCTAGCCTCGTAAGCTTGAAGGCACCTGACCACACAGAGTCGTGGGTGTGCCGGGAAAAAGGGGTAGAACACCGAATGTAAGCCAGTTTTGGTTCTGCGGACAACCGTGAACCTTACCCCGTGGGGTGAAAACTGACGTCTAGAGATGTCCAAGGCCCTAACGTCTGACACACGCTTGACGGAGATCAGGCATAGCAGGACCGTAAGTTTGAATGACAGTAGTTTGAGGGACAGCGAATCGTTATCTTCCCATTCTGAGAACATGTCAAGGACCTTGGAAACATCCCAGGTGGACTGATATTTGGGGCGAGGAGGCCGTTTGAACCTGATGCCTCGAAGCAGTCTGCAGATTAGAGGGTGTTTACCGATTGGCAGGGAATCCACCGGATCGTGGTAGGCTGATATGGCAGACCTGTAGACATTGATGGAGCTGTAAGACCTGCCGGAGTTAAAGGAATCCGCCAGGTAATTTGCTACGACGGTGACAGGGGCGCGTATGGGATCAGCCTGCCGTTGGTCACACCAACGTACCCAGAGTTGCCAGGCTGATCGATATGCCGATCGAGTCCCGGGGGCCCAGGCCACAGAGAGGAGATCTCTAGCTGAGCTTGAAAGGCCGACGTGCGTGTCCGGCAACCCGAGATCAACCATGCCAATAGCGTCAGTGTGCCCTCTTCTACCAGAGGGTGAACGCCTTTGGTCGGGTGTGACAGGATGTGAGGGCATTGGGGAAGGAGTCTGGGGTGGTCTATGGCCAGGTCCAGGAGGAGAGGGAACCATGGTTGTGTCGGCCACCATGGCGTGACTAGAACTATCGTCGCCTTCTGGCACATAGTCTGCAGTAGGGTCCTGGGGATCACTGAAAATGGGGGAAACGCGTAGTGTATTCCCCCTGTCCAAGAGTGATGGAAAGCGTCTACTGCCGAGGACCCTGGATCCGGTCTCCAACTGAAGAAACGGGGTAGCTGGTAATTGAGACGAGAGGCGAAAAGGTCTATATCCAAGGGGCCCCAGAGTAGATTGAGCTGGGCGAAGATCGAACGGTCCAGGCACCAATCGCTGGCGTCGATAAGATATCGGGAATTCCAGTCCGCGACCGTGTTGGAAGTACCCGGAATGTATTCCGCCATGAGGATGATGTCTCGATACAGGCAGAAGTGCCAAATCTCTGCGGTAATGTCTGCCAGCACTTTGGATTTGGTGCCCCCTAAGCGGTTGATGTATTGTACCGCTGCAATATTGTCCATGCGTAATAAGACACAACAGTTGGACCGTTCCGCTAGGAAACTCTAAATAGCGAATAACGCCGCCAGGAGTTCCAAAGCGTTGATATGCAAAAGGGATTCCTCCTTGGACCAGGTCCCTCCTGTTGAGGTTTCCCCCAGGCGGGCACCCCAGCCCCGGCGGCTCGCGTCCGATTCTAAGACAACGTCCGGGCGTGAGTTGAAGATCGTCTTGCCATTCCACTCGATGGCGTATCGGAGCCACCATCGTAGTTCGACTTGGGCTTCCGAGGAGAGGGGAACCTCGTCCGCATATCAGAGTCCTTGGCGGAGGTGTAGGATTTTTAGCCTCTGGAGGGCCCTGTAATGCAGGGGGGCCGGAAAGATGGCTTGGATGGATGCCGCAAACAGGCCTACTATGCGGGCGAGGACGCGTAGGGACAAGAACCCTTTGCGGAGTACCGCCCTGATCTCCTTGCGAATCAGTGCTAATTTCTCGCTGGGTAGGCGAAGGACAGCTAGATTGGTGTCCACGGAGAAACCCAGGAACTCCATCTCCTGGGCCGGGACTAGCACAGACTTTTCCTGATTGATCAGGAAGCCCAGACCTAGAAGAAGATTGATCGTCCAATTCATGTGGTGGTATGCTTGAGTCTTGGAGTAAGCTATAATGAGGATGTCGTCTAGATATATGATCAGACGAACTCCTCTGGACCTCAGTGATGCCACAACAGGTTTCAAGATCTTTGTGAAACACCACGGGGCGGATGACAGCCCGAATGGGAGGCATGTAAATTGCCATGTGCGTCCCCACCACCTGAAGCGGAGAAGGTGTTGTGATGCCTGGTGTACGGGGACGGTGAGGTAGGCGTCCTTTAGGTCCACTTTTGCCAACCAGTCTCCCGGGACGAGGAGATCTCGGAGGCAATGGATGCCCTCCATCTTGAAGTGTCGATAGGTGACATGTTGGTTCAGATCCCGAAGGTTTATAACCGGGCGGTAACCTCCCCCTTTCTTCTTGACTAAGAAGAGGTTGCTGAGGAAACCTGGGGAGGAGGGGTCGACCTCGATAACGGCTCTTTTGGATATCAGTTCCCGGAGCTCGTTGTCTACAAGGGCCACATTCTGTTCTGCAAACCGGATGGGGGGTGGAATCACTCCCAGAGTCGGTGTGGATATTAAATCTATCTGGAAGCCTGTCACTGTATTTAATATCCATGTGTCTGCCGTAATCGCAGACCAAGCGTGGGTAAAAAACATTAGACGGCCCCCCACAGGTGTGAGTGGCAATGGAATGCGTGTGGTACGTACCGGAATATGGGCGGGAACGAGGATATCCTCTCTGGCCGCGTCCTCTCCAGGGTCTGCCACGTGGTGGGAAGAAGGGTGCGGGTTGCGCAGTGGTGGAGTACTGAGCGGGAGCCTGAGTGAAGTGAGATTGGGCAGTTGACCTCTGAAAGGGTCTGCCGGAGTTATAGCGGCCGGCAGAACGGCCCCTACTTCTGCCGGCCCGGGAAAAAACTCTATTGTTGCCTGATCTCTTGAGTGATGTTTGTGCCTTGTCAAGGCTGTTAAACATGCCCACAAATTTATTTATGTCTTTGACCAGGGAGTCGCCAAAGAGCATGCCCTCTGCTGAGGGACCTGGTTCTGATTCTGCCAGGTGGGCCAATTGCGGATCGAGCCGCATAAGGATTGAGCGTCTGCGCTCGACGGAGCAGGCGGTATTGGCACTGCCCGTCAGACATATGGCCCTTTGGGCCCATCCCCGTAGTTGGGCTAGGTCAACTGCCTGACCAGTGGTTGCGGCTTGTTCCGCTAGATTAAGGATCTTGGTCAGGGGTCCGAACAGATCCAGGATACGGTCTTGGATGTTTTTGAAAGATCGGTCTATCCCCTTCTTGGGAAATGTTCCTGTTTTCAACAGATATTTTGTTAAAATGGGGTCGACCTCAGGTGTCATGACCGCTTTCATGGGTATGTGGGGGCGAGGACATTCCGCTCTCAGCTTGTTGCGGTTGGACCTCTCTAGGGGTCTGCGTGCCCAAAGTTCGATGTATTGGGACACGTGGGGAAGGGGTGACCAGTCCCCAGAGCGGGGGTGAGAAATGGCATCCGGGTTGAACAACGGTTCACCCATGGCATCAACAATATCTTTGCCCTGGTTGTCAGGGTTGGCCTCCTGTAGGAGTGCCGGTGCCCCCGCATCCTCCTCTTTGTAATAATAATAATCATCAGACCCTGAGACTTCGGATTCATCCGACTCAGCGGATGAATCGTCGTCTGACTCGAGGACATACGAGTCTGGTTTGGCCCGTTTGGCGGGTCCGTGCCTCTTATGTGACTCCCTGAGGCCCAGGGGTTGAAGGGGGTCTGAGGAATGCGTGGGGTGGCAGTCCGTGTGGGGATCTGCTCCGAGCATATTTTTTACTTCCCCTGCCGGGGAGTCATAAACCGTCACCGTGTGCTTCCTCTTTTGGGAGGATTTACCCTTTTTTACGGTGGGTTGTGTGTCATGTGACATGGGTACAGGTAAGCTGGGGGCTTGTGTTGCTCCGGAGGAGGAGGCAGCTGCAGTTAAAGCTGCCTGTATGGATCTATGGATGAGATCCTGGAGCTGGGCAGTATTCAGGATTTGTGCTGAATCCAGCACCATTTCCTGAGCTGTGGAGAGGGGAGAGCCTTCTTCAGTCATGCTGCTGAGAGTAGTCAGCGCTGTGCAGAAGGAAGGTAAGGTTATATTACAGGAGTGGGCTAGTACTGAAGACAGGGAATAAAATTCCCAGAAACTAACTAAGGATGGCTACTCTACCTAGTTTGGTTCTCACTGTATTGTGTGTGTCCAGGCTCTGTCTCCAACCACCGCGCCGACTGGCATGCGATGGGAGGAGGGCTTGAGGGAATTGTGTATTCCAGGGCGAAGTCTCACGAGATTTCAGCCCTGGAGCGCTGATTGGATGGCGCCGCGATGGGTACCGCCCCCCCCTCGGTCTGCGCGCGTCGCGATTGGACGAGGGGAGCGGTGTTGAGGATAGGGTACAGGGAGGTGAAGGGTCCACCTCCCTGTACGCGCGAACGCTGTCCTGAGGGGAAGGAGGAAGCCAAGATGGCTCCTCAGATCGCAAGACAGGGAGGGGGAAAAAAGGAACAGGGCGCAGAGCGGACCTGCCGACGAGCGCAATCACAAGGTGGGGGCTAGGGAGAAACGGCACAGAGGCAGTAGAGTGGTAGGAAAAACGCAGAGGTGACGAGAAGTCAGCGCCAGAAAAACCCGGTGGCAACCCCAGAAAGTGCAAGGGACCCCGGAATGTTAACTGACAGCTCCCAATATAGGAAGCAGGCATACACCTACAATATATATAAATAGAATTCTGACAATAGTTATCAGTCCACACAAATCAATGTACAATCAGCAAGAGACATTGTTAGTACTTATCTTATAGCTCCGCCGTGAGCAGAAAGAAAGAGGAGGATTCAGGACAGAACGAGACATTTATAGAGACTTTAGTAGGAGGGGCTAAGACCCAGGGCTGCTGGGATACGTAGTTCCTACTGTTTTTTCTTTACTACTTACGTTAAATGGTTTTACTTTGGTTTACACTATCTGCTGTGAGCATTAATAAAGAAAGGATTAATGCATAAGATATGAGCCTCCTGTCTGATGTATAATCGTGGCTTTAGATGATTCTGAAATTTTGGGTAGTGTCCATTTGTCCACTAGAAAGTAGTCAATTTGTATACAAATTGTGCCAATGTGAAAATAAAGAATTGTCCCGTTCAGTGGTGTGGTGGCATCTCCATACATCGTACAAGTCATTTGTTTCTTAGAAATTCCCCATAGGTGAAGTGAGTCTGGTACTGTGGGAAGATGTGTCAATAGAGTTGTCCGGTAAAATATTGAAATCTCCACAAACAATAAGGTAACCTTGATGGAATTTGGTGAGCCTTTTCATTCGTTGAGAAAGGAACCTGATTTGTCTGATGTTTGGCCCATATACGTTAACAATAGCATATCTGGTATTGTTTAGGGTACAGTCTAGGGCCTTCCACGTCAACCAAGCTGTTGTGAAGCGTGAAGGCAATTGTATTTTTGATTGCAGTCCTAACCCCATTTTTCTGGTGGGTAAAGTTTTTGTAGGTGCAGTGAGGTTCTGCATTTTTAAAGTGTGTTTCTTGCACACATATGATGTCACAGTTAGATCCCTGGGATGTACGCCATAGAGAGGATGTCTTTGCGGGATGATTAAGCTATTTGGCGTTGAGCGACAGGAATTTAGGCATTGTATGTTGTAAAATACTGTATAAAGTAAGATTTTTACACACAGTTGTGTGGAAGTGAGCTTCTATGCAGTATGGTCAGATGGTTGAGGTCCTCTGGTCCGTATTATTCGAGTGCTTTCAGGGGTAGTAACAAAAAAATATGTGGGTAAATGGGAAAACAATAAGTTGAAAATGAGATAGGAAAATCAGTGAGAAGAAAGTAAGCAGGAACAAACCAACCATTGACAGCAGATGCTTGTAACTGGAACTGCTGTGTACCTATGGGGTGTTTGTGAAGCAATTTGCAAAAAGCAAGGCATCCAATCGGAGATATTGTTAAGTGCATCTTGTATGAGTCCACTAATCAGATAGGATTTAGTGCTTTACCAGCATGAGGTTCGTGTTGGAGGGTTGGGTGTTCTTCCTGCGATTGGGTTGTGCTAAGCTAGGGGGGACAGGAATGATACCCCAAATGGTTAGAATTTTCAGGCCCTCTTCCACGGTGGAGATATTGGCCCGGATTCACGTAGCACTTACGCCGACGTATCTCAATATACACCGCGTAAGTGTAAATATGCACCGCCGTATCTATGCGCCGTACCCTTAAAACTAAGATACGCCAAAAATCTGACTTCATCCGACCGACGTAACTTGCCTACACCGACGTATAGTGGGCGCATAGTTACGCTGGATGCATTTGATACTCCCATTGATTTGTGATGCAAATATGCAAATGAGGGAGATACGCCGATTCACGAATGTACTTGCGCCCGGTGCATATTTTAAGCGATTTGCCTAAGGGTTACGTCTGGCGTAAAGTTATTCCTCATATAGGAGGCGCAACTCATGCAAAGGTATGGACCAGGGAACAGCCGTCGTATTTTACGTAGTTTACGTAGTACTACGTGAATGGGGCTGGGCGTAGGTTACGTAGGTTATGGTCACGTCGTAGGCAGTGATTCGAGGTATCTTAGTCAGTTATTTCGATGTGCTTGTACGCATGCGCACGGGGATAAATCAAAGTTACCACGCATGCACCGTTCGTTTTAAGTACTTGGATGATGCTCAGCCTATCATTTGCATGGGGTCACGCTTCATTACCATGCATCACGCCCACTTCCAGTCTACTTCCACCTACTTTGACTTAAGTTGGCTTACGCCAACGAATATACGCTACCATGTCTGTAGCCTCTGACCCCTGTACCATGTCTGCAGCCTCTGACCCCTGGACCATGTCCGCAGCCTCTGACCCCTGTACCATGTTCGCAGCCTCTAAACCCTGTACCATTTCCACACTCTTTGCAATGTGTGTGTATATATGTGTGAATATATATATATATATATATATATATATATATATAGTATTTGCACTGAACTTAAACTGTATCGCTGTAGGCTTTGCGGGGGGGGCCTCCATATCCATTTTGCTTGGGGCCCCCAAATTCCTTCAAACGGCCCTGCACAGAAGCAAACACAAACGGTATTCAAACCACACATGTAAGGTGTGGCCGTGAATGCTAGAGTGAGAGCAATAATTATAGCCCTGGACTTCGTCTGTAACTCAAAACATGTAACCAGTAAAAACAAATTAAAGTGCCGCCTATGGGGATTTTTAAGCACCAATGTTTGGTGCCATTCCACTAGCGTGTGCAATTTTGAAGCGTGACATGTTAGGTATCTATTTACTCGGTGTAACTTAATCTTTCACATTATGCAAAAAAGTTTATTGTTTTTTTTTTTTTTTTTAAGCATGAAACATTTTTTTTCTGCCAGCTTAAGAGCACTCACTATGGCGAGAGTTCTGAGATGGTCGTCTGAGCCCGGAGCTCCGCACCACGCCGAACCAGGAGCGTTCACAGCACCCTCTTCAGCCCCGCTCACCATCCTTGCCCCCCAACAAGCAGAGAACACCCTTGTATGACAAAACCTGGACCCCTCCGCAATTTCGATCCCCTCACAGAAGGAACTCCTGATTACAGGCAAGTGCTGGACCCAGCTCTCCTACACTTCACCCCTGGCAATCCTGCCTCTGGAATGCAGGCTATGACCCCCCCACCAGCCTCCACAGAGTCCCTGCTCAGCCACTCATTTGGGGATCAGGCTTTCTCCTCTGCAGGGCCTGCAGCACCTGCCTATGCTGTCTATGCTGACTCATTACCTCATGGTCCCTCAGCCCAAAATAACCCATTTTCTGCTGAAGATCTTTACCTTAAACTGTCCGCTCTCCTGAAAAGGGGCCTAGCCACCACTGTACCTAAAATAACAGGTGAAATAAAAGCAGACCTCAAGAATATCGGATCCAGGATGGATGCCATTGAATGCAAGCTGGACCAGACTGCTTTGGTCTCTCACCAGAATTCTGATCTCATCCAAACCCTCCATGATCAACTGGACACTGCCTTCTCTCGCATAGATGACTTAGAGAACAGGTCCAGGAGGCATCACCTGAGACTGATTGCAGGAGATGTGTACTAATACCCGGCAGTGACAATCATACTCTGCCTTGGTATCACTCCCTGCGCCTTGACCCTGTATAGCACTGCATCTGATCCTGATGCTGTCTGTCTGTAACCTGAATCTAAATCCTGTACCCTGTGCCTTGTACCTGTACCTGTCCCCCCTGTGATCCATTCGTCCTCTTCTTGTCCTGTTTGTTCTCCCTTTCCCCAGCTGCTGACCTCCCATTGACGATCCTGGCCTGGCCCTGTTATGATTATGGTTTTCCCCATTACATGTACATAATGGTCTCTTACTGTTACTATTTGTGGGTTCTGTTGGTGTTGGTTGTTGTGCACAGTGTGGTATTAGAGGTTGTTATTTTTATATTATATCACTTATCTTTAATAAATTATCATATTTTCACTTAAACACGTCTGGGTTTCCTCTGTTGCAGTCCACACAGTTCTGGTCTTATCTGATACGTGACACCTTCATTCCTATCAGTGCAGGTTTCTGAGAGGACTGAAGGTATAGTGGGGTTGTTCTTTGGTACGCTTGCCAACTAACTGCATGGCAGGTCGACAAATGTCTGGTCAAGCATGTGGTGCCCAAGTGGGTGATGTTTTGGCCACGCAAGATACGCTTCAGACATATGTTGCAAATAGCAGCGGTGCGATCTGATGCACTCGTCTCAAAAAAGGCCCACACCAAAGAACTTTTGGAATAACGCGGAGAGACAGCAGTGCCCTGCACATGCGGAGCTCTGTGGTGTGATGCAGTCGGTATGCAGTCCTTAAGCTGGCCCCTGGAGGCCATCCTGCATTGTTGGAGATGTGCCTCCTCTTCTCTCCTATCAGGCACCCACGTGGAGTCAGTGACCTCATCATCCCTTCTCTCCTCATCACTGGAGCAAACCTGGCTGTATGCTGCAGCTGGAGTATTATTACTGCCAGATTGCTGTCCTTCTAGGGCACCCCCTCTCACTGGCTCACCTTACTACCTTTCTCAAGCCGGGTACCATCATCGGAGCCTTCAAAACACTGCACATCCTCCTGCAGCATGTACCCAACACTGTGGTCAAACAGTTCGGGGGACTCCTCAGGGGGACATGGTGGGGAAAGGGAAGGAGTGACTGATGCCATTGAGCCGAGGGATGTGGCCGCCTTGGCAGCTGCTTTGCCAGACAAAGTACCCTGAGCCTGGGTGAGAGAGGATGAGGAGGATGAAAACGACTTGGTCATCCACTCTACCAAGTCTTCAGCATGTTGCGGCTCAACACGGCCAGCTGCCGTGTGCTGATGAGGATGTACCGTGTCCACAACCAACACTGTTGCCTCTAGACGCAGAGCCTGCTTGCCCTCTTTTATCAGCTTGTGACTGTCTGCCTCACCTTATTGTAGCTGCACAAAGCTGGGATGTATATATATACTGATTATACTGAAGCTAGCAGAATCAACTGCCTGTCTGTAGTATTATTAGTAAGAGAACACCAGCAATTCTCTTCAGTTAGCTTTAGTTGCATACGGTGCAAAGGACACAGTACACTAACTGAAAATACTTGCAGCTCCCTTCCTGTGGTATTAGTATGAGAACACTAGCAATTGTATTCGGGTAGCTTTAGGTGCACACTGTGCAAAGGACACAGTACACTAAGTAAAAATACTGCAGCTCCCTGCCTGTGGTATTAGTATGAGAACAGCAGCAATTGTATTCAGGTAGCGTTAGGTGCACACTGTGCAAAGCCACAGTACACTAACTGACAATACTTTCAGATCCCTGCCTGTGGTATTAGTATGAGAACACCAGCAATTGTAGCCAGGTAGCTTTAGGTACACACTGTGCAGAGGACACAGTACACCAAGTAAAAATACTTGCAGATCCCTGCCTGTGGTATTAGTATGAGAACACCAGAAATTGTATTCATGTAGCTTTAGGTGCACACTGTGCAAAGGACACAGTATACTAACTGACAATACTTGCAGATCCCTGCCTGTGGTATTAATATGAGAACACCAGCAATTGTAGTCAGGTAGATTTAGGTGCACACTGTGCAAAGGCCACAGTACACTAACTGACAATACTTGCAGAACCCTGCCTGTGGTATTAGTATGAGAACACCAGCAATTGTATTCAGGTAGCTTTAGGTGAACACTGTGCAACGGACACAGTACATTAAATGAAAATACTGCAGCTAGCACAATCACTTGCCTGCCTGCCAGTATATTAGGAGGAGAATACAGGAACAGATCTAGCTAAACTGAATACAGTGTATAAATATATATACACAACACCTGGAATGCATATATATCTTTTACACACTGTAACTGCAGCTAACTGACTCGCCTGCCTGCTCTATCTAACTCAATTGAAATGACACTGTCTCTCTCTCTCTCTGTCTGTCTTTCACCACTGCCACAACACACTATACAAGGCTGCCACGCAGGGGCCTTATATAGTGTGGGACGTGTACTAAACCCCCTGAGACATAATTGGCCAAAGCCACCCTGGCTTTGACCAATTATGGCTCTCTTTGCTTATGGCGCTGTGATTGGCCAAGCATGCGGGTCATAGTGCATGCTTGGCCAATCATCAGCCAGCAATGCACTGCAATGCCGCAGTGAATTATGGGCCGTGACTTGAATTTGGCGCGAACGGCCCATAATGATCGAAATTTGGCGAACGTCCAAAGAGACGATGTTTGAGGCGAACATGGGTTCGACTTGAACTCAAAGCTCATCCCTACTGCTGACATGTGGTCCAGCAACATGGTCAGGAATAATATACAGTATTTTTTTTACAGCACATAGGGTAACAATGCTTGTGATTCGGAAGGATGCAGAACAGGACTGCAGATTGTTGTCCTGCCACATCTCCATACAGCTGGTCGATATGATGCAAGATTTGTCAGCTCCACCCCCTTTTTTCTCCTTTTCCTCCATGCCCTCCTCTGCTGAATTGTCTTTCTTTCCTCTCAAGGCCTGCTTTATTCAGACACCATTCTTGTGTTGCCAAGGAAAACACAAGAGGAGAGGATTCTGGCAGTTTTGGAGGCATTGAAGTAAAGGAAGACATACGTCAAACCATAAGGCCTTGTACACACGAGCAAACAGATTTGTTCAAATCTGTCTGTCTGACAGATTTGAACAAATCTGTCTGCTGGGATTTTGGTTTGCTCGCGTGTACACACGAGCAAACCAAAATCCCCGCCAGCAGACAGTGCGCTGACGTGTCGGTGACTTGGCGGTGACGTTGACGCCGCCACGTCACCGCACCAGGAGGTAAAACACTTCCGCGCATGCGTCGAAACCATTCGGCGCGTGTGCGAGAAGACATGTCTTCTGGTTAGCAAACTAACCAGCAGACATGTCGGGCGGACGGGTTCCCAGCCGACAGATTTCAAAGCATGCTTTGAAATCTGTCGGGTGGCCAAATCCGTCTGTTAGCCCGTACACACGATCGAATCTGTCTGCTGAAATGGTCTAGCAGACCGTTTCCAGCAGACAGATTTGATCGTGTGTACGAGGCCTAAGAGATGGTTTTCCATGCCCAGAACCATTGGGAGTAGTACATTGCTGGAAGGAGGCAGTTCCAGATACTGTAATCCTCAGTGACCCAAAGGACTCTGCTTCTCATGTCTCCTCAAACTTGCGGTGCATGGCCTCCCTTATGCTTCAAAGCCTGCAAAAGGACCCGAGAATTTGTGGCATCAAAAAGAAAGATTATTATTGTTACAAGGGGAAAGTCTTGGAACTTATCCTGTCCCCACAGAGGGAGCAGAGGGTGAAATATCTTCTTGCCACCATTTTATTCTCCAGGGTCTCCATCTTATTTAGAAAATTTGTGTGTTTTAATGTTGCCCATGAAGCCACATTAAAAGACCATTTCCCTGCTATACAGTAAATCTATAAAATATATTTATACCTGTGTACAGGTACCTGTGTTATGTAGTCCATAATTAATATGTTACACCGCTTAATTAGTGGGCTGTTCTGTGTGTTGCTGTCTGTACTTCAGAGGAGCCCTTTGATCTTGTCCCGCCATGGTGGGCCCCACAATGTAATTGCCTCCTCTTATGGCACCTAGGCTAAATGACCTTAAACTTCTGTCCTGGAATGTAAGAGGCCTCAATTCAAAAGTCAAAAGGGCATTAACCACTTCCATACCAGGCACTTACGCACCTTCCCGCCCAAGCCAATTTTCAGCTTTCAGCACTGTCGCACTTTGAATGACAATTGCGTGGTCATGCTACACTGTACCCAAACAAAATTGTCGTCCTTTTTTCCCCACAAATAGAGATTTCTTTTGGTGGTATTTGATCACCTCTGCGGTTTTTATTTTTTGCGCAACAACTAATAAAAGACTGAAAATTTAGAAAAAAAAAATGTTTTTTATTTTTTTCTGTTAACTTTTTTGTAAATAAGTATGTTTTCTCTTTCAATTACGGGCACTTATATGGCGGCACTGATGGGCACTGATGAGGTAGTACTGATGGTCACCGATGAGGTGGCACTGATGGACACTGATAGGCTGCGCTGTTATGCGGCACTGATGGGCACTCATAGGTGGCACTGATGGGCACTCATAGGTGGCACTGATGGGCACTCATAGGTGGCACTGATGGGAACTCATAGGCGGCACTGATGGGCACTCATAGGCGGCACTGATGGGCACTCATGGGCAGCACTGGGAACTCATAGGCGGCACAGAATGGCACTCATAGGTGGCACTTATGGGTGGCACTGATGGGTACTTATGGGTGGCACAGATGGGCACTGATAGGTGGGCACTGGGCATGGATTGGCACAGAGGGGTGGCACTGAAGGACACTGTGGGGTGGCACTGATGGACTTTGAGGGGTGGCACTGATGTATATGTTGCCAGTCAGTGCCCATGTGTGGGCACTGACTGGCATCTTTCTTTTTTTTTTTTTAACCTGTATTTTTTTTTTTTAATCCTGTTTTTTTTTTTTTTTTTTCGTTGTTTTTTTTGCCCTGCCAGTGTGGGCATTCCTGGTGGTCTAGTGTGGGCATACGAGGGGGGGCAATCAGCGTGAACCCCCTCTGTCAGGAGAGCCGCCGATCGGCTCTCCTGTACTCGCGTCTGTGAGACGCGAGTGAGGAAGAGCCATCTACGGCTCTTCCTGTTTACATCGTGATCAGCCGTGATTGGACACGGCTGATCACGTGGTAGCGAGCCTCCGCCGGAGACTCGTTACCGAGATCGGTGATGCAGGGTGTCAGACTGACACCCCGCATCAGCGATCGCCGCGCTGCGCACCCCCACGGGCGCGTGCGGCATGAAATCGTGCAGGACGTTTGAGAACGTCCAGTCACAATTTCATAACCACTTCCCAGCCGTAAATCTGCTATTGGCCCGGGCGGGAAGTGGTTAATTATAAAGCATAAACCTCATGTAATTTTCCTGCAGGAAACACATCTGGTGGATTCCAGAGTCATTGCCTTACAGAGGGCATTTGTTAAAGGTGCTTTCCATTCCACATACTTGAATTATGCAAGAGGAGTATCAGTATTAATATCTGATTTCGTGTACACACGACCGCTTTTCGGGTTCTAAAAAACAACGTTTTTTTTTTTAAATGTCATTAAAAACGATTGTGTGTGGGCTTCAGAGCATTTTTCAGGTTCTGAAAAATGGGCAATTTTTTTTCGAACATGCTCTTATTTTTTCATAACGTTTTTAACCTTGTCTGTTTTAAGGTTGTAAAAAATGGTGGTGTGTGGGTTTTAACAATGTGAAAAACAAGCAAGTTATGAGACAGGAGCGCTTGTTCTGGTAAAACTAGTGTTTGTAATGGAGATAGCACATTCATCATGCTGTAACAGACTGAAAAGCGCAAATCGTCTTTTACTAACACAAAATCAGCAAAAGCAGCCCCAAGGGGGTGGTGCCATCCGCATGGAACTTTCTCTTTATAGTGCCATTGTACGTGTTGTACGTCACTGCGCTTTGCTAGAGCATTTTTTTTCACGAATCGTGTGTAGGCAAGGCTGTTTTAATGATCAGGTTGAAAAAAAAAAAGTTGTTTTTTTCTAGACCCTTAAAAACGTAGAACCCGAAAAACGGTTGTTTGTACGCGGCATTAGTCCCTACTCTGTGTGCTGGAGGAGGTAGTAACTGACCCCTTTGGAAGATATGTCATAGTGATCCCCACCATTGATAATACCCCCCATCAGGCCCGGACTGGCCATACCGGGCCCACGGGCCGGCTGTGGCCCACGAACGGCCCTCAGCGGCCAGCGGGCCATATGTCACGTCCCCCCAGGGTGTACACACCAACACAGCGTCAGATAGTGAGAGCTCAGCTGGGGTATCAAAGCCAGCTCTGACACTTTTCCCCTCCCCTTGCTGCCCCCACAACCAGTTAGAGGAGAGGAGCTGCTTCTACTCCTCCCCCTCCTCTCTTCCTCTCCCCCTGTGTCTGCCCTGCCCACTCTCCCGACAGACACTGTTCTGCTGCCTAAGGGATGTGGGCGGGAATATTCAAGCTAAAGCCAAACAGAAAGGAAAGATGGAGTCTGATATCCATCCATCCATTCATCCAGTCCCTCCTGCCTCTGGGTGAGTACACTGTACACTGATGTAGGGGTACCCTTCATCTCTCTCTCTCTCTCTCTTTTTTTTTTCGTTTGCGCCCCCCCCCCCCCCAAAATTTTTAACACCAGCCTCCACTATAGATTGCTAGATAGATAATAATCAATCTAGCTATCTATCTACAGTGGCGGCTGGGGGGGGCGCAAACGAAAAAAAAAAAAACAATTGCAGCCTCGCTGTGCCCATCAAATGCAGCCACTGTGCCATGCCATCAAACACAGCCACTGTGCCATCAATTGTCAGTCACCACTGTGCCATGTCATCAAATGCAGCCAATGTGCCATCAATTGTCACCACTGTGCCATGCCATCAAACGCAGCCACTGTGCCATGCCATCAAACGCAGCCACTGTGCCATCAATTGTCAGTCACCAATGTGCCCTGCCATCAAACGCAGCCACTGTGCCATCAATTGTCAGTCACCACTGTGCCATCAAATGCAGTCACTGTGCCATCAATTGTCACCACTGTGCCATGCCATCAAACGCAGCCACTGTGCCATGCCATCAAACGCAGCCACTGTGCCATCAATTGTCAGTCACCAATGTGCCCTGCCATCAAATGCAGTCACTGTGCCATGCCATTAAATGCAGCCACTGTGCCATTAATTGTCACCACTGTGTCATGCCATCAAAGGCAGCCACTGTGCCATGCCATCAAACGCAGCCACTGTGCCATCAATTGTTACCACTGTGCCATGCCATCAAAGGCAGCCACTGTGCCATGCCATCAAAGGCAGCCACTGTGCCATGCCATCAAACGCAGCCACTGTGCCATCAATTGTCACCACTGTGCCATGCCATCAAATGCAGTCACTGTGCCATGCCATCAAACACAGCCACTGTGCCATCAATTTTCACCACTGTGCCATGCCATCAAACACAGCCACTGTACCATCAATTGTCACCACTGTGCCATGCCATCAAACACAGCCACTGTGCCCATCAATTGTTGCCACTGTGCCCTTTAATTGTCGCCAATGTGCCAATTGATGCCACTGTGCCCTTTAATTTTTGCCACTGTGCCCATTGTCGTGGCTGAGACAGAGGGGGCGGTGCTCCGGCACCCTCTATAGACACACCGCCACTGTCTATCTATCTATCTATCTATCTATCTATCTATCTATCTATCTATCTATCTATCTATCTATCTATCTATCTATCTATCTTCCTTCCTTCCCTTATTTCTTTCTGTCTTTATCTATCTATCTATCTATCTATCTATCTATCTATCTATCTATCTATCTATCTATCTATCTATCTATCTATCTATCTACCTTCCCTTCTTTCTTTCTGTCTTTATCTATCTTCCTTCCTTTCCTTCTTTCTATCTATCTATCTATCTATCTATCTATCTATCTATCTATCTATCTATCTATCTATCTATCTATCTATCTATCTATCTATCTATCTATCTATCTATCTATCTATCTATCTATCTATCTATCTTCCTTCCTTCCCTTCTTTATTTATCTATCTTCCTTCCTTCCCTTCTTTCTATCTATCTTTATCTATCTATCTATCTATCTATCTATCTATCTATCTATCTATCTATCTATCTATCTATCTATCTATCTATCTATCTATCTTCCTTCCCTTCTTTCTTTATCTATCTTCCTTCCTTCCCTTCTATCTATCTATCTATCTATCTATCTATCTATCTATCTATCTATCTATCTATCTATCTATCTATCTATCTATCTATCTATCTATCTATCTATCTATCTCCACATCCCATCATTAACCCCTCCACATCCCATCATTAACCCCTGCCGCCCCCCCCCCCCCGGGCTGCTCAGTCTAAAATGCCCGGGCCTATTTTTTGTCCCAGTCCGGGCCTGCCCCCCATACAATTGTGGTGATTTATGTACTGCCGCGGTTTGCAATTGCATTGTGGGATACAATAATGGCAAAGGTGCTCCAAGTGGCAAGGGGCCCAATTATTATGGGAGATGTTAATGCTGTACTTTCACCTGCACTGGATAGATTTCAAATAGTTTCTAAATGTACTTCCTCCCTGGCCACGTGTGTGGACCAGTATGGTCTGGTAGAGGCCTGGTGCTGGAAGAATGTTGATGCAAGAGAGTTCTCATGTTTCTCATCTACATATAACACCTTCTTCAGCCTGAATATGTGTTTTATGACAAGGGAGGTGCTGCCGAGGGTGACGGTGTACAGTATCTTCCAAGGGCCATCTCGGACCATTCCCCGCTTTTGTTCTCCATGACCACGGGTAGGTCCCAGGGTTATTCGCTATGGAGACTGAGCCCATTATGGCTGAAGGAGGAGTGTTTTGAGAGGGCAACATCCACAGATATAGCAAACTTTTGGTCAGAAAACAGGAGGGAGTTTCCCCTGGGGACTACCTTGGATGCCTTTAAAGCTACCCTTAGGGGCTCCATTTCAGAGCTAATTAAACAACTCAGAGCTGACAGGGAATGGAAGGTTAGGGAATCCGAGCAGGCTGCTACGGAAGCAGAAGTGGAGTATATCAATAACCATACTCCCAATAACTTTGGGGTCTGGAGAGACAAGGCCCGCCAGCTAGACCTGGTACTGGTGGAAAAGACTAAAAAACTTGTACCAGTCACAGCGCATCTTCGAGTTTGGGGATAAAAATAGCAAACTATTGGCATATCTGGCCCATGCATATCAAGTGTCGGCCTCTATTCCCTGAATATATAATGCACACCATATTCTTTGTACCAACCACGGGGACATAGCTGATGCTTTTGTTGAGTTTTACTCCGATCTCTACAAGTCTAGGGTAGATTACGAGGAGGAGGAGGTCTGCAAATTTTAGGTGCCAAGCCCTCTTCGGGAACTTTCCAGGGTTGCAGCAGAGGATTTGGACCTCCTGTTCAGTACTGAAGAAATTGTGGCCGCAATGCTTTCTATGAACCCTAAAAAAAACAGGTCTGGGTGGAAACCCAGCTACTTTATGGCATCAAAATTGAGGGAGGTGGAGGCGCATGCGTGGAGGACTCCAAGATGGCCGCTTGAGTCTGGAGCTCCGCAGCGCCCTGGCATAACGGCACACACAGCACCCGACTGCGGCCAGGGAGAAGCCGCTGGACCGCTCCATAAGCTGGGGGAACAGTTTGGGGACTTGATCATACCCAAGGGCTCATTCCCACGGGATCTAAGGCCGCGATTCGACCCGTTTTTGGAGCCGCTCGGTTTCCAAGATGGTGGCCGCGGCTCCCTCAGGTTCAGCCATGGAGGAGGGAGACCCAAGGACCTCAGCGCTCGATCCCCCACAGACACTACCCTGCATATCGCTGCTCCCTCTCCAGCATCCACAGAATCCCTCCTAAGCCACACAATAGGGGATTACATGCTATCCCCCCTGAGGCATATTGAGGCCTACCCGACCTCCACACACCTCCCTGTTCAGGGCAACTCAGATTCCCTCATCAACACAGCGGACCTCTTTAACAGGCTGTCTGAATTGCTTGACAGAGGGTTAACCACTGTTGCTGCTCGAATTACAGGGGACATTAAGTCTGATTTTCAACACCTTGGTGACCGTATAGAAGCCATAGAAAACAAGCTTGAAACAACTGTGGCCAGGACCAATCAGAATTCGGACCACATTCATGTTGTACAGGAACAACTGGATATTGCCCTGAATAGGATCGACGACCTTGAAAACCGATCGAGAAGGTACAACTTCAGGTTAAGGGGGCTCCCGGAGTCTGTCACGGATGTCACAGCAGCAGTCCAGGACTTCATTAAAGACCTTATTCCTGACATTCCCCCCGCATAAATTGGAACTGGACAGAGCTCACCGGGCCCTGGTTCCCCCAAGAAAAGATGGCGCCCCTAAAGATATAGTAGTGAAGCCCTATTTCTATTCAGTAAAGGAGGAGATCATGAAACGATCACGCAAGCAAGAACACCTCCTTTGCCTGAACCATCCAATACAAATCTTTGCTGACATTTCACCTTCGACCATACAGAGGCGGCGGTCACTGAAACCTCTGCTGACGGTTCTCTCACAGAAGTAGATTAAATATTGGTGGGCATTCCCATTCGCTCTCAAGTTCACCTTCAAATCCAAGACATACTCATTCTCTAACCTCCAGGAAGGAGAGAGACTTCTAATGGGTCTGAGATTAATTACACTGAGCCTGCCACAGTCACCACCGAACCCCAACTCGGGAGCCATGAAACGTCAAACACCCTCCAGCCCCATCTCGCTGGTGTGGACCAAATCCAACTTCAAGCGATCCAAGGATGGCAGACCCCCCTGATGCAGAACTTGTCCTGAACGGTTTCTTCCTTTTTTCTTTATATTTTTTGCCCAAACTCTGAACAGAATTTGGACACTTTTCAGCTGATCCATGTACTTCTCCACTACATCCCCTGAAGGAGGAAAAACGTTCCTTCCCGTTTTTTCCCCTCTCTTTTTTTTTCTCTTTTTTTTTGGGGGGGGGGGTTGCTTTGTTGCCAATGGTAGCCTGGGCACCTTGACATGTATATGTTACACCAGCTTGCTTAGTGTAATGCAAGTCTACCTCGTTCCAGGACTGTTATCCAGGAGGCCAAGTTCAAATGCTAGTAGGCATAGATAGATAGCTCACGTCTCTTATATTGGGGGCCATCACAGGGAATTCCCTCTTGTTGAGCCCACGTTCCGGAGGACCGCACCCAGTGCCCTACATGCCCGAAACGAGAACTTTCCTCCATACCCCCATTGCCCTCCCCCGCATCTGTATAATTTTTAATTCTAGATTCCGGTACGCAATCCTCCATCTTTCCGGTGCCTCCCCCTCATGTTTTCAAGCTAGTCCAGTTTAGGCTTTGAAATGCATTATACCTGTTGTAGTCGGACTCTATGTTTTTCAATGCTTTTGTATAATAATACAGTTTGTTGTGCCTAAGTTCGGGTGCTAATAGGGATGAGCTTCGTGTTCGATCCGAACACATGTTCGCATCGAACATTGGTCGTTCGATCGTTCATCGAAAATGAACAAATCGGGTCGTTCGCGCCAAATTCGAATGACCCATAATTCACTGCGGCGTTGCGTGCTGATGATTGGCCAAGCATGCACCATGACCCCGCATGTTTGGCCAATCACAGCACCAAAAAACGAAGAGACCTAATTGGCCAAAGCCTGGGTGCTTTGGCCAATTAGGGCTCAGGGCTTTAGCACACGCCCCACACTATAAAAGTCCGCCTCCCGGGCGGCCTCGTGTAGTGTGTTCCGGCTTGCTTAGAGAAGTGAGACAGACAGAGAGAGAGAGAGAGAGAGAGAGAGAGAGAGAGAGAGAGATAGATAGATAGATAGATAGATAGATAGATAGATAGATAGATAGATAGAGACACAGGGGTAGATTCATGTACAATGGCGCATCGTTGCTCCGGCGTGGTGCATCTTTTTTCCGCTACGCCGTACCAGCGCGGAGAGGCATGTACTTTATTCATCAATGTTTCACTCACCTGCGCAGCGGTTTTTCGTAGCGTAAGGCGGCGGAACTGTAAGTGGGCGTCACCACATGCAAATGATGGTTTGACGGTGGCGCCGAGAGATCCGTACGGTGTATCTTAAACGGCGCATGCGCACTGATGTCACCTGGCTGTCTGCCTCCTGTGCGCATGCGCAGTACGGCGCCAACGTCACCACCAAGATCCGCCGCACCACTTCCTACTCCAGTGCATAAATACGCACACAGAAGCGCCACTCACTTGCAAAACGCGACCAGAATGTTTTTTAATTGCCAGGTGTAATAGTGAGGGTCCCTGTCACCATGGAGACGCAGCAAAAATGGACACAGAGTCTGCATGTCAGCAGACTGCAAAACTACACAGCATAGTTTTTAAATGGAGAAAACTGCTCTGTCAGTTTTCTCCAGGTTTTGATAGTTTTGAATGGGGCTGTGTAGTTGGAGATCCTGCAGAGACTTGGGCAGGATGGGATATCCAACCCTGTGTCCAGATCTTACAGACAGCCAGCAGGTTGGGTTCCCAGCTGAACACTGACAATATAATCAGGGACTGGTCAGAACAGAGAGAGAGAGGTGGAAGGCGTGCAGCTGGCTGTTGCTGCAAGACAGACCTGTGTGTGGGGATCTGTCTGTCTGTCTGTCTGTCTGTCTGTCTGCCCTGGAGACTACATCCCTGGTGTGGGGGGACTTTGTGTCTGAGGGACTGGGAGGCTGGTGGACCTGAGGTGATTAGCGAGTCCAAGAGGGGCTGAAGGAAGTCCGGAAGTCTGGGAGACAGTGGGCTGGGGAACCTGTTGAGGCCAGGAGTGTGCCAGGTTAGCAGGTACAGCAAGGCTAAGTAAGCCTAGGAGCCAGGAGGCTTGGTATTTTGAGTTCGGTGAACATTACTGGAGAAGAACCCCTGCGTGGGAAATCCTGTATGTGAACTGTTCTTTTTGTTTCCTTCAATAAAAATGGGCTGCCATGCCCTCAAACATAACATCTGGCTGCTGCTGCTGCGGACTCGCTAAAAAAATGCATTTACCATTGAGTTAAACCCCCAACGTTTACACAGGGCTTTTGCATCCTGCTTTTTGCATTTATGATGGCTGCACCAGAGACTCCCGCTGACCGTAGAATGTTAAATTTCAGCCCTCAGGAGAAGGCAGTGATCACCGATGGGCTCTCCCAACATGGTGCCCGCCTCTATGGGCCACAGAGTGGCAACACTGGGAAATCTGAGAAAACCCGCATTTATGCGGAACTAACCAGGCAGGTCAATGCTGTCGGTGTGGCGGACAGGGAGCCCAAGCACATCCGCAAGAAAATCAACGACATGCAGAGACTGGTCAAAGATAAGCTAGTGGCAATCAGGAAGCATGCCAGTGGCACAGGTGGAGGACCAGCCACAAGAATCACCCTGACGGCAGAGGACATGGTCGTGGCCAGGTTGCTGGATAGGGAGCTTGTGGAGGGTCTGCCGGGCTTTGAATCAGGGGATCAGCCTTTGAGGTCAGGTAAGTGTGTTTTATCTGCTTTGTGGTGTGTTGCATGGGTGGGGGGGGGGGTATACATGTGACAAGTGTGTGGGTCCTCCAACATGTGATTGTTTTGTGTCATCCACAGATGTGCAGGATGGAGCTGGGCCGTCATTGTTTGCAGGGCGATCAACCCCATCCATGGTGGATATTGCCCCTACATCATTGATTGAGGAGGTTGAGGAGGAGCACGTCGGGGTAGAAGAGGATGCTCTGTATTTGCTGGATGAGACCCCCATACCTGGCCCCTCCCAAACCTCCCCCCGCCGCTAGATTCCCCATCAAGGGACCCCATCCCCTCCAGGGATACCCCATCAAGGGACCCCATCCCCTCCAGGGATACCCCATCAAGGGACCCCATCCCCTCCAGGGATACCCCATCAAGGGACCTCCCCTACAGCCGTCCTCCAGCCTCTCAGGCCTCTAGTAAGGCAACGAAAAAAACACGAGGAGTCCCTGACGAGTTTGAGAAACATCTGGCAAGGGACCAAACAAGGCAGACACGCCATATTGGGTGTCTTGCGGGTGATCTGCATCGTGTCGCAGATAGTCTGGCGTCCACGGCCGAGAGCCAGGCTGCTTGCACTGTGGCAGTGCAGGAAGCCATCACCCAGCAGGCTGGCCAGAATACCAATATCAATGAAAGTCTGCAGGATGTTGTTGCGAACGGGGCAGCCCTTCTGTCCTGCTTGGTGGACCTGCAGACCACAACATCTGGCCTGGTCTCTGAGGAGGGGAGGCAGACACGGCGACAACAGCGCAGCAATACCACCCGCCGGCTGCGGACGCAGGCTGCCACCAATACCTACCTCCACCGGCTAGCCGTGGCAATGGAGGGCAGCCAGGCAGTCAGGGAGAGACTGGGGGAGGTTCAACCACCAGCCCCCCCAGCCCCACCACCTGTGGCTCGCCCCAGGCAATTGCGCCCCAGTAGCCTAGGGACAAGAAGGAGCCCACGACAGGGCCGTTGATTTATATTAATTTATGTTTGATACTCCGATTATGAGTTTTATTTATTTTTATATCCCTGCACACGGTGAGGAGTGCAGGCTACAGTGTGAATGTGGTGTGAATGTGTGGGGGTGACACTCCTGCCATTAAGGGGTGTCACCCTCAGTCGTTGGTGAGAAATTATCACCACGACACGTGTGAATGGTGTATGAATGTACAGCAACATAATTGGAGCCGTGGCGTGGCGTTGCTGCTCCCAAGTCCCATGTGGTGTACTTTGGTCTAATCCAATTTGATGTGGATGTGGTGTGTGTGTGCTAGGGACCACAGTGGTGTGCATGCATGCATTCTCATTGTGACATGATTAATGTGTGTGTTTAACGTGAAAAGTAGCCTACCACAAGGACCCTCCTGACTGCTCTTCCCTCAGCAGACGGGGAACCCTCGGGCAAGGGGGGACAGTGTGGTTCGGGGGTCAGGTCATCACGTAAGTCAATCAGCAGTCCCTTTCTCATGGCAAAGTTGTGCAACATGCCCCAATGATCTGGCACACGAAGTTTGGGGAATACAAGACGGTACCCCCAGACTTATCCAGGCATCGGAAACGTGACTTCAGGAGGCCAAAGGTGCGCTCCACCACTGCACGGGTTTTTATGTGTGCTTCATTGTATCTTTGCTCTCCTCTGGTTTGGGGATCCCGGAATAGAGTCATGAGATGGGGTCCAAGTGCATATGCCGCGTCACCTGGTAATGAAAAGACAGGAGAATGTTAGTAGTGCATGTGCCCCTTGTGATGTGTGCATCATGGGGGGGGGGGGCAGTCATGTCTGCCACCCATGTCACTCACCAACCAGCCATCTGTCCCCATACACGTTCTGTTCAAATTCTGTGGAGATGGTGCTTTGACGGTAGATGTAGCTGTCATGGCTGGACCCGGGGTCCTTGGCACGGACGTGCCATATTAGGCCTTGGACATCAACTATCACCTGTACATTGATGGAATGCCAATGCTTCCGATTGCAGTATATGTGCTCTGTGTCCTGGGGGGGCCGTAGTGCCAATGTGTGCAATCAATGGCCCCCACGGTGCGTGGGATTCGGGCAATTCTGTAGAAATCTGTCATTGCCTGTAACCGCAGGTCCTCAGTGGTGGGTTTGATGATTTGGTTGGCCATGCGTCTGAGGATTGCTGGGATAACCTGGTGCACACATCTGCTCATGGTGGACTGTGACATCCCAGCCACCAATCCACTTGTTCTTTGAAAAGATCCACTGGCAAGGAAATTAAGTGTTGCCAGGACCTTCACCAGTGGCTGCACTGCTTGTGAGCGGTGTGTCTGGCTGGTGATGTCATCCTGCAGGGTTGTGGTTAGTTCCAGGATGGCTTCAGGGCTGAATCTGAATAGGCAAAACACCTCCAAATCACTCATGCCAAACATGTCAATGCGCGTGCGGAATATCCTCTCCCGTGCCCTCCTACGTGCACGTCGACGCTGTAGGGCTATGAGCAAGGCTGCCCCTGGCATGTTGGCAGACAGATGTGTTGTCCAGCAAGTGTTTTAGCTCAATTAGTCTGTAACAGTGTTGCTTTAGCTGCTCTCCAACTGATCTGTTCAACTCCTGTGCAAAGTTACCCCTGCTTTATGAGGGGTGACTTTCCGCAGGAAATTGCAGTTACGCGCACCAGGTTACGCCGGTGCCGGACAAACGCATGTTTCTGAATCGGCGGTTCTCCCTCATTTGCATATTTGAATAGATAATGCATGGGAACGGTTGATCTGTCCCGCGTAAAGATGCGCCAAAGCCACGCCGGCGTGGAAAAGTTACGCCGGTAAGAAGTAGCCTATTTGAAGGCGGATCTGGTATAGTAGGTACGGCGCATGGATCCGACGGCGCAAAGTAACAGTTATGCCGCGCATCTCTAAAAACGCCGGAGTAAGTGCTACATGAATCTACCCCACAGTGTCTTATCACGATAGATAGATAGATAGATAGATAGATAGATAGATAGATAGATAGATAGATCAGGGAGGCTACTAGTTAGTATAGTTAAATTTACAGTTTGTAGAGAATATATTGACATCCCTAGGAGTTGTCAATAGATTTATAAACTGTATAGCTTAGCCAGTTCTGCTATTAGTATCTGTCAGGCAGGAGATTGTGCTTGATGCTCTAACGTGTTAGTCAACGTGTGATAGTTAATTGCACATAGACGCATTAACTGTTACTGCACGTGTGCTATTTATTTGCACAGAAAGGCAGTTGCTGTTAATGCAAGTGGGCTATTGAATTGCACAGAAACGCAGTCGCTCTGACTGTGCGTGTGCTGTTACATACCACCTTAGCGCATTTGGTGTCACCGCACGTGTGCTGTTACATACCACCTGAGCGCATTTGGTGTCACCGCATGTGTGCTGTTACATATCACCTAAGCGCATTTGGTGTCACCGCACGTGTGCTGTTACATATCACCTGAGCGCATTTAGTGTCACCGCACGTGTGCTGTTACATATCACCTGAGCGCATTTGGTGTCACCACACCTGTGCTGTTATATACCACCTGAGCGCAGTTAGTGTCACTGTACGTGTGCTGTTACATACCACCTGAGCGCAGTTAGTGTCACCGCACCTGTGCTGTTATATACCACCTGAGCGCATTTGGTGCCACCGCACCTGTGCTGTTATATACCACCTGAGCGCAGTTAGTGTCACTGTACGTGTGCTGTTATATACCACCTGAGCGCATTTGGTGTCACCGCACCTGTGCTGTTATATACCACCTGAGCGCAGTTGGTGTCACTGTACGTGTGCTGTTATATACCACCTGAGCGCAGTTAGTGTCACTGTACGTGTGCTGTTATATACCACCTGAGCGCATTTGGTGTCACCGCACCTGTGCTGTTATATACCACCTGAGTGCAGTTAGTGTCACTGTACGTGTGCTGTTACATACCACCTGAGCGCAGTTAGTGTCACCGCACCTGTGGTGTTATATACCACCTGAGCGCAGATAGTGTCACTGTACGTGTGCTGTTATATACCACCTGAGCGCAGTTAGTGTCACCGCACCTGTGCTGTTATATACCACCTGAGCGCAGTTAGTGTCACCGCACCTGTGCTGTTATATACCACCTGAGCGCATTTGGTGTCACCGCACCTGTGCTGTTATATACCACCTGAGTGCAGTTAGTGTCACTGTACGTGTGCTGTTATATACCACCTGAGCGCATTTGGTGTCACCGCACCTGTGCTGTTATATACCACCTGAGCGCAGTTGGTGTCACTGTACGTGTGCTGTTATATACCACCTGAGCGCAGTTAGTGTCACTGTATGTGTGCTGTTATATACCACCTGAGCGCATTTGGTGTCACCGCACCTGTGCTGTTATATACCACCTGAGTGCAGTTAGTGTCACTGTACGTGTGCTGTTACATACCACCTGAGCGCAGTTAGTGTCACCGCACCTGTGGTGTTATATACCACCTGAGCGCAGATAGTGTCACTGTACGTGTGCTGTTATATACCACCTGAGCGCAGTTAGTGTCACCGCACCTGTGCTGTTATATACCACCTGAGCGCAGTTGGTGTCACTGTACGTGTGCTGTTACATACCACCTGAGCGCAGTTAGTGTCACCGCACCTGTGCTGTTATATACCACCTGAGCGCAGTTAGTGTCACTGTACGTGTGCTGTTATATACCACCTGAGAGCAGTTGGTGTCACTGTACGTGTGCTGTTACATACCACCTGAGCGCAGTTAGTGTCACTGCACCTGTGCTGTTATTTACCACCTGAGCGCAGTTAGTGTCACTGTACATGTGCTGTTATATACCACCTGAGCGCAGTTAGTGTCACCGCACCTGTGCTGTTATATACCATCTAAGCACAGTTAGTGTCACTGTACATGTGCTGTTATATACCACCTGAGCGCAGTTAGTGTCACTGCACCTGTGCTGTTATATACCACCTGAGCGCAGTTAGTGTCACTGTATGTGTGCTGTTATATACAGTACCACCTGAGCGCAGTTAGTGTCACTGTATGTGTGCTGTTATATACCACCTGAGCGCAGTTAGTGTCACTGTATGTGTGCTGTTATATACCACCTGAGCGCATTTGGTGTCACCGCACCTGTGCTGTTATATACCACCTGAGTGCAGTTAGTGTCACTGTATGTGTGCTGTTACATACCACCTGAGCGCAGTTAGTGTCACCGCACCTGTGGTGTTATATACCACCTGAGCGCAGTTAGTGTCACCGCACCTGTGCTGTTATATACCACCTGAGCGCAGTTAGTGTCACTGTACGTGTGCTGTCAGGTTTTGGTAATCCCCCCGGTTCTGGGAACGCATTGCACAGACCCTTCTGCAAGGCCTCCCGCAGACGTTTCATCTTCTGCTCCCTCTGCGATGGCAACATAAGGTCCGCAACCTTACTCTTGTAACGTGGAGCTATTCCGGCTCTCTACCGGCATGTGGAAGGCAATGTCCATGCCTCGCTGGACAGGGCGGTCAGTGGTAAGGTGCATATTACCGCTGACTCATGGTCCAGCAGGCATGGACAGGGACGTTACCTGTCTTTTACGGCGCATTGGGTGACTCTGCTGGCAGCTGGGAAGGACGCAGGGCAAGGTCCAGTAGTTTTGGAGGTTGTTCCGCCACCACGCCTCCAAAACACTACTACTGCTTGTGACACACCTCTCTCCTCCACCCCCTCTTCTTCTTCCTCTGTGGCCTCTTCCTGTGGGGATGTTTTCTCTGAACCAGTGGTGCTCCGTAGGCATACGAGGGGATACGCAGGAATGCAGGCCAAGAGATGCCATGCGGTGCTAGAGCTGGTGTGCTTGGGAGACAGGAGCCACACAGGGGAAGAGGTTTTGTCAGCTCTGCAGGGTTAGGTTGAGAGGTGGTTGACGCCACGCCAGCTGAAGCCTGGAATGGTGGTCAGCGATAATGGCACCAACCTCCTCTCTGCCCTGCGACAGGGAAAACTCACCCACGTGCCCTGTTTTGCGCATGTCCTCAATTTGGTGGTGCAGCAGTTCTTGGGCAGGTACCCGGGCTTGCAGGATGTCCTGAAGCAGGCCAGGAAAGTCTGTGTGCATTTTCGAAGGTCATATAATGCCACTGCTCGGCTGACTGACCTCCAAAGGGAATACATCCTGCCAAAAAACCGCCTAATTTGTGACATGCCCACCAGATGGAACTCAACATTGGCCATGCTGCAGTGGCTGCACATGCAGCAACGGGCCATCAATGAGTACCTGTGCCAATATGGCAGCAGAACTGGGTCAGGGGAGCTAGGTTTTTTTCCCCACGCCAGTGGGCCTTGATCAGGGATGCATGCACTGTGATGTCACCGTTTGAGGAGGCCACGAGGATGATGAGCAGTGACAGTGCATGCATTAGTGAGACTGTCCCTCTTATTCACATGTTTGAGCACACGCTACGTGGAATAATGGACAGGGCCCTTGAGGCAGAACAGAGGGAGGAAGAGGAGGACTTCCTTACCTCTCAGGGCCCCCTTTACCCAGGCAGTGGTCCTGCTTGCCCACCTAGCACACAGGAAGAGGAGGAGGAGGATTGTATCAGCAGCATGGAGGTGGAGCCTAGCACTCAGCAGCAGCAGTCTTCAAGGGATCATTTACAGTCCCAAGGAGCACGTGGACTTTTACGTGGCTAGGATGAGGTGCCTGTGGATCCTGTCATCCTCAGTGACCCAGAGGACTGTGCCCCGAATGCCTCTGCAAACTTACGCTGCATGACCTCCCTGATCCTGCAAAGCCTGCATAAGGATCCTCGTGTATGTGCTATTAAGGAGAGGGATCATTACTGGCTGGCGACTCTCCTTGATCCACGTTACAAGAGTAAGGTTGCGGACCTTATGTTGCCATCGCAGAGGGAGCAGAAGATGAAACGTCTGCGGGAGGCCTTGCAGAAGGGTCTGTGCAATGCGTTCCCAGAACCGGGGGGATTACCAAAACCTGGCTCTGGACAACGTCTTGCTGAGGCTTTGGTGAGTCACAGAAGGGGCAGTAGAGAAGGTGGTCATCTAACCGATGCGTTCAGGCAGTTTTTTAGTCCGCAGCCCCAAGGTCTGACCGGTTCCAGCAACCATCGCCAGCGCCTGGTTTACATGGTTCGGGAATACCTAGGGGCAAGATCCGACTTGGACACCTTCCCCACCAAAAATCCTCTGGCTTACTGGGTCTTGAGGATGAATCACTGGCCAGAGTTTGCCCAGTACGCAATTGAGCTACTGGCTTGCCCTGCATCCAGTGTTCTTTCAGAACGGACATTCAGTGCTGCTGGAGGCTTTGTGACTGATCACAGGGTGCGCCTCTCCACCGGCTCTGTTGATCGACTGACCTTCATCAAAATGAATCAGGCTTGGATCAACACCAGCTACCAAGCACCTGATGCTGATATTAATGAATAATATCTTTTTGTTGAAATGTCGGATCCCTTTTAGACTGCTGATGCTGAGTGACTGTCCTCTTATGCTGCTGATGGAATATCCTTCTCCTCCTCACTTTTCTTGCTGATAGCTAGTAAGAAATGCTGTGTTTCTGGGCTCCGCCACCAGTGCCTAAGGCACAATTTTTCAGCCCCTGTTTAACAGGGGCGCCTAATAATTTTTGATGCAATAATTTGCACGTGGCTCCTTGTTGCGCTCCAATTGGAGTTATTGTGAGGGGTTGCAGTGTTGTGTTGTGCCCAAGGCCCAATTTTTCTGCCCCTGTTTAACAGGGGCGCCTAATAACAATTTTTGATGCAATACTTTGCACCTGGCTCCTTGTTGTGCTCCAAATGGAGTTATTGGGAGGGGTTGCAGTGTTGTGTTGTGCCCAAGGCCCAATTTTTCTGCCCCTGTTTAACAGGGGCGCCTAATAACAATTTTTGATGCAATAATTTGCACGTGGCTCCTTGTTGCGCTCCAATTGGAGTTATTGTGAGGGGTTGGAGTGTTGTGTTGTGCCCAAGGCCCAATTTTTCTGCCCCTGTTTAAATGGAGTTATTGGGAGGGGTTGCAGGGGCGCCTAATAACAATTTGTCATGCACGTGGCTCCTTGTTGCGCTCCATACTTTGCACGTGGCTCCTTGTTGTGCTCCAATTGGAGTTATTGGGAGGGGTTGCAGTGTTGTGTTGTGCCCAAGGCACAATTTTTCTGCCCTTGTTTAACAGGGGCGCCTAATAACAATTTTTGATGCAATACTTTGCACGTGGCTCCTTGTTGCGCTCCAATTGGAGTTATTGGGAGGGGTTGCAGTGTTGTGTTGTGCCCAAGGCACAATTTTTCTGCCCTTGTTTAACAGGGGCGCCTAATAACAATTTTTGATGCAATATTTTGCATGTGGCTCCTTGTTGCGCTCCAATTACAGTATGTTTGAGAGGTGCCCTTTTAAAAAAAAAATTCTTTCACAAAACAATAATGGCTCCACCACCGCTAAAATATTCGACATAATGTTGCCACACAGAACTTGCGCAAGTAGCATTAATTACTTTTTTTTTATAGTCCTCTCATGTTGTGCAGGGACATTTCTAAACATGTGCCACTACTATAGACACCCAGCAGGTGTGATATTTAAAAAAAAAACATTTTTTCACTTTAAGCATCATTAAAATGGCTGCTCCGGAAAAAACGTCTGTTTTAAAAAAAAAAAAAATTCCATTGATACATGTTCCCAGGGGCAAGACCCGGGTTCTGAACGACGTTTTCCAAAATTTAATTGAATTTTGGTCTTTAAAACAATCGTTTTTGAATTCGAACGTTCGGGTCCCATAGACTTCAATGGGGTTCGAAATATTCGTGCGAACCCGCGGTCTGTTCCAACGTTCTGGTGCGAACCGAACCCAGGGGTGTTCGGCTCATCCCTAGGTGCTATGTTCTTGTGCCCCATCTACCCAATTGGCTCTGGATTTCCCGAGCCCATTCTTTAGGAACTCGGTCTCCAAAGCGGAGACTGATTCCATTATTTGTTGTGTGGACAGAATGTTAGTACGCTGCTTCTGTCCCGTAGAATCCGTAGAGGATTCTCTTCTCTTTCTCTTGTCTCTTCTCCTTCCTTTCTCTAACCTCTTTTCTTTTTTCCCCCTCTTTGCCGGCCTTCGGGATCCATCCACTGGGACAGCCTCTGACGGGGTACAGAGATTTCGCTGGAACGAGTAACGGAAGAGACTCAAGGACATCTCCGAGGTAGGTGGCGGGTTGTCAATGGAGGGCCTTTACCCTATGCTTGATGGCTGACACCGACACTCTCCTCCCCTGCGGGTTGCCTCCCACAACATGCAGGAGATGAACTCCCCGGTTAAACGCTGGAACATTTTACAATTTATGCACACCCAAAAGGTTGATGTAGTCCTACTCCAGGAAACTCACTTTCCAAGGCAGTATAATCCCTCTTTCCTGCATGCAAAATTTCCAAAGTTTTTCCTTGCCAACGCTGAGGACAAAACTAGGGGAGTGGCGATCCTGATATCTAAAAACTGCAAGTTCAAGCCGCAACTAGAACACAGGGACCCAGAGGGCAGATACATTCTTATACAGGGCACTATAGATGAACATATCTACTCAATCATCTCGTATTATGCACCTAATCGGGGACAGGCTACGTTTTTTCAGATGATGCTCAAGACACTAGGTCCCATGCTGAGTGGGACAGTGATTTATGGGGGGGACTCAAATACAGCCCTAGACCAAGGTTTAGACAAAGCCAGGCCCCCAGGAACCCAACTAATCTTCCCACCCAAGAGGAGCCTCAAAATAGCTAAGCTGATTCACCAATATGGCCTTGTTGATGCCTGGAGAGAACTTAACCCTAATACACGTGACTATACACACTTCTCACACCCGCACCAATCATTTGCTAGGATTGACCACATATTTATCTCTGCAGCTAAAACTCCAGACCTACTCAAATCCTCTATAAGAGATACGGTATGGTCTGACCATTCCATAGTCCTCCTATCCCTTAGAAGAAGTTCACACTGCCCCAACCTTCTACAATGGAAACTAAATGAATCCTTGCTCAGTGACCCAATGAGGGTAGCTGAAATTGAGAAAGCTATCCAAGAATACTTCCTTCTTAATGCAACTGCAGAGGTCTCCGCGGAGACACTGTGGGCTGCTCACAAGGCCACGATCCGAGGCACATTGATTCAAATTTCTTCTCAGGTGAAAAAGGAACGCTCACTTGACATAGTAAAGCTAGAGGAGGAATTTAATCGCTTAAGCCGTCTTCATAAACAACACCCTAGACTGGTCGCCACGGCCGCATTGGACGCAGCACGCTTATCTCTTAACCTAGCCCTTACTTCAAAAGCTGAAAAGCATACAGTGTGTATCCGCTGGAGCGGAGCTAAGTTTTATCACCAACGGGACAAAATGGGCCACATGCTTGCAGCCGAAATGACCCCCCTCGCCAGACAGCGATCCTTACCTAAAATAAGGGTGTCGGGAAACCAACACACCTTGAACCCGAAACGCATTATGGAAACCTTCCACAGCTTCTACAAGAAACTTTATAGCGGAGATAGTGAGGACAGTGAGCTCCACATGAACTCTTTGTTGAATTCGCTCCCAATACCACACTTAGACGTCAAACACCATGACACCCTAGAATCCCCTATTACTGAAGAGGAAGTGTTGAATGTCATCAAAAACCTAAAGAGGGGATCAGCCCCAAGACCGGACGGATTCTCTGTACCGTATTATAAGTCGTTTGCACAGATTCTGGCACTACCCCTCACGAAATTCTTTAATGAAATGACCAAAGGAAAACCCTTAGACAGAACCCTTAACTTGGCTTACATATCTGTTATCCCTAAGCCACATAAGGACCAGGGGAAGGTAGGAAATTACAGACCCATATCACTTATAAATAATGACATGAAAATTCTAACCAAGATTTTAGCAGACCGCATAGCTTCCTTTATCAGCTTATTTATTCACAAAGACCAGGTGGGATTTATCCCAGGCAGGCAGGGCCCAGACCAAATCTGTAGGGCGATTGATATAATTTCGATACTTCAATCGGGATGGGTGCAGGATTCACGACAGGAGGGGCTGCTCCTCTCACTCGATCTCCAAAAGCCTTCGATTTGGTCTCCTGGCCATACCACTTTAACATTCTACAAAGATGGGGCTTTGGTCAGAGATTCATGGGCTTAATGTCAGCACTGTATTCCCACCCGGAAGCGCAAGTAAGATTGCAGGGTTTCTATTCGGACACCATTAAAATAGCTAGGGGGACCAGACAAGGGTGTCACCTATCGCGCCTTATTTTTGCCATAGCAATAGAAACCTTGGCAATCGCCATCCGAACAAACCCTGATATACAAGGGGTTTCCTGCGGTCCAAGCGTGCACAAATGCGCTCTGTTTGCTGATGATCTTTTGCTTTTCGTAACTTCGCCGACGACCTCCCTTCCAAACATCTGTAAGCTATTAAATCAATTTTCCAGAGCCTCGGGCCTAACGGTTAACCTTCATAAATCCCAAATCATGAATGTGAATGTCCCCCCAACAATCGCTGACCATCTCAAAAGCTCCTTTCAATTCAAATGGAGCGATACTAATATTAGATATCTAGGAGTAGATCTCACCCCAAGGGTGGAACTTTTATACTCAGCCAATTTTCCCCCCATGAAAATAAAGAACGATAGAGGGCGCCGATATAACTATATGTGGTACCTAGCTAGCATATCACAGTGTGGATATGCGTGAATAGACAGTGAAAACTCTGAAAACAAACAGCAGCTAATGAAATACTGTGATAATGGTGACTAACAACAACAGATACTATTGAAATATAAAATTAGCCTCGGTGAAGTGATACAAAAATTGATTCTAGTGTATTAATTGACAAACGAAAATAAGTCCAACTGGTAAACAAGAAAATGCGAGGATCTTCTTTGTGCAGAGTGCAATCATGGTTAGGCAAAGTCTGTGAACAGATCTGTGACACGATTTGTAGTAGGTTGGTTCTGGAGTGTGAGGGAATCCTTCACCAAAATATTCAGTGTTCCACCCAAAGTGCTGGAGAAATATTATATTCTTACCAGATAATATGACCTCTCTGTTACAAGTAGGTCAGATGAGCAGGACAGGATGAGTGCCTGTTACACTTGGGGCATGCTGGATCATGCTGGGACCACAGTAGCAATAGGTATACTCATGTATGGACAGAAAAATATATGGAAAAAATCATGGTGCAATACCGTTTAATAAAATAAATACAATTTACACACAAACAGCCAAATGGCCTCTTACTCTGGCTGGTGCCTGCCTGGCACTGGGACTAAAGCGTGTCAATGCTCTTCCACTAGGGTGTCTCACCGATGGTTCGGAATGGCAGAAAGTCAGGGTTAGTTAGGCTTTGTTTGGGTTTGTTAGCGTGCAGGGAGCCAGATGGAGCCGCCGACATATGTTTCGTGTGTACGTCTTCAGGGGGGCGTGTCTGGCTACTGGGGATTGTGGGATTTGTAGGCTGGGATGGGCACTGAGTGACGCATGTATCCGGAGCGGAGAGTGACTACGCTGGCAGTCCCAGAGCCACGCCAGTGCACATACATATTGCCGGCCTACTTTGTTAAAAAACATTCAAAGACATGAATAAAAACGCTCAAATACATTTGACTGACAGAATGGTAACTAACTATAAGCTACATGTCAGTTTACCAATAGTTGATCTAACTTCTGGTTTGATGATATAGATACGTGGTACACAGAAGTTTAATCTTGTAATACAATAAAATATAGAAAATAAAATATAAAATATATAAAATAAATACGCTATTTATGGCTCAACATATTTGGAATAGATATTGGTATTAGACATGATATATTTGTATTAATTCTATATGGGTTTTTTAATGAACTTAATATACATAGTATACATATACAGAAGGTGGAATTAATTAGGGAAAATTATTTTTAGACCTTAGGGTGACATCTAATGGTCAACCATAGTTACTTGTATATTTCCATATATCAAAAAATTACATTGTTGTCTCACTAAAAGAAAATTGTTTGAAGAATAGGAGAGAATGATTATCTTATTGTTTTCTTGGGTTAGTTATTTTCATAGCTATACCTTATAGATATTGTAGTGGAGAGGAGGGGGGGGGGCCCGAAGAGCCTTACAATTCTCCTCTATTCTCCACTCTAGACTTGGTTTCTGGATGGACTAATCATTTGCCAAAAAACAGTTGAGGTCCAGTTCTATATTCATTCCTAGGGGGTACATGGTCTGTACTTGGGTATCCATATTGTTTCATTTTGGGACACACTTTGCCTCATGTGTGTCCCTCTCCAATGTTTGGATACATGATCTATTCCATAAAAGGTGCATTGTGTAGGGTCACTTTGGTGTTTATCTAAAAAATGTCGGGACACACTATGGTTGGGAAATTTGTTTCTAATGTTGGCCAGGTGTTCATTAATTCTGACCCTCAATTCACGAGTGGTTCTCCCTATGTATTGTAGGGGACATGTGCATTCAAGAACATAGGTGACATGGTCCATGTTACATGTCATAAAAGGTTTGATCTGAAATTCTTCTTTAGTTGTTTCGGATTTGAATTTAATACGTTTCTTGGGATCTCCTGGCCGGCGGGTGGTTTTGCAGGCCTTGCACCTGGTGCAATAGTGAAAACCTGGAATGTCCAGAAAAGTTCTTGCTTTTTCTGGTGGGTCTGGTACATTGCATGCAATTTTGTTTCTCAATCCAGGTGCTCGCCTATAAATAAATTTTGGTGTTTCTGAGATGGCAGTTCGAAGATCTTGATCTTTCATCAGAATTGGCCAGTTTTTTTTTATATATGGCCTCTATTTTTTTATATTGTCTATTGAATCCCGTGATTAATGTTGTCTCTCTTTGTTGTTCTTTCTTTGGTTTTGTAGCTAGAAGGGATTGTCTGTCCATATTAGCAACTTCTCTTTTGGCCTTATTTATTGCTTTTTCTGGATATCCTTTTTCTATGAATTTTTCTGTCAGCTGACCTGCTTGTGCTTGATAGTCTTCTTCCATCGCACAGTTCCTTTTCAGCCTCATAAATTGTCCTTTAGGAATGCCGTTCAACCACCGTGGATGGTGGCAACTTGATGTTGGGACAAATCCATTGCGGTCTGTTGGTTTGAAAAAAGTTAGTGTTTCAAAGCTTTCGTTCTTTTTTCTAATTGTTAGATCTAGATAGTTTATGGATATCTTATTCATTTCAGCTGTGAACTTGAGTCCATATTTGTTGCGATTCATAGTGGAAACAAATTGGAGTAAATCCATTTCTGGACCCTCCCAAAACACGATCACGTCATCAATATACCTTTTATAGTACTTCAGAGACATATCTCGTTGGTGAAAAATGGATTAATTTTCCCACTTGTTCAGAACAATGTTTGCTACACTGGGGGCATAACGTGCTCCCATGGCTACGCCCACTCGTTGAGTGTAGTAATGGTTATTGGCCCAGAAATAATTATTATTCATAGCCAGTTGTAAACCTTTCAATAGGTATTTGATTTGTTCTGTGGGCATTTTTGCGTCTTGAGTTAATGCCCATTCTATGGCTTGAATCGCATCTTGATGTCGTATATTGGTGTACAATGACTTGACATCTATCGTTGCCATAATTGTTTGTTGAGTTGTTGTCTGTTTTTGGATATCCACTATTAGATCACGGCTATCTTTTAAAAAGGAAGGACTTTGGCTGACCAGAGGCTTGAAAAAGGTATCTAAATATTCGCCCAATCTTGAGAAGAGTGACCCAATTCCACTAACGATTGGTCTTCCTGGAGGGGTTACTACATTTTTGTGGATCTTTGGGACTGTGTAGAGCACTGGGATTTTTGGTGCACAAGGTACTAGATAACTGGCTTCTTGTGTAGACACAATTTTCAAAGTAGATCCTTCTGATACCCAAGTTTTTAGTTGTTCCTTTAATGATAAAGTGGGATCACTTTTCATTTGTAGGTATGTTTGTCCCTCGTTGAGCTGGGACTGCATCTCATCATAATAGTATTTGCGATCAAGAATAACTAGGCCTCCGCCTTTATCGGCTGGTCTGATCACTATATGTTTGTTTTTTTCAATAGATTTAATACCTTCTTTGATTAGGATATTTGATCTTTTATTCTGAATAGGTAGTTCTCTTATTTCATCTTGGACCATCTTGCGAAAGACTTCTATATGATGGTTCTGATTTTTTTGGGGGATTGAATACTGATTGGTTCTTGAGATTACTATGCACATATTGATCTGGGATAATTGGAATGGTGATGTTTTCATTTGGGGTCTGTTTAGCAAAATGTTTTTTGATGTTTAATTTCCGAATGTGTTTTTCGACATCTATAAAGATTTCAAATTTGTCCAGATTTTTGGAAGGGGCAAACTTGAGACCTTTTTGGAGTACCTCTATCTCCTGGTTGGAAAGCTCTACATTTGCCAGGTTGTAGATACCTTCCATCAATCTTTTCCTACCAGGGGGGGGGGGGAGGAAGAGGGGGGAAAGATACATATCACAGCACACAGAAATCACCCCAGTCCCCCAAAGAGAGATCCGGAAAAGAGGGAGAAGGGGAAGAGGGAGCAAGAAAAAGGAGAAAAGAAAAGATTGATGGAAGGTATCTACAACCTGGCAAATGTAGAGCTTTCCAACCAGGAGATAGAGGTACTCCAAAAAGGTCTCAAGTTTGCCCCTTCCAAAAATCTGAACAATTTGTTTCCACTATGAATCGCAACAAATATGGACTCAAGTTCACAGCTGAAATGAATAAGATATCCATAAACTATCTAGATCTAACAATTAGAAAAAAGAACGAAAGCTTTGAAACACTAACTTTTTTCAAACCAACAGACCGCAATGGATTTGTCCCAACATCAAGTTGCCACCATCCAAGGACAATTTATGAGGCTGAAAAGGAACTGTGCGATGGAAGAAGACTATCAAGCACAAGCAGGTCAGCTGACAGAAAAATTCATAGAAAAAGGATATCCAGAAAAAGCAATAAATAAGGCCAAAAGAGAAGTTGCTAATATGGACAGACAATCCCTTCTAGCTACAAAACCAAAGAAAGAACAACAAAGAGAGACAACATTAATCACGGGATTCAATAGACAATATAAAGAAATAGAGGCCATATATAAAAAACACTGGCCAATTCTGATGAAAGATCAAGATCTTCGAACTGCTATCTCAGAAACACCAAAATTTATTTATAGGCGAGCACCTGGATTGAGAAACAAAATTGCATGCAATGTACCAGACCCACCAGAAAAAGCAAGAACTTTTCTAGACATTCCAGGTTTTCACTACAAAACCGCCCGCCGGCCAGGAGATCCCAAGAAACGTATTAAATTCAAATCCGAAACAACTAAAGAAGAATTTCAGATCAAACCTTTTATGACATGTAACACGGACCATGTCACCTATGTTCTTGAATGCACATGTCCCCTACAATACATAGGGAGAACCACTCGTAAATTGAGGGTCAGAATTAATGAACACCTGGCCAACATTAGAAACAAATTTCCCAACCATAGTGTGTCCCGACATTTTTTAGATAAACACCAAAGTGACCCTACACAATGCACCTTTTATGGGATAGATCATGTATCCAAACATTGGAGAGGGACACACATGAGGCAAAGTGTGTCCCAAAATGAAACAATATGGATACCCAAAGTACAGACCATGTACCCCCTAGGAATGAATATAGAACTGGACCTCAACTGTTTTTTGGCAAATGATTAGTCCATCCAGAAACCAAGTCTAGAGTGGAGAATAGAGGAGAATTGTAAGGCTCTTCGGGCCCCCCCCCCCCTCCTCTCCACTACAATATCTATAAGGTATAGCTATGAAAATAACTAACCCAAGAAAACAATAAGATAAACATTCTCTCCTATTCTTCAAACAATTTTCTTTTAGTGAGACAACAATGTAATTTTTTGATATATGGAAATATACAAGTAACTATGGTTGACCATTAGATGTCACCCTAAGGTCTAAAAATAATTTTCCCTAATTAATTCCCCCTTCTGTATATATATACTATGTATATTAAGTTCATTAAAAAACCCATATAGAATTAATACAAATATATCATGTCTAATACCAATATCTATTCCAAATATGTTGAGCCATAAATAGCGTATTTATTTTATATATTTTATATTTTATTTTCTATATTTTATTGTATTACAAGATTAAACTTCTGTGTACCACGTATCTATATCATCAAACCAGAAGTTAGATCAACTATTGGTAAACTGACATGTAGCTTATAGTTAGTTACCATTCTGTCAGTCAAATGTATTTGAGTGTTTTTATTCATGTCTTTGAATGTTTTTTAACAAAGTAGGCCGGCAATATGTATGTGGACTGGCGTGGCTCTGGGACTGCCAGCGTAGTCACGCTCCGCTCCGGATACATGCGTCACTCAGTGCCCATCCCAGCCTACAAATCCCACAATCCCCAGTAGCCAGACACGCCCCCCTGAAGACGTACACACGTACGAAACATATGTCGGCGGCTCCACCTGGCTCCCTGCACGCTAACAAACCCAAACAAAGCCTACCTAACCCTGACTTTCTGCCATTCCGAACCATCGGTGAGACACCCTAGTGGAAGAGCATTGACACGCTTTAGTCCCAGTGCCAGGCAGGCACCAGCCAGAGTAAGAGGCCATTTGGCTGTTTGTGTGTAAATTTTATTTATTTTATTAAACGGTATATTTTTCTGCCCATACATGAGTATACCTATTGCTACTGTGGTCCCAGCATGATCCAGCATGCCCCAAGTGTAACAGGCACTCATCCTGTCCTGCTCATCTGACCTACTTGTAAGGCGGCGTACACACGAGGGGATATGTCCGCTGAAAACGGTCCGATGGACCGTTTCAGCAAACATCTCCGCTCGTGTGTATGGGCTAGCGGACAGATTTCTCCACCCGACAGATTTCAAAGCAAGCTTTGAAATCTATCCGGTGGGAATCTGTCCGCCCGACATGTCTGCTGGTTAGTACACTTACCAGCAGACATGTCGGCCCCCACCGCCGCCGCGCCGCTGCCGAATGGATTCGGCGCATGTGCGGAAGTGTTTTACTTCCTGGTGCGGTGACGTGGCGGTGACGCGGCGGCGTCAACGTCACCGCCACGTCACCGCGCCGTCCGGCGGCGGGGAATTTGATCCGATGGTGTGTACACGCCATCGGATCAAACTCCCGATCGGACATATCCGATGGAAATGGTCCGCGGACCGTTTTCATCGGATATGTCCGATCGTGTGTACGCCGCCTCACAGAGAGGTCATATTATCTGGTAAGAATATAGTATTTCTCCAGCACTTTGGGTGGAACACTGAATATTTTGGTGAAGGATTCCCTCACACTCCAGAACCAACCTACTACAAATCTTGTCACAGATCTGTTCACAGACTTTGCCTAACCAAGATTGCACTCTGCACAAAGAAGATCCTCGCATTTTCTTGTTTACCAGTTGGACTTATTTTCGTTTGTCAATTAATACACTAGAATAAATTTTTGTATCACTTCACCGAGGCTAATTTTATATTTCAATAGTATCTGTTGTTGTTATTCACCATTATCACAGTATTTCATTAGCTGCTGTTTGTTTTTAGAGTTTTCACTGTCTATTCACGCATATCCACACTTTGATATGCTAGCTAGGTACCACATATAGTTATATCGGCGCCCTCTATCGTTCTTTATTTTCACATTCTATAGTCACCCACTATACAACCGAGGAGCAGCATACCACTAGATTATATATAGTATTAATTTCTACTGATTAAGGTGTAGCTCACCCTATATAGTTTTTGGCGCAGAATTATTTCTTTTTCTAATTTTCCCCCCATGTATGAGAAACTTAGCAAGGATCTTAAGGGATGAGCGCTCCACGAATTATCCTGGCTAGGGAGACTGAACGCTACGAAAATTATACTACTTCCCAAACTGCTTTACCTATTTCGGGCATTGCCAATCCTGATTAGAAAAGACCACTTGCGGTCATTTCAAAGCAAACTGGTACAATTCATTTGGGGCAACTCAGGTCATCGCTTATCAAGAAAAGTACTTTACAGACCTAGAAGGCAGGGAGGTTTGGGTGCTCCGAACGTCCTTTGGTATTATCAAGCGGCTAGACTGGCACAGCTTTCAATTATCTACACACACATAGAAAAGCCAGATTGGGTGCAGATAGAGAGGCAAGCAGTTCCTACGCACACTCTAGACTTCCTCCTCTGGTGCCCGGTAAAGGATCGCCCCCCCCCCTATTTTGTCCCCTGTGTTATTCAACTCCATCGTTCTTTGGCATACCTTGAAGAGACACCGGTCTCTGACGTCAGCCATGTCTCCTCTAGCACATATTTTTCACAACCATGACTTCCCACCTGGTATGAATATCAAAGCCTTTCACTGGTGGTTGGATAAGGGATTGTACCGCATTGGACACTTTTTGACCTCCCAGGGCCCGCTCTCACTCAGTTTCTGTCAGAGCAAGCTGGAGATGCCCGATTTCGAAAGATTTTGATACCTACAAATATCCCATTTCCTACATGCGCAGTGGCATACCAATCCATTGCCCCCGTCCGTAACACCCTATGAACAATTGTGCAGCCAAGCCACTGAGCAGAGGGGGGGCATTTCTGTAATTTACCTGTCACTGGCCTCGGATGATTCTAAGCTCCCGTACATGTTGGCCTGGGAAAGAGAGACTCAGATCAGCTGGAACGTAGACACATGGCATAGAAACATCTTTAGGTCTTATGACAAGATACGTAATATAATCTTGATTGAAGCGAATCTTAAATTGCTTACCAGATGGTACCTGGTTCCAGCGAGGTTAGCCAAGATGTTCCCTTCCTCCTCGCCTCTCTGCTTTCGAGGGTGCGACATGTACGACTCAATGGTACACAGTTGGTGGGAGTGCCCGAACATTAGAGGGTTTTGGAATAAAATATTCTATATGATACGCAAGGGAACGGGCTGTCAAATTCCGAAAGACCTATCCATTGCATTACTCAACGACAGGATACCCAAAGTCTCCAAAGCTGTCCAATCCTTACTATTCTTCATCTTTCTCGGTACCAAATTAACCAATGCGAAGGCATGGAAACAGAATAGAGTCTCCTTCCTTGCGGCCAAAAGAAAAATCTCCTGGATTATGGCCCAAGAAAAAATGGTTAGCTCATTGACAGACACTGTGGCAAACTTTGAATCGGTTTGGGAACCCTGGGCCAATTATGTGGGTGCCACCGGATGATTTTGGATCATTGCTCTATGGTGAGTGTGGGTCCTGGGGGCTGACGGGATGGGGAATCTTCATCTCTCTCTCTCTCTCTCTCTCTCTCTCTCTCTCTCTCTCTCTCTCTCTCCTCTCTCTTCTCACTCTTCTCTTCCTATTTCCTACTTTGCTTTCCTTCCTCTCTTCATTTCTCTTTGAAGCTTTCGTTTTGTGGGATCTACACAGAGCTCAAGGAATGTTTCCACTCTAGTACGTTACATCCTGAAAACATTCAAGGCTAGACTAACCATTTGCTCTCCTGACTAACCGGTGAGAGTTTTAACATCCAGTCTGTACAATTCACTTCTTTCTCGTTTTACTGACTGGGTGACCTGCCAAATGTTTTTACTCCAAGATTCTGAACTCACTCAGGAAATTTTTGTTTCTCTGCTATTGGTTATTGTTAAGACTTCATATTCCTTGACTTATTGTTCTATGGTCGTAATGATCTCCACATTTATTGTATGGTTTATTGTTTTCTCTAATAATATACAATTAACATATTGAAAGAAAAAAAATTGAGGGAGGTGTATAATGACACATGGAACAGGGGGGGTGCACCCTGGCTCTCTAAGGGAGGCTCTCATTGTGCTGCTCCCCAAGCCCCATAAAGACCATGAGCAATGTGAATCATATAGACCCATATCATTAATTAATGTGGATGCAAAAATTTTTTGCCAAAATCCTAGCTAATTGTTTAAATAAAGTCATAGGGCCAGATTCAGGAAGAGTTAGGCTGGAGTATCCAGTGATCCGCCAGCCTAACTGTCACTTTAAGCCGGCGTTTTTGTTTTCTGTAACCAGAAAACAAGAAACGCCGGGTTGTAGTTCCGATGTGATCGGCGTAATTGAATTTCGCCATCGCATCGTTACTTCAACTTAAAAATGGCGCCGGGGGCGTTTCCGCTGATTAACGCTGAAAAAATATGTTAATCAGCGGGAGTCGGAAATTCACGATCGTTTTCGGGCGCGACGCAGTGACTTTACTACGTTTCCGGAAGCGATACGCGACGTAAAGATAAAGCAGCCCCCTAGTGGAGTATCCTATGTTAAGTATAGCCGTCGTCATCGCGTCGGAAAAAATAAAAATCGCGTCGTTTGCGTAAAACTTTCATGAATGGGGATGTTCACTGACAGAATTTGGAGCATGCGCACTGGGATGCATTGACACTCGACGCATGCGCAGTACGTTCGCCGCGGGATCGCGCTTAGTTTTAATAATACACACCCCGTACCCGCCCAATTTGAATTCCGCCAGCTCATTTGCGATGCGCTGCCGCAACTTTAGGAAGCAAGTGCTTCCTGAATAACAGCACTTGCTCCTAAAATTTCGGCAGCGTAACGTAAATGAGAAGCGTTACTCCAGAGCAAAGATGCTCCCATCTACCTGAATCTGGCCCATAGAGTCAATTATCTATCCAGATCAGACGGACTTAAAAAAAAAAAAAAAAAAAAAACGGGTCGTTCGCGCCAAATTTGAATGATGCGCAACGGCCCATAATTCACTGCGGCGTTGCACGCTGATGATTGGCCAAGCATGCACCATGACCCCGCATGCTTGGCCAATCACAGCGCCCAAAAAATGAAGAGACCTAATTGGCCAAAGCCTGGGTGCTTTGGCCAATTAGGGCTCAGGGCTTTAGCACACGCCCCACACTATAAAAGGCTGCCTCCCGGGCGGCCTCGTGTAGTGTGTTCCGGCTTACTTTCAGAGAGAGAAGTCAGACAGACAGTGAGTTAGAGAGAGATAGATAGATAGAGAAACAGTGTCTTTTCAGATAGATAGATAGATAGATAGAGCAGGGAGGCTAGTAGTCAGTACAGTATAGTTACATTTACAGTTTGTAGAGAATATATTGACATCCCTAGGAGTTGTCAATATATTTATAAACTGTATAGCTTAGCTAGATCTGCTGTTAGTATCTGTCAGGCAGGAGATTGTGCTTGATGCAGTGCTCTAACGCAAGGATCTCCAAACTACGGCCCTCCAGCTGTTTCGGAACTACATTTCCCATGAGGCATTGTAAAACTCTGACATTCACAGACACGACTAAGCATTATGGGAATTGTAGTTCCGGAACAACTGGAGGGCCATAGTTTGGAGACCCCTGCTCTAACGTGTTGTATTGCCTGCATTAGGGTTTACCTTAAACATAGTACTCCGTGTTAGTCAATGTGTGCTAGTTAATTGCACATAGACGCATTACCTGATATTGCAAATGTGCTATTTATATGCACAGAAACGCAGTTGCTGTTATTGCAAGTGGGCTATTGAATTGCACAGAAACGCGGTCGCTCTGACTGTGCGTGTGCTGTTTAATACCACCTAAACGCAGTTGGTGTCACTGCGTGTGTGCTATTACATAGCACCTGAACGCAGTTGGTCTCACTGCGCGTGTGCTGTTACATAGCACCTGAACGCAGTTGGTGTCACTGCGTGTGTGCTATTACATAGCACCTGAACGCAGTTGGTGTCACTGCACGTTTGCTGTTACATACCACCTGAGCGCATTTGGTGTCACTGCACGTGTGCAGTTACATACCACCTGAACTCAGTTGGTGTCACTGCACTTGTGCTGTTACATAGCACCTGAACGCAGTTGGTGTCACTACATGTTTGCTGTTAAATACCACCTGAGCGCAGTTGGTGTCATTGCACGTTTGCTGTTACATACCACCTGAGCGCATTTGGTGTCACTGCACATTTGCTCTTACATACCACCTGAGCGCAGTTGCTGTCACTGCACGTGTGCTGTTACTTACCACCTGAACTCATTTGGTGTCACTGCGCTTGTGCTGTTACATACAACCTGAACGCATTTGGTGTCACTGCGCTTGTGCTGTTACATACCACCTGAGCGCAGTTAGTGCCACTGCACATTTGCTGTTACATACCACCTGAGCGCATTAAGTGTCACTGCACGCGTGCTGTTACATACCACCTGAACGCAGTTGGTGTCACTGCGCTTGTGCTGTTACATACCACCTGAGCGCAGTTAGTGTCACTGCACGTTTGCTGTTACATGCCACCTGAGCGTATTTGGTGTCACTGCACGTTTGCTGTTACATACCACCTGAGCGCATTTGGTGTCACTGCACGTTTGTTGTTACATACCACCTGAGCGTAGTTGGTGTCACTGCACGTTTGCTGTTACATACCACCTGAGCGCGGTTGGTGTCACTGCACGTGTGCTGTTACATACCACCTGAACTCATTTTGGTGTCACTGCGCTTGTGCTGTTACATACAACCTGAACGCATTTGGTGTCACCGCGCTTGTGCTGTTACATACCACCTGAGCGCAGTTAGTGTCACTGCACTTGTGCTGTTACATACCACCTGAGCGCAGTTGGTGTCACTGTGCTTGTGCTGTTACATACCACCTGAGCGCAGTTAGTGTCACTGCACGTTTGCTGTTACATACCACCTGAGCGCAGTTGGTGTCACTGCACGTTTGCTGTTACATACCACCTGAGCGCATTAAGTGTCACTGCACGCATGCTGTTACATACCACCTGAACGCAGTTGGTGTCACTGCGCTTGTGCTGTTACATACCACCTGAACGCAGTTGGTGTCACTGCGCTTGTGCTGTTACATACCACCTGAGCGCAGTTAGTGTCAATGCACGTTTGCACTTACATTCTACCTGAGCCTATTTGGTGTCACTGCACGTTTGCTGTTACATACCACCTGAGCGCATTTGGTGTCACTGCACGTTTTCTGTTACATACCACCTGAGCGCAGTTGGTGTCACTGCACGTTTGCTGTTACATACCACCTGAGCGCATTTGGTGTCACTGCGCTTGTGCTGTTACATACAACCTGAACGCATTTTGTGTCACTGCGCTTGTGCTGTTTCATACCACCTGAGCGCAGTTAGTGTCACTGCACTTGTGCTGTTACATACCACCTGAGTGCAGTTGGTGTCACTGTGCTTGTGCTGTTACATACCACCTGAGCGCAGTTAGTGTCACTGCACGTTTGCTGTTACATACCACCTGAGCGCATTTGGTGTCACTGCATGTGTGCTGTTACATACCACCTGAATGCAGTTGGTGTCACTGCGCTTGTGCTGTTACATACCACCTGAACGCAGTTGCTGTCACTGCACGTTTGCTGTTACATACCACCTGAGCGCAGTTGGTGTCACTGCACGTTTGCTGTTACATACCACCTGAGCGCAGTTGGTATCACTGCACGTTTGCTGTTACATACCACCTAAGTGCATTTGGTGTCACTGCACGTGTGCTGTTACATACTACCTGAGCGCAGTTGGTGTCACTGCACATTTGCTGTTACATACCACCTGAGCGCAGTTAGTGTCACTGCACGTTTGCTGTTATATACCACCTGAGCGCAGTTAGTGTCACTGCACGTTTGCTGTTACATACCACCTGAGCGCATTTGGTGTCACTGCACGTGTGCTGTTACATACCACCTGAACGCAGTTGGTGTCACTGCGCTTGTGCTGTTACATAGCACCTGAATGCAGTTGGTGTCACTGCACGTTTGCTGTTACATACCACCTGAGTTCATTTGGTGTCACTGCACGTGTGCTGTTACATACCACCTGAACGTAGTTGGTGTCACTGCATGTTTGCTGTTACATACCACCTGAACGCTGTTGGTGTCACTGCACGTTTGATGTTACATACCACCTGAGCGCATTTGGTGTCACTGCACAATTGCTGTTACATACCACCTGAGCGCAGTTGGTGTCACTGCACGTTTGCTGTTAAATACCACCTGAGCGCAGTTGGTGTCACTGCACGTTTGCTGTTACATACCACCTGAGCGCAGTTAGTGCCACTGCACGTTTGCTGTTACATACCACCTGAGCGCATTTGGTGTCACTGCACGTGTGCTGTTACATACCACCTGAACGCAGTTGAAGTCACTGCGCTTGTGCTGTTACATACCACCTGAACGCAGTTGGTGTCACTGCACGTTTTCTGTTACATACCACCTGAACGCATTTGGTGTCACTGCACGTGTGCTGTTACATACCACCTAAACGCAGTTGGTGTCACTGCGCTTGTGCTGTTACATACCATCTGAACGCAGTTAGTGTCACTGCGCTTGTGCTGTTACATGGCACCTGAACGCAGTTGCTGTCACTGCATGTTTGCTGTTACATACCAACTGAGCGCAGTTAGTGTCACTGCACGTTTGCTGTTACATTCCACCTGAATGCAGTTGGTGTCACTGCACGTTTGCTGTTACATACCACCTGAGCGCAGTTGGTGTCACTGCACATTTGGTGTCACTGCACATTTGCTGTTACATACCACCTGAGCGCATTTGGTGTCACTGCACAATTGCTGTTACATACCACCTGAGCGCAGTTGGTGTCACTGCACGTTTGCTGTTACATACCACCTGAGCGCAGTTAGTGTCACTGCATGTTTGCTGTTACATACCACCTGAGCGCATTTGGTGTCAATGCACGTGTGCTGTTACATACCACCTGAACGCAGTTGGTGTCACTGCGCTTGTGCTGTTGCATAGCACCTGAACGCATAAATATGTCTGGATGGACAACAAAGAGAGGCAGAGAGTCACGAGGGCAAGCAGGCTCTGCATCTAGAGGTAACGCTGGTGGTGGATGTGGTGCATCCCCTTCAGCACGTGGCCATGGCCGTTGCAACTCGTCCTTCTTTTCGGGAGCTGGCCGTGTTGAGCCTCAACATGCAGAGAAATTAGTAGATTGGATAACCAAGCCATCCTCATCCTCCTCATCCTCTCTCACACAGACTGATCTAAGTTTATCTGGCAAAGCAGCTGCCGAGGCGTCCTCTTCCTTCTGCACAATGGCTTCACACAATCCTTCCCTAGTCCCACCATGTCCTCCTGAGGAGTCCCCCGAACTGTTTCAACACAGTGTTGGGTACATGCTGCAGGAAGATGCGCAGCGTTTTGAAGACTCCGATGACAGAACACAGATAGAGGAAGGCATTGATGTGAGCCCAGGGAGAGGGAGTGGCGAGAGGGACAGCAATCTGGGAGTGATGTTCTCCCAGCTGGAGCATACTGCCAGGTTTTTGACAGTGATGATGAGGAGGGAGGGGATGATGAGGTCACTGTCTCTACCTGGGTGCCTGATAGGAGAGAGGAGGAGGAAGAGGAGGAGTCACTGCACGTTTGCTGTTACATACCACCTGAGCGCATTTGGTGTCACTGCACAATTGCTGTTACATACCACCTGAGCGCAGTTGGTGTCACTGCACGTTTGCTGTTACATACCACCTGAGCGCAGTTAGTGCCACTGCACGTTTGCTGTTACATACCACCTGAGCGCATTTGGTGTCACTGCACGTGTGCTGTTACATACCACCTGAACGCAGTTGAAGTCACTGCGCTTGTGCTGTTACATACCACCTGAACGCAGTTGGTGTCACTGCACGTTTTCTGTTACATACCACCTGAACGCATTTGGTGTCACTGCACGTGTGCTGTTACATACCACCTAAACGCAGTTGGTGTCACTGCGCTTGTGCTGTTACATACCATCTGAACGCAGTTAGTGTCACTGCGCTTGTGCTGTTACATGGCACCTGAACGCAGTTGCTGTCACTGCATGTTTGCTGTTACATACCACCTGAGCGCAGTTAGTGTCACTGCACGTTTGCTGTTACATACCACCTGAATGCAGTTGGTGTCACTGCATGTTTGCTGTTACATACCACCTGAGCGCAGTTGGTGTCACTGCACATTTGGTGTCACTGCACATTTGCTGTTACATACCACCTGAGCGCATTTGGTGTTACTGCACAATTGCTGTTACATACCACCTGAGCGCAGTTGGTGTCACTGCACGTTTGCTGTTACATACCACCTGAGCGCAGTTAGTGTCACTGCATGTTTTCTGTTACATACCACCTGAGCGCATTTGGTGTCACTGCACGTGTGCTCTTACATACCACCTGAACGCAGTTGGTGTCACTGCGCTTGTGCTGTTACATACCACCTGAACGCAGTTGGTGTCACTGCGCTTGTGCTGTTACATACCAACTGAACGCAGTTGGTGTCACTGCACGTTTACTGTTACATACCACCCTAGCGCATTTGGTGTCACTGCACCTGTGCTGTTACATACCACCTGAACGCAGTTGGTGTCACTGCGCTTGTGCTGTTACATACCACCTGAACGCAGTTGGTGTCACTGCATGTTTGCTGTTACATACCACCTGAGCGCAGTTAGTGTCACTGCACATTTGCTGTTACATACCACCTGAGCGCAGTTAGTGTCACTGCACGTTTGCTGTTACATACCACCTGAGTGCATTTACTGTCACTGCACCTGTGCTGTTACATACCACCTGAACGCAGTTGGTGTCACTGAGCTTGTGCTGTTACATAGCACCTGAACGCAGTTGGTGTCACTGCACGTTTGCTGTTACATACCACCTTGAGCGCAGTTAGTGTCACTGCATGTTTGCTGTTACATACCACCTAAGCGCATTTGGTGTCACTGCACGTGTGCTGTTACATACCACCTGAACGCAGTTGGTGTCACTGCGCTTGTGCTGTTACATAGCACCTGAACGCATAAATATGTCTGGAAGGACAACAAAGAGAGGCAGAGAGTCACGAGGGCAAGCAGGCTCTGCATCTAGAGGTAACGCTGGTGGTGGATGTGGTGCATCCCCTTCAGCACGTGGCCATGGCCGTTGCAACTCGTCCTTCTTTTCGGGAGCTGGCCGTGTTGAGCCTCAACATGCAGAGAAATTAGTAGATTGGATAACCAAGCCATCCTCATCCTCCTCATCCTCTCTCACACAGACTGATCTAAGTTTATCTGGCAAAGCAGCTGCCGAGGCGTCCTCTTCCTTCTGCACAATGGCTTCACACAATCCTTCCCTAGTCCCACCATGTCCTCCTGAGGAGTCCCCCGAACTGTTTCAACACAGTGTTGGGTACATGCTGCAGGAAGATGCGCAGCGTTTTGAAGACTCCGATGACAGAACACAGATAGAGGAAGGCATTGATGTGAGCCCAGGGAGAGGGAGTGGCCGAGAGGGACAGCAATCTGGGAGTGATGTTCTCCCAGCTGGAGCATACTGCCAGGTTTTTGACAGTGATGATGAGGAGGGAGGGGATGATGAGGTCACTGTCTCTACCTGGGTGCCTGATAGGAGAGAGGAGGAGGAAGAGGAGGAGTCACTGCACGTTTGCTGTTACATACCACCTGAGCGCATTTGGTGTCACTGCACAATTGCTGTTACATACCACCTGAGCGCAGTTGGTGTCACTGCACGTTTGCTGTTACATACCACCTGAGCGCAGTTAGTGCCACTGCACGTTTGCTGTTACATACCACCTGAGCGCATTTGGTGTCACTGCACGTGTGCTGTTACATACCACCTGAACGCAGTTGAAGTCACTGCGCTTGTGCTGTTACATACCACCTGAACGCAGTTGGTGTCACTGCACGTTTTCTGTTACATACCACCTGAACGCATTTGGTGTCACTGCACGTGTGCTGTTACATACCACCTAAACGCAGTTGGTGTCACTGCGCTTGTGCTGTTACATACCATCTGAACGCAGTTAGTGTCACTGCGCTTGTGCTGTTACATGGCACCTGAACGCAGTTGCTGTCACTGCATGTTTGCTGTTACATACCACCTGAGCGCAGTTAGTGTCACTGCACGTTTGCTGTTACATACCACCTGAATGCAGTTGGTGTCACTGCATGTTTGCTGTTACATACCACCTGAGCGCAGTTGGTGTCACTGCACATTTGGTGTCACTGCACATTTGCTGTTACATACCACCTGAGCGCATTTGGTGTTACTGCACAATTGCTGTTACATACCACCTGAGCGCAGTTGGTGTCACTGCACGTTTGCTGTTACATACCACCTGAGCGCAGTTAGTGTCACTGCATGTTTTCTGTTACATACCACCTGAGCGCATTTGGTGTCACTGCACGTGTGCTCTTACATACCACCTGAACGCAGTTGGTATCACTGCGCTTGTGCTGTTACATACCACCTGAACGCAGTTGGTGTCACTGCGCTTGTGCTGTTACATACCAACTGAACGCAGTTGGTGTCACTGCACGTTTACTGTTACATACCACCTGAGCGCATTTGGTGTCACTGCACCTGTGCTGTTACATACCACCTGAACGCAGTTGGTGTCACTGCGCTTGTGCTGTTACATACCACCTGAACGCAGTTGGTGTCACTGCATGTTTGCTGTTACATACCACCTGAGCGCAGTTAGTGTCACTGCACATTTGCTGTTACATACCACCTGAGCGCAGTTAGTGTCACTGCACGTTTGCTGTTACATACCACCTGAGTGCATTTACTGTCACTGCACCTGTGCTGTTACATACCACCTGAACGCAGTTGGTGTCACTGAGCTTGTGCTGTTACATAGCACCTGAACGCAGTTGGTGTCACTGCACGTTTGCTGTTACATACCACCTTGAGCGCAGTTAGTGTCACTGCATGTTTGCTGTTACATACCACCTAAGCGCATTTGGTGTCACTGCACGTGTGCTGTTACATACCACCTGAACACAGTTGGTGTCACTGTACGTGTGCTGTTATATACCACCTGAACGCATAAATATGTCTGGAAGGACAACAAAGAGAGGCAGAGAGTCACGAGGGCAAGCAGGCTCTGCATCTAGAGGTAACGCTGGTGGTGGATGTGGTGCATCCCCTTCAGCACGTGGCCATGGCCGTTGCAACTCGTCCTTCTTTTCGGGAGCTGGCCGTGTTGAGCCTCAACATGCAGAGAAATTAGTAGATTGGATAACCAAGCCATCCTCATCCTCCTCATCCTCTCTCACACAGACTGATCTAAGTTTATCTGGCAAAGCAGATGCCGAGGCGTCCTCTTCCCTTTGCACAATGGCTTCACACAATCCTTCCCTAGTCCCACCATGTCCTCCTGAGGAGTCCCCCGAACTGCTTCAACACAGTGTTGGGTACATGCTGCAGGAAGATGCGCAGCGTTTTGAAGACTCCGATGACAGAACACAGATAGAGGAAGGCATTGATGTGAGCCCAGGGAGAGGGGGTGGCCGAGAGGGACAGCAATCTGGGAGTGATGTTCTCCCAGCTGGAGCATACTGCCAGGTTTTTGACAGTGATGATGAGGAGGGAGGGGATGATGAGGTCACTGTCTCTACCTGGGTGCCATGTCCTCCTGAGGAGTCACCCGAACTGTTTCAACACAGTGTTGGGTACATGCTGCAGGAAGATGCGCAGCGTTTTGAAGACTCCGATGACAGAACACAGATAGAGGAAGGCATTGATGTGAGCCCAGGGAGAGGGGGTGGCCGAGAGGGACAGCAATCTGGGAGTGATGTTCTCCCAGCTGGAGCATACTGCCAGGTTTTTGACAGTGATGATGAGGAGGGAGGGGATGATGAGGTCACTGTCTCTACCTGGGTGCCATGTCCTCCTGAGGAGTCCCCCGAACTGTTTCAACACAGTGTTGGGTACATGCTGCAGGAAGATGCGCAGCGTTTTGAAGACTGCGATGACAGAACACAGATAGAGGAAGGCATTGATGTGAGCCCAGGGAGAGGGGGTGGCCGAGAGGGACAGCAATCTGGGAGTGATGTTCTCCCAGCTGGAGCATACTGCCAGGTTTTTGACAGTGATGATGAGGAGGGAGGGGATGATGAGGTCACTGTCTCTACCTGGGTGCCATGTCCTCCTGAGGAGTCCCCCGAACTGTTTCAACACAGTGTTGGGTACATGCTGCAGGAAGATGCGCAGCGTTTTGAAGACTCCGATGACAGAACACAGATAGAGGAAGGCATTGATGTGAGCCCAGGGAGAGGGGGTGGCCGAGAGGGACAGCAATCTGGGAGTGATGTTCTCCCAGCTGGAGCATACTGCCAGGTTTTTGACAGTGATGATGAGGAGGGAGGGGATGATGAGGTCACTGTCTCTACCTGGGTGCCATGTCCTCCTGAGGAGTCCCCCGAACTGTTTCAACACAGTGTTGGGTACATGCTGCAGGAAGATGCGCAGCGTTTTGAAGACTCCGATGACAGAACACAGATAGAGGAAGGCATTGATGTGAGCCCAGGGAGAGGGGGTGGCCGAGAGGGACAGCAATCTGGGAGTGATGTTCTCCCAGCTGGAGCATACTGCCAGGTTTTTGACAGTGATGATGAGGATAGATAGGAGAGAGGAGGAGGAAGAGGAGGAGGAGGACGAGGACGAGGCACAGGCACATCTCCAAAGAGGCAGGATGCCCTCCAGGGGTCAGCTTAAGGGCAGCACACCAACTGCATTACGTGGCACATCTTCGCATGGCACTGCGGTGTCTCAACGGTACAACAAAAGTTCTTTGGTGTGGGCCTTTTTTGAAACATGTCCATCAGATCGTACCTTTGCTGTTTGCAACATATGTCTCAAGCATATCTCGCGTGGCCAAAACATCATCCGCTTGGGGACAACATGCTTGTCAAGACATATGTCGACCTGCCATGCAACTCGTTGGCAAGCATACCAGAAAGACCCACACCAAAGACCAAAGCGGACCTCCCCTTGCCCTTCTGTGACCTCCAACCCCACTAGACCACCAGTCCTCTCTGAAGCCTGCACTGAAGTTGTAGAAATAAATGTGTCACAACCTAGTAGTGGTAGTACATGCGGACAATCTAATGATAGTACCAGACAAATTTCCCTGTCCCAGCTGCTGCAGCGCCGAAAGAAGTACACTCCCAGCCATCCACATGCCCAGCGGTTGAATGCTAGCTTAGCGAAATTGCTAGAACTTCAACTGCTACCTTTTCAGTTGGTAGATTCTGCCCCCTTCCGTGAGTTTGTGCAATGTGCAGTACCTCAGTGGCAAGTACCAAAATGCCACTTTTTCTCACAGAAGGCGATTCCGGCTCTCATGTGGAAGGCAATGTCCATGCCTCGCTGGACAGGGCAGTCAGTGGTAAGGTGCATCTTACCGCTGACTCATGGTCCAGCAGGCATGGACAGGGACAGGTCCTGTCTTTTACGGCCCATTGGGTGACTCTGCTGGCAGCTGGGAAGGACGCAGGGCAAGGTACAGTAGTTTTGGAGGTTGTTCCGCCACCACGCCTCCAAAACACTACTACTGCTTGTGACACACCTCCCTCCTCCACCCCCTCCTCTTCGTCTTTCTCTGTGGCCTCTTCCTGTGCTGATGTTTCCTCAGAACCAGCCATGCTCCGTAGACGTACGAGAGGCTACGCAGGAATGCAGGCCAAGAGATGCCATGCGGTGCTAGAGCTGGTGTGCTTGGGAGACAGGAGCCACACTGGAGAAGAGGTTCTTACAGCTCTGCAGGGGCAGGCTCAGAGGTGGTTGATGCCACGCCAGATGAAGCCTGGAATGGTGGTCAGCGATAATGGCACCAACCTCCTCTCTGCCCTGCGACAGGGAAAACTCACCCACGTGCCCTGTTTTGCGCATGTCCTGAATTTGGTGGTGCAGCGGTTCTTGGGCTTACAGGATGTCCTGAAGCAGGCCAGGAAAGTCTGTGTGTATTTCCAGAGGTCATATAATGCCACTGCTCGGCTGACTCACCTCCAAAGGGAATACAACCTGCCCAAGAACCGCCTAATTTGTGACATGCCCACCAGATGGAACTCTACGTTGGCCATGCTGCAGCGGCTGCACACGCAGCAGCGGGCCATCAATGAGTACCTGTGCCAATATGGCAGCAGAACTGGGTCAGGGCAGCTAGTTTTTTTCCCCACGCCAGTGGGCCTTGATCAGGGATGCATGCACTGTCCTGTCACCATTTGAGGAGGCCACGAGGATGGTGAGCAGTGACAGTGCATGCATCAGTGAGACTGTCCCTCTTATTTACATGTTAGAGCACACGCTACGTGGAATAATGGACAGGGCCCTTGAGGCAGAACAGAGGGAGGAAGAGGAGGACTTCCTTACCTCTCAAGGCCCCCTTTACCCAGACAGTGGGCCTGCTTGCCCACCTAGCACACAGGAAGAGGAGGAGGAGGATGATTGTATCAGCAACATTGAGGTGGAGCCTAGCACTCAGCATCAGCAGCAGCAGTCTTCAAGGGATCAATTACAGTCCCAAGGAACACATGGACTTGTACGTGGCTGGGATGAGGTGCCTGTGGATCCTGTCGTCCTCAGTGACCCAGAGGACTGTGCCCCGAATGCCTCTGCAAACCTACGCTGCATGGCCTCCCTGATCCTGCAAAGCCTGCATAAGGATCCTCGTGTACGTGCTATCAAGGAGACGGATCATTACTGGCTGGCAACTCTCCTTGATCCACGTTACAATAGTAAGGTTGCAGACCTTATGTTGCCATCGCAGAGGGAGTAGAAAATGAAACTTCTGCGGGAGGCCTTGCAGAAGGGTCTGTGCAATGCATTCCCAGAAACGAGGGGGATTACCAAAACCTGGCTCTGGGCGATGTCTTGCTGAGGCTTTGGTGAGTCACAGAAGGAGCGGTGTAGAAGGTGGCTGTCTGACCGATGCCTTCAGACAGTTTTTTAGTCCGCAGCCCCAAGGTCTGACCAGTTCCAGCAACCATCGCCAGCGTCTGGTTTACATGGTCCGTTAATACCTAGGGGCAATATCCGACCTGGACTCCTTCCCCACCGAAAATCCTCTGGCTTACTGGGTCTTGAGGATGGATCACTGGCCAAAGCTTGCACAGTACGCAATTGAGCTACTGGCTTGCCCTGCACCCAGTGTTCTTTCAGAACGCACATTCAGTGCTGCTGGAGGCTTTGTTACCGATCAGAGGGTGCGTCTCTCCACTGACTCTGTTGATCGACTGACCTTCATCAAAATGAATCAGGCTTGGATCAACACCAGCTACCAAGCACCTGATGCAGATGTTACTGAATAATATTTTTTTGTTGAAATGTTGGATCCCTTTTAGACTGCGTATGCTGATGCTGAGTCACTGTCCTCTTATGCTGCTGATGGAATATCCTTCTCCTCCTCACTTTTCTTGCTGATAGCTAGTAAGAAAGGTTGTGTTTCTGGGCTCCGCCACCAGTTTTACAGGGGCGCCTAATAACAACAATTTTGCACGTGGCTCCTTGGTGCGCTCCAATTGGAGTTATTGGGAGGGGTTGCAGTGTTGTGTTGTGCCCAAGGCACAATTTTTCTGCCCCTGTTTAACAGGGGCGCCTAATAACAATTTTTGATGCAATACTTTGCACGTGGCTCCTTGTTGCGCTCCAATTGGAGTTATTGGGAGGGGTTGCAGTGTTGTGTTGTGCCCAAGGCACAATTTTTCTGCCCCTGTTTAACAGGGGCGCCTAATAACAATTTTTGATGCAATACTTTGCACGTGGCTCCTTGTTGCGCTCCAATTGGAGTTATTGGGAGGGATTGCAGTGTTGTGTTGTGCCCAAGGCACAATTTTTCTGCCCCTGTTTAACAGGGGCGCTTAATAACAATTTTTGATGCAATACTTTGCACATGGCTCCTTGTTGCGCTCCAATTGGAGTTATTGGGAGGGGTTGCAGTGTTGTGTTGTGCCCAAGGCACAATTTGTCTGCCCCTGTTTAACAGGGGCGCCTAATAACAATTTTTGATGCAATACTTTGCACGTGGCTCCTTGTTGCGCTCCAATTACAGTATGTTTGAGGGGTGTCCTTTTTCTAAAATTTTTCTTTCACAAAACAATAATGGCCCCCCACCACCGCTAAAATATTTGACATATTGTTGCCACACAGCACGTGCGCAAGCAGTATTATTTACTTTTTTTGTAGTCCTCTCATGTTGTGCAGGGACATTTCTAAACACGTGCCACTACTATAGACACCCAGCAGGTGTTATACTTAAAGGATTTTTTTTTTTTTCACTTTAAGCATCATTAAAATGGCTGCTCCAGGAAAAAACGGCCGTTTTTAAAACTTTTTTTTCCATTGATACATGTTCCCTGGGGCAAGACCCGGGTTCTGAACGATGTTTTCCAACATTGAATTGAATATTGGTCTTTAAAATTATCGTTTTTGAATTCGAACGTTCGAGTCCCATAGACATCAATGGGGCTCTAAATGTTCGCGCAAACCCGCGGTCTGTTCGAACGTTCTGATGCGAACCGAACACGGGTATGTTCGGCTCATCCCTAGCCCTGACTACTCCCCGAGCCTGCCGGAGCTGGACCTCTACCTGGGGGTGGAGGTCCAGCTACCAGTGAAGGTATATATTATAAACAATCTACACCCTCTAATGGTCCCTCTGAAGGATAACTTGCAGACCTGGTCAAGCTTCCCCTCAACCTCCTGGGGCGAATCAACATATTCAAAATTATATACCTGCCTAGATTTTTATATGGCATGCCCCAACCAAAACCCCAAATGACTATTCATGGAAATTAATACGATAATATCCTCTTTTTTGTGTGGTACTGAACCACCAAGGACACATTATTTTTGATGGTCCAAAGCGATGGACTGGCTCTGCCAAACTTGCAGTGCTACTACTTGGCAGCAGAACTAACACACGTTCACTGGTGTTTTTTCCACAAAATGGATGTGGCATCGGTGGAGACTATCACGCTAATGTGATATATAGCAATGGCCCCTACCCACCCCAGGGCGCAGATATCCTTAAACTCTCCTATAAGATTTTTCATGTTTGTAACAAGAGAATGGGGGGTAGCCCACGGACTTCATCTCCTAATACCCCACTGTGGCATAACCCACAACTCAAAGAAATATATAAAGTCCCGGATGGGGCATGTTGGGCTTGATATGGTCTTAAAGGGGTGTTCCAGCCGCAATTTTTTTTTTTAAAGTCAGCAGCTACTAACAGTGTAGCTGCTGACTTTAAATAAGGACACTTACCTTGTCCTACTTGCCCGCGCTGATGGCCCCCCTGATGCCGGTCCCACGATCGATCCAGGTCCCGCACCGCCATCCACACTATGGGAAACAGGCAGTGAAGCCGTACGGCTTCACTGCCCATTTCCTACTGCGCCTGCGTGAGTCTTACGCTGGCTGAATGGGCAGCTGCTCTCTGAGAACACACACAGTTCCCAGAAAGCAGTGCGCCCCATTCACAAGCAGAAGAAGCAGAAGAAAAGACACCGCGGTGTGGAAGAGGCAGATTACGGACTTCCGCATAGCAACAGGTATTTCGGGTGAGTATTTTTTTTTTTCACGTTTTTTTTTATTTCATTTTTTTAAGCTAGATGGGCAAATGTTGTTTTCCTGGGTGGAACTTCGCTTTAAGCACATGTATCAACTGTTTAGAAATCAAACTTTTAGAACCTTCAGGGATATTCAAACGGAACATATGTCCCAACACCTATTTTTATAGGTATCTCCAGCTGTGACATGCTGTAGTAGCTCAATTTGGCCTACAGGAGGTCCAGCTCGCCCATTCTGAGCTAAAGAAACTGTTACAAGAGGAGGACCACCGAAAAAGCTTATCTTGAGGTATTACTTCTCCCTACTAGAAAAACAAAAAGTGTAGCGCTAAAGTTATGTAAGAAATAACAATATAACACTGCAAAGCATCATATAGACTTGGAATGAAATAATATATATAATACGTGAAGCAACACATAAACAAATCACCAAGTGTTCAAAATGATCATATCGATTGGATGTGAAAAGAGATAAGTCTAAAAAAATGTATTTGATTCAAAGTGTCCAAAAAACGTGACAATAGGTGAAGAAAGTTTTGATAGCAGATCCACCACCAGAGAGAATAGGAGGCTTACCAGAAAGCGTGGACTCAGCTAAGTATACACTTAATGAGTCAATCAGGCTTATTATGATGATATCCGGACATCAACCTTCCATTGGAAAACAGGGATGAGTTTTGAGTATAAATCAACTCCTCATACGGTAGGTGAGAGACCAAGAAAGATGTAACAACACCAGGACTGATATATGAGACTCGTAGGTTCTTTACAGAGGATGCAGAATGCTCAGATGCAACAATTAAGGGAGGAAAGAAATGAATGCAAACATAGTGTAATAACGTATGGTAATTTTACTGTAATACACAAAATACAGTTGGTTGCACTCACATTTCAGCAGACATATCAAAAGCATGTAAAAACGTCTAGCAGTAAAGTCAGCAGAAGACCCGACGCGTTTCGATCAAACGACTGCTATAATAAGACACAATATATAGCCAAGCCCCCCTACCTTAATCATGTTCACCTACCCGTATGGAATTTTTTAATTTTATATATTTTTATCTTTTATTTTTTATTAAAGTTTCATAGACTTTTTTTCATGACACACAGTTTTACTAGACTGTAGTTGCCATATATACACTAACCACGGATCTAAATCCCATGAGCGTGTACAGTATTACATTTTTAACTCACAGGTTTATTCTCTTTTTTCCTGTCATATTCAAGTGATCGGCACTATTTGTCATCTTAATAGGTGACTCTGATTTGTTGCCTGACACTGACATTTATTTATATTCCACCCCCCCCCCGATTTTTGTTTTTTATATATCCATCTCTGTGTACTTAATTCCAGCCTGTGCTGGCGTTGCTGGCACATTGTGGATTCGTTAGCCCAAGTGTCAGCTTTGTGCGTGAACACGCCTGATTGGCTCACATGATCCCCATGTGACCATACATCTGACGATGCGCTCCTGGCCTCTTTTGTTACCATGAGGCTTGGAGCGCACTCAGTCATCACGAGGGCGGACGCGCTGTGATGACAGCTTAGCACCTGCCTACGTTAGACGGTTAGACGTCGCTATTCCTGTATGTTCTGACGTCATTATGTCTATACGTCCAGCGCTGCTCTCCAATTGGCCCTTCAGAGCGAGTCTTGGAACGCACGCCGTTTACACGCTACCTCCATACCCGGAAGTCACCTGTAATCAGTGATTTTCTGAAGCTGGAGCCGTGATTAAGGTAGGGGGGCTTGGCTATATATTGTGTCTTATTATAGCAGTCGGTCAGCACCCCAGATGATGATCGTTTGATCGAAACGCGTCGGGTCTTCTGCTGACTTTACTGCTAGACGTTTTTACATGCTTTTGATATGTCTGCTGAAATGTGAGTGCAACCAACTGTATTTTGTGTATTACAGTAAAATTACCATACGTTATTACACTATGTTTGCATCCATTTTTTTCCTCCCTTAATTGTTGCATCTGAGCATTCTGGATCTTCTGTAAAGAACCTACGAGTCTCATATATCAGTCCTGGTGTTGTTACATCTTTCTTGGTCTCTCACCTACCGTATGAGGAGTTGATTTATACTCAAAACTCATCCCTGTTTTCCAATGGAAGCTTGATGTCCGGATATAATCATAATAAGCCTGATTGACTCATTAAGTGTATACTTAGCTGAGTCCATGCTTTCTGGTAAGCCTCCTTTTCTCTCTGGTGGTGGATCTGCTATCAAAACTTTCTTCACCTATTGTCACGTTTTTTGGACACTTTGAATCAAATATTTTTTTTTAGACTTATCTCTTTTCACATCCAATCGATATGGTCATTTTGAACACTTGGTGATTTGTTTATGTGTTGCTTCACGTATTATATATATTATTTCATTCCAAGTCTATATGATGCTTTGCAGTGTTATATTGTTATTTCTTACATAATTGTAGCGCTACACTTTTTGTTTTTATTTTTATTTTCTGTTGCAGAACTCATCCAGTACTGTTGTGTTGGCAGCTTTTTTTATGTTTAGTTAGGTAGCGCGTGTTATATGCACTTTTGTATATATATTTTTACTTCTCCCTACTGATTTCATCTTCTCCTAGGATGGAGAGGGTGGAGGTCCAGTGGAGAACTGATTTTGCGGCCCTTAATAAGGAATCTTGGACTGCGATCACCGCAGCGTTGTTGGTGTTGATGGTTTCGGCCAGAGATAAACTTTTCCAGTTTAATTGCCTCCATCGGGTATATTACACTCCTGCGTGCCTTCACAAGATGGGCAGGATGGAAACACCACAATGTCATAGATGTAAGGCTGAGGTGGGAAACTACTTTCACATGATATGGCGGTGTCCTTAGGTAGGGAGGTTTTGGGCAGCCGTTATAAAATTCATTGAGGAAAAATTAGCCCTCCCAAACATTTGTGCTCCAGCCAGGTATATACTGGGCGACTTTGGAGATGAGGAATTGTCAAAATCCAAAAAAACTCTCCTGAGAATACTCTTATTTAATCCTAAAAAAGCGATAGCTCTGAGGTGGAAGGATGATAGGCCTCTGTCTCTCCATTTTTGGGTTGACCCGATTAATGGAGCCCGAGCGAAATCTAAAAATATAAATTAACATCAGAGGATGCCCGAAAAGATTTAACAAAATATGAGCAGGTTTGATTAAATCAGTGTCATAACATAACAAGGATACTGAGTTTATTGATATAACTCCAAATGTTAACAACTTCAGTTAAACTGCTGTTTTATAAAAGGTGTTTTTTTTTCCCTTCTCTTTATCTGTTTAGACTTAGGCGGCGTACACACGACCGAGGTTCTCGCTGGAAACCAGCGAGAACCTCGCTGGAAGCTGCATTCCATCGAGAACCTCGGCCGTGTGTACGCTCCTGGCTCGCCCCGCCCGTCGGGAATCCCGTCGAGCGAATAGAGAGCAGGCTCTCTATTTGCTCGACGGCCCGCCTGGATGAATGGCTGGTTGCCATTCCCGACGGGCGGGTCGCCGATTTCGACGGCCGGCAGAGAACCTCGACGGGCGGAACGATGTGTTCTGCCCGTCGAGGTTCTCTGCCGTGTGTACGCGGCTTCAGAGATGTAGAAGGTTGGAACTATGCATAGATTGATGGATAATATACTTGACTAGGGATGAGCCGAACACCCCCAGTTAGGTTCGCATCAGAACATACGAACAGGCAATAAATTTGTTCGAACATCCGAACAACGTTAACCTCCCTGTTGGTATGATTATGTCAGATTTTAGGTGCTGAAAGCGGGACCATTATTTTGGATGGAAATTTGGCATTTTATATTGTAGGTCTGTAATTCTTAGGAAAAACTCACTTAAATCTGTCCAAACAAGAGTCTAGTAGACATCCCAGGTATGATAAAGTTTGAAAAACAAAATCATAAATTATAATATAATAAATAACTATAAATAATTATAACAAATAATAATGTAATTATAATAAAAAATATTCAATAATATAATCAAATCAAAAACATTGAAATTTGCTCAGTTGCAGAATTATTGCTGTCATTACTTTTATTGTTTGATGACGGATTTCCCTACAAATCGCTATCGCTCAATTCTGCAAGTAATTCTAATTTATTATCGCTGTTTTCTAGCTGGTCTAAAACCACTTTTGATGTAAAGGGACACTTTTTGGTTGCTATGTTTTTATTACATAAACGTGCATGTAGGATACTGGGCAGAACACTAGGAACAAAGAGGGTGTGTATTTATTTCATACAGTACTGTAATCTATAAGATTACAGTATACTGTATGCATTGTGTATATCTACTTTTTAGAATTTGGCGCTGATCTCTGCCCCCGTGCGTCATACCGTCGCAGGAGCTCGGTGGCACTCGGGCACTGTGAATCGAGCAAAGAGGACACAGCTCGATCACACAGTGGGGAGGCATCGCAGGATCCAGGGACAAGGTAAGTAAACTCTGCCTGTGGAAACTGCAAGGCGTTCCCGAGTCTGGCTCGGGTTTACCGCTTTTGGTGCTGAAATTCCACCCTAAGCCAGACTCGGGAATACTGCTGAAGGGGTTAAAGTCTATGGGACTTGAACATGGAAAATCTAAAGTGATAATTTTAAAGGCTTATATGCAGGTTATTGTCATAAAAAGTGTTTGGGGACCTGGGTCCTGCCCCAGGAGACATGTATCAATGCAAAAAAAACATTTTAAAAACTGTCGTTTTTTTCGGGAGCAGCAATTTTAATAATGCTTAAAGTGAAACAATAAAAGTGAAATATTCCTTTAAATTTCGGACCTAGAGTGTGTGTATAGTATGCCTCTAAAGTAGCTCTTGTTCCCCATGCTTAGAACTGTCCCTGCACCCAGCAATACAGAAAAAAGTAATTGAAAGTCATTGATAAAAAAATGCATGGGGGCCCCCCCCAAATTCAATTACCATGCTTTTCAGGTCTGGTATGGCACTGAAAGTGCAATTGGAAGTGCAGTCGCTGTAGATCTGAGGGGGACATGCAAGGAAAATAAAAAAAACAGCATTTTAGCTTGCATATGATTGGATAATAAAATCATCAGAGCTTCCCCTCATTTCAGATTGACCCCTCAGATTTACAGTGACTGCACTTCCAACTCAACTTTCAGTGCAATTTCAAGTGCACTTTGTACTTGTAGTTTGCACTTGCAATGCAAAGTGGATTTTCGTAATAACCCCCTAGGATACAGACACCATGCTCTAGTTAAGCTCAGTTTTATTTTCCTTTATAGTTATACAATTTTTACTTATTGGGCAAAATTCCTATATTAGAATTACTGTTAGTATGCAAATAAAGTGCTCTTCATCTTTTTTCTTTGTGTGTCATGTAAAAATCATTTTATATCCTAGCTGAAAAATACCATTGTGGTTTAGTCTATCTCAAAATGGTTCAGTTTTTCTCTATAGGCTTGTTACATGGATAGTCATGGGAACACTTTTCTTGGAATATTATCCAAGGACTTAATGCTCACTGTTGAATATATTCAATTAAAGTGGTTCTTTATCTTCAAGGGAATTGTGATAAATGTATCTTCCCTTTAAAAAAAATACATAGGCGTTTTCTGTCTATTTATGAAATAGCAAAGCATTCAAATAAAAGGATGCATAATTGTAATTCTTTCAACTAAAGGTATTAAATGATAATAGAGTGTTCTTTTTTCACCTATTGAGATCTTGTTTAAATAATGATTATTATAAGTAAACTACAGTTTGGTATTGTCCATTATATTGTAGTAGATTACAGTGCCTTGAAAAAAGTATTCATACCCCTTGAAATTTTCCATATTTTATCATGTTACAACTAAAAAACGTAAATGAATTTGATGTGGTAGACCAAAACTAAGTGGTACATAATTGGGAAGTGTAAGGAAAATGATAAATGGTTTTCAAAAATATCTACAAATGAATATCTAAAGTGTGGCGTGCATTTGTATAAAGCCCTTTTTACTCTGATACCACTAACTAAAATTTAGTGGAACCAATTGCCTTCAGACGTGACCTAATTAGTAACTAAAGTCCATCTGTGTGTAATTTAATCTCAGTATAAATACAGCTGTTCCGTGAAGCCCTCAGAGGTTTGTTAGAGAACCTCAAGGGAACACAAGCAGGGTTAGGTTACACGTTGTCTGCTGAGTTGACACCATACACGGAACCATCTGTGCCAACCTCTATCATCTCCAGAGCACCTTTAATCTTCTGTCATTGTGTTCCCTGGCAGGCTGTTGGGCTGACATTGTAGCGGAAGTAAATATTGTTGGCGCTGTTGACTCCCAAGCAGCCCACTGAACCACAGCTGTAATATTTCAGTGACCCCTCCATTGGTGTCCAGGATACAGTAGAAGATTTTTAAATGGTGTCACTCTGTCCCAAGCAGTTTGTCCTGTGAATTCACTCAACACAAGAATATTTTACCACCAGCATCTACCTGCTTCAAAAGCCCTAATACAGATACCCACTTATTGTCCATGATCTTATAGATGATGTTGTTTATGTTCACACCCCAAATTCCAGCAGGTCCAACAGACCTCAACAGGTTGAGCTTACCAGGAATGAGATTCCAATTACTCTCTACCCATTGGTAAATGTCATCATTACTGTTCACACCTGTCAGGAACACAAGTACTTACCGAGGCCGAGATGCTGAGGACGGCTCACCTTACGACCAAGCGCACCTGCCCTCTGGAATTTGAGACAGGAGGCAGAGGCACAAGGAGGTACCGGTACCGGGGGGGGTAGGTAGATGGGATGCAGGCACTGGTGCTGGAGGGTCACCAAGGCAGGTGGAAGTGGTAAAGTCCCAGGGCACAGTTCAAAAGCCAGCAGACGAATGGAAGCAGATCCGGGTACAGGTAAAAAGTCCGGGTTCCGGGTAGCGCTAAGACAAGTCCAGGTATGTAAGCCGAAGTTCAAGGGCAGGAGACAGAAGCAAATCCAGGTCACGGTCCGAGGTCAAAAGGGGTTCAAGAAGGCAGCAGAGTTCACAAACAGGCCGAGGTCAGGTTTCCAGGTGAGAGCTGAGTCGGGAAGTAAATCCAGGTCAAAGGGCACAAGTCAAAGTGTCAAAACTTTATTTAGAGCTGACGATAAACCAGCAACCTGTGCAAAGACAGGGGCTGGTTTAAATAGGCCTGTCAGGTCTGTGATTGGTCCCGGGAGGAGGCGCGCACGTCCGCGCGCTTGTGCACGCGCCGCGCCGCTGCGCCACGCACGCGCGCGCGCCCCAGATGCGCGGGCACGCGCCGTGACGCGATTCTAACGTGCCTGTGCACGGATTGAGCGCTGTGAGCGCTGGGACCCTGACAACACCCAACACTCCACCAGTGACGCATCAATCTGTGTCAATCTCTGGATTATTTTGCACTGAAAATCTGCAGAATTAGAGATTCCAGTACACAGCAGGAGGAGGCTCACAGCAAACAACATCTTGGCAAGGGAGGGTGGAGGTGATACAGGGAAAATTTTAAAAGAAAACTCATTAGAGTCAGCAAAAAACTTGTGACCGTGGCGGAGGTTCACCTACTAGCAGGACCTCGACCCTAAACATAAAGCCAGAGCTACAATGGAATGGTTTTGATCAAAGCATATTCATGTGTTAAGCCCCGTACACACGACCAAGCTTCTGGGATCCATATTCTGCCGAGAAGCTCGATCGTGAGTAAGTTTTCGCCGAGCAAACTGACGAGCAAGGCGTCGAGCCAAAATAGAGAGCAGGTTCTCTATTTCCTCTATGGGCCATCGGGACTAATGGCTCGATGCCTTTTTCGACAACAGCCTGGTCGACGAACTCGACGGCCGGCCGAGAACCTCGTCGGGCGGAACGATGAGTTTAGCCCGACAAGGTTCTCATACAGTACATGTGTACGTGGCCTTAGAATGGCCCAGTCAAAGTCCAGACCTAAATCCAATTAAGCATCCGTGACAAGACTTAAAAATTGCTGTTCAGACACTTTCTATCCAATCAGACAGAGCTTGAGCTATTTTGCAAAAAAGAATGGGCAAAAATTTCACTCTATAGATGTGCAAAGCTGTAATTGCAGTGAAAGGTGGTTCTACAAAGTATTGACTCAGGGGGGGCTGCATACAAATGCACGCCACACTTTTCAGATATTTATTTGTAAAATATTTTGAAAACCATTTATAATTTCCCTTCCACTTCACAATTATGTGCCACTTTGTGAATGTCTATCACATAAAATCCCAATAAAAGAAATGTATGATTTTGGTTGAAACAAAATGTGGGGGCATGGCCTGCTGTAGACCGGGATGGATGCCTGAAGTCCGAGCTCCACTCCACGGCCTGGATACAAGCAATCTGCAGCAACTTACCTTCCTACCTACTACACAATCGGAGAGGGGAAGGTCCGAGGACACCTCAGGGCATGTTCAGAAAGTGACACAAGCCACCTGCACTGTGCCATCGGACCCATTACTATGCTCCAACCGCGGCTATGCAGAAAGCCCAAGATGGTGCCGGGTCCAGCAGCTAGCCTGCCTGTTGAATCAAATGCATGCACGTTCAACCATGCAACTCACGCGCTATACAGTGAGCAGATGGGCTTGCTCCAGTCCCGGGAACCACTTTGGTGTTTCCCTGTGATCTGGGCATTTGGAGAGATCCCAAGGATCCTCCCCCTCCACCTGTTAGTATGAGCCAGGCAGTATGGAGCCAGGCACCATAGCCAGACAGTTCTCCCTATATTAAGCACACTTTAACACTCTCTCCTCAGCAGCACACCTCTCTATAGGAGAGGTACTAAGAGGAGAGACGTTTCCCCTAAACACTGAAGGTATGTCGGTACAAGAAACTTTTCCTGTCTGTCATTTCACCTTGGGCTTCTCCATTTGTTTTGTACACTTATACACTGGTTTGTTGTATCTTTGCCTAGATCCCTGCTGATCTTGAATTTGAATTTCCCTCTATATTTAGAGGTGCTTTACAGGCCCTTCCATCATCCCGGCATCTGTATACATTATATACATGGACTAATTAGATATATTATCTCACCTTTACCTTTTGGCATTCTCACAACATTAGCGTTTTTCGATTTTGGTAAGCAATTTAACACACTCCCAGTTCTATGCCCGGTGGGTCAGTGTATGTGTGTGTGTGTGTAAAATGGTCAGGTAGGTGGATCAGTGTGTGCGTCAGATAGGTCAGTGTGCACGTCAGGTCGGTGAGTCAGTGTGTGTGTGTGTAATGGTCAGGTAGGTCAGTGTATGTTTCAGGTAGGTGGGTCAGTGTGTGTATAAAATGGTCAGGTAGGTGGGTCAGTGTGTGCGTCAGGTAGGTGGGTCAGTGGTGTGTGTCAGGTAGGTCAGTGTGCGCGTCAGATAGGTGGGTCAGTGTGTGCATGTCAGGTAGGTAGGTCAGTGTGTGTGTATTGGTCAGGTAGGTCAGTGTGTACGTGACATACAGGTGGGTCAGAGTATGTATCAGGTAAGTGGGTCAGTGTGTGTGTAAAATGGTCAGGTAGGTGGGTCAGTGTGTGTGCATCAGGTAGGTGGGTCAGTGTGTGTGCGTCAGGTAGGTGGGTCAGTGTGTGTGTCAGGTAGGCGGGTCAGTGTGTGTGTCAGGTAGGTGGGCCAGTGTGTGTGTGTGTAATGGTCAGGTAGGTCAGTGTGTGTGTGTGTAATGGTCAGGTAGGTCAGTGTGTATGTGACAGGTAGGTGGGTCAGTGTATGTGTCAGTTTTTTTTTTAACTATTTACACTTCCTTTGTGAAATGGTAGGGATACAGTGTACCCAATTACCAATTCACATAGGGGGGCCAGGATCCGGGGGTCCACTTTGTTAAAGGGGTCTTCCAGATTCTGATAAGCCCCCCGCCCGCAGACCCCCACAACTACCGGCCATGGTTGTGGGGATGAGGCCCTTGTCCCCATCAACATGGGGACATCCTCTCCATGTTGAGTGCATGTGGCCTGGTGCGGTTCAGGAGAGGGGGGGCGCACTATGTCCCCCCCTCTTTTCTGCGGCCGGCCAGATTAACTTGCTCGGATAAGTAGTCTGGTGTGGATTTTTGGGGGAACTCCACGCCGTTTTTAAAAAAAAATTGGGGTTGAGTTCCCCTTAACCACTTGACCACTGGGCACTTAAACCCCCTTAATAACCAGACCAATTTCAGCTTTCGGTGCTCTCACAGTTTAAATGACAATAACTCAGTCATACAACACTGTAACCAAATGATATTTTTGTCCTTTTTTTCCCACAAAGAGAGCTTTCTTTTGGTGGTATTTGATCACCTCTGCGGTTTTTATTTTTTTCGCTATAAATGAAAAAAAGAATACATTTTTTGTAAAAAAATTAATTTTTCTTCATTTCTATTATAAAATTTTGCAAAAAAGTAATTTTTCTTCATAAATTTGGCCTAAAATTTATACTGCTATACATATATTTGGTAACAAAACAAAAAAAATTGGATATTATTTAGTCTGGGTGAAAGTTATAGGGTCTACAAGCTATGGTACCAATTACTGAAAATGTATCAATTTAATCAAATCTGATGTACTGACAGCCTCTCTCATTTCTTGAGACCCTAACATGCCAGAAAAGTACAAATACCCCCCAAATGACCCCTTTTTGGAAAGAAGACATTCCAAGGTATTTAGAAATAGGCATCGTGCGTTTTTTGAAGTTGTCATTTTTTCCCACAATTCTTTGCAAAATCAAGATTTTTTTTATTTTTATTTTTTTTCCACAAAATGTTCATATTAGCGGGTTATTTCTCACACACAGCAAATGCATACCACAAATTACACCCCAAAACACATTCTGCTATTCCTCCCGAGTATGGCGATACCACATGTGTGAGACTTTTACACAGCGTGGCCACATACAGAGGCCCAACATGGAGGGAGCACCATCAGGCGTTCTGGAACACCCAGGCCAATTCTGACATTCCTCTCCTACATGGAAAAATCATTATTTATTTGCTAGAAAATTACATAGAACCCCAAAACATTATATATGTTTTTTTAGCAAAGACCCTAGAGAATACAATAGCGGTCGTTGCAACCTTTTATCACGCATGGTATTTGCACAGCAATTTCTCTAACGCTTTTTTTGGAAATAAAACAGTTTTGTGCTTTAAAAAAAAAAAACAGTAAGGTTAGCCCAATGTTTTTGCATAATATGAAAGATGAAGTTACGCCGAGTAAATAGATACCCAACATGTCACCCTTCAATATTGCACACGCTTGTGGAATGGCACCAAACTTCACTACTTAAAAATCCCCATAGGCAACGCTTTAAATGTTTTTACTGGTTACATCTTTTTAGTTGGAGAGGAGGTCTAGGGCCAAAATTATTGCTCTCGCTCTAACGTTCGCAGCAATACTTCACATGTGTGGTTTGAACACCGTTTTCATATGTGTGCGTGTGCGGTCGCGTCTGTATACGAGCATCATTGCCTGATGAAGGGACACGAATGTCCCGAACGCGCGCATCCTCCCGCACCCGGAAGTGACGTCAGTAGCGCAGAACACCTGGAAACCAGCTCCCTTCCCCTTGGTTCCGAGAGTGTTTGGTCCCCCACCGACGCTGACATTTATGGCAATAAAAGACGCTGTAAACCAGCGCGAACGATGAACACCACCACCCGAATCCCCGCGGATGACAGCACTTAAACACCCATGCCTGATACTATACCTTCTTTGTGAGTAGGTTCTTTATATATCTTTACATGTTTAAATAAATAGCTAAACTGCTACGCTTAGAAGGCGCCGCTTTGTGTGTTTTTTTGTTATACTACAGATCGCTTCATCTGTTAGCTGGCTGCCATCAAGCGAAGTTCTACTTACCACAGTGTTTATGGACAATTGATATGGACTATAGCATATCCATCTAAACACCTACCTTGAACTCTGGTTTTATCCCTCTTCATTAGTTAGTCTTTTCCCCTCCCCCCCACCCTTTCTTCCAGGACTCTATTATTTTACACAGGTTTTCATTGGGAGTGCGCTCAATTATTTGTCTTTCTGTTATTGTGCCGGGGGTTTTGCAGAGTATTGTGCCGGGGTATTGCAGAGTATTGTGCGGGGGTACTGCAGAGTATTGTGCGGGGGTACTGCAGAGTATTGTGTGGGGGTACTGCAGAGTATTGTGCGTGGGTACTGCAGAGTATTGTGCGTGGGTACTGCAGAGTATTGTGCGTGGGTATTGCAGAGTATTGTGCGTGGGTACTGCAGAGTATTGTGCATGGGTACTGCAGGGTGTTGTGCGGGGGTACTGCAGGGTATTGTGCTGGGGTACTGCAGGGTATTGTGCGGGGGTACTGCGCCGGGGTACTGCAGGGTATTGTGCGGGGGTATTGCAGGGTATTGCGCGGGGGTATTGCAGGGTATTGCGCGGGGGTATTGCAGAGTATGGCGCAGGGGGTATTGCAGAGTATGGTGCAGGGGGTATTGCAGAGTATGGCACAGGGGGTATTGCAGAGTATGGCACAGGGGGTATTGCAGAGTATGGCGCAGGGGGTATTGCAGAGTATGGTGCAGGGAAGGAAGAGTATTGCAGGGGTTAATGCACAGTATTGCAGGGGTTAATGCAGGGATGTCTGAGCAGGGATGGATGGATCTGTGACTGCAATAGTCACAGATCCATCCCACAGTGCTGCTGCCATCCGCGCACCCCCTCTCACACTGTACCACTCGGTTCAGAGAGAGGAGGGAGGAACCGGCGTCAAATGACGCCGATTTGTTTACATGTGATCACTCCGTCATTGGACGGAGCGATCATGTGGTAAACGGCCGCTATCAGCGGCAATTTACAAAGATCACGGACATTCCCGGGTGCGCGCCCCAGGGGGCGCGCGGGAGCGCGATTCTGGGATCACGTTATATAACGTGATTACAGAGTTAGGCAACCACCTTGCCGCCGTTATTTGACGGCAGCTGGTGGTTAAGTGGTTAAAAAATGTTTAAATTGATGGCGGGGTTTCCCTTAATATCCATATCAGACCTGAAGGGCCTGTTAATGGAATTTGGGGGGACCCCCACGCTTTTGTTTTTTTGAATGTTAGGAGCATTCTTCCCACTGACCACCAATGTAAGGGACATCCTTCCCACTGACCACCAATGTAAGGAGCATTCTTCCTACTGATCACCAATGTAAGGAGCATTATTTTCACTGACCACCAATGTAAGGAGCATTCTTTCCACTGACCACCAATGTAAGGGACATCCTTCCCACTGACCACCAATGTAAGGAGCATTCTTCCCACTGACCACCAATGTAAGGAGCATTCTTCCGACTGACCACCAATGTAAGGAGAATTCTTCCCACTGACCACCAATGTAAGGAGCATTCTTCCCACTGATCACCAATGTAAGTAGCATTCTTCCCACTGACAACCAATGTAAGAAGCATTATTCTCATTCTTCATTATAGAGGACCCAAAATTGACCCCTATCTTCACGAATGGAAATGATGGGATGTGCCCCATATTGACATCTTCTCCGCCTCCGCTTCTCCTCCTCTTCTTCCTCATGCGTTGCTACTGCTGCAGCAGCAATGACAACTGTGGTGCCAGGAAAAGGAATTGCCTCACACCATGTATGTTTTCATTGGTTAATGCCAAAGTTGGCCTAATGCATGAACTACTTCTCAAATCTCTCTACTTGAAATTGTACCTATTTAGATACTGCCATAGAAACACATTAGATGCTACTGCAGGTACGATTTGTAAATCATATTTTGGGCCTGAAGTCGTACCTGTGTGACCGGGAGCTTACTTTCCTAGACTTCAATTGAATATGCCTCTAAGTTCAGGATGGTCATACCTTAAACTAAATTTGACAAACATGGGTAGATTAATTCACCACTCATTTTAGCAGTATATCAGTTGCTCACATTCTTGGTGGCATTTGAACATTACATGTGAAATAAATAAAGGATTTTTTTTTGTTCATTCTCAACTTCTCGATCATTTTCTAAGGCTTCATAATTCATTCTTTTATAGACTTAATTATCCAAGCTTCCACTAGAGCAGCATGACTAATTGATAACAAAAGTAGCAATTTGAAAGAGGTCCGTATCATGAAACAGTGACAAAGAAAGTTACAAACAAGTGTAACACAGTTTGTGTGGACAGCATAAACAGAGACAAAGGGGCTATTTCAATAATATTAGAAAATAAAATAGAACCAGACTGTGAAGTGTAATTGTCTACTTGACTTAATTTTCAGTTGACTTTACCATAGTGACAGTCAAATAGTCTTGCTTGTTTGTAGCAAGCAGGAGTGATATAAAACCCTGGTGTTATTTCTTATGCATTACCTTTGCTGCATGTGTATCTAAAAAACATTTTATTTTTTGTTGACATCTTGAGTAGCACCAATCAGTGTTTGAAAGCTGAAATATACCTTTCTCTGACATATGGCATAACATTAGGGCAAATCAAAGTTTACATGATACTGATACAGTACTGGATAGTTTTATTAGTCTAAAGGTGGAGGTAGATTGTCAGGAGACATGTGCACAGCAAAAATGTTCGTATTATTTTGTTCAGTTTCATATCGTTCCGTAGGTTCGTACCGATTCGTAATTTCGTAAGACGCCTGTTTTCCTGTTCGTTCCCGTTCATATTTCGTACGACGCAATTTTTTCGTATTCCGATCGTTTCGTATTTTGGTTACCGTTTTATTTTCGTACATGCGGGATGATTCGTTATTCTGTTTAATTTATTGTCGTTTCTTGTTAGACAATAATTTTCGTGAATTTTCATCATTTTGTACTTTCGTAAATATATTGCGGGATTCGCGGCACTTTCAACACGCGGCTCATCCATATTAACTATTGTTAAGCCCCGTACACTTGGTCAGACTTTTTTGCCAACAAACATAAAAACAAACGTTTTCCGTTTGTTTTCAAAAAATCTGTTCGTTTGTAAGCTCCATCAGAGAACCATTTTTGGGTTCAAAAGTCTGGCCAACTGATCTCCCTTCAGACGAAAATCCACGGAAAAAATTTTTTGGCTTTACTGTACTCGGCAGTCGGCACAAAAGAGAAACTGATTCACTAACTACACTCACTCACTGCCCATTCAAAAAAACGAATCAAGTACACAAATTTACAAACAGACCAGAAAAACAGATTTACAAAACACACAAATGAAAATATGAACATACGACTGAAAATACGAACAGAAAAAGGATTTAAAATACAGAATGCAAATCATTTGTTATAGATGTCATTTTCGTTCTTTTGCTGTTTCCGTTTTGTCGTATTTTCGTAAGATTGTCGTATCGTTTGTTCGTATTTGCGCTTGTTCGTATTTGCGTTATGCGGCTCATTCGTAATCCTGTCGTTTTCTTATTTTGGTGCTTTCATTTTTTCGTATGTACACATTATTCCGCGGGTACGAAAATGAACAAATTTGTACGAAAATACATTAGTTACGAACGGGAACGCACATATCTAATTGTCAGGTTCTGTAACAAGCACATTATTTTAAAAATGAAATGTGGGCACAAGAAAACAAATATAGTTTATCTAGGTATGCTATTTTGCATGTTTGTGTATTTGCCTAATAATGGTTCCTAAACAAAAAATACATTATTTACCTATGATTTAAAAGGTGCTCCTTCAAATGTAAGGCTTATTAAGCCAAAATCATACCATGAAAACATTGTTATTTTTTGTTTAACCACTTGACCACTGGGCACTTAAACCCCCTTAATAACCAGACCAATTTTTAGCTTTCGGTGCTCTCACAGTTTGAATGACAATAACTCAGTCATACAACACTGTAACCAAATGAAATTTTTGTCCTTTTTTTCCCACAAATAGAGCTTTCTTTTGGTGATATTTGATCACCTCTGTGTTTTTTTTTTTGCTATAAATGAAAAAAGAACAACATTTTGCAAAAAATAATAATTTGTCTTCATTTCTATTATAAAATTTTGCAAAAAAGTTATTTTTCTTCATAAATTTGTCCTAAAATGTATACTGCTACATATCTTTGGTAAAAAAAAAAAAAAAAAATGTTGGATATTATTTAGTCTGGGTGAAAGTTATGGGGTCTACAAGCTATGGTACCAATTACTGAAAATTGATCAATTTCATCACATCTGATGTACTGACAGCCTCTCTCATTTCTTGAGACCCTAACATGCCAGAAAAGTACAAGTACCCCCCAAATGACCCCTTTTTGGAAAGAAGACATTCCAAGGTATTTAGAAAGAGGCCTGGTGAGTTTTTTAAAGTTGTCATTTTTTCCCACAATTCTTTGCAAAATCAAGTTTTTTTTTTTTTTATCAAATTTTCATATTATTAGGTTATTTTTCACACACAGCATATGGATACCACAAATTACACCCCAAAACACATTCTGCTATTCCTCCCGAGTATGGCGATACAACATGTGTGAGACTTTTACACAGCGTGGCCACATACAGAGGCCCAACATGCAGGGAGCACCCAGGCCAATTCTGACATTTCTCTCCTACATGTAAAAATCATAATTTATTTGCTAGAAAATTACATAAAACCCCAAAACATTATATAAAGATACCTCACATGTGTGGTTTGAACACCGTTTTCATATGTGGGCGGGACTTGCATATGCGTTCGCTTCTGCATGCGAGCTCATGGGGACAGGGGCACTGTATGCCCAGAGTATTGCGGAGTATGCCCAGAGTATTGCGAAGTATGCCCAGAGTATGCCCAGAGTATTGCGGAGTATGCCCAGAGTATTGCCAGAGTATGCCCAGAGTATTGCCAGAGTATGCCCAGAGTATTGCCAGAGTATGCCCAGAGTATTGCCAGAGTATGCCCAGAGTATTGCAGAGTATGCCCAGAGTATGCGCAGAGTATTGCAGAGTATGCCCAGAGTATGTCCAGAGTATTGCCGAGTATGTCCAGAGTATTGCCGAGTATGCCCAGAGTATTGCCGAGTATGCCCAGAGTATTGCCAGAGTATTGCCAAAGTATTGCCCAAAGTATTGCCCAGCTGAGTATTGCCCAGAGTATTGCCCGAGTATTGCTGAGTATTGCAGAGTATTGCAGCAGGGATGGCTGAGCAGGGAGGGATGGATGGATGGATCTGTGACTACATTTGTCACAGATCCAGCCCGCAGCACTGGCGCTGCCATCCGCTCCCTCCCCTCTCCTCTCACACTGTACTGATCGGTACAGAGAGAGGAGGGAGGAACCGGCGTCACACATGACGCCGCTTTGTTTACAAGTGATCGCTCCGTCATTGGACGGAGCGTTCACGTGGTAAACCGCCGCTATCAGCGGCAATTTACCATGATCCGTAATGCGCCGGGTATTCTGGACCCGGCGGTCACGGATGTTCCCGTGTGCGCGCTTTAGGGGGCGCGCGGGAGCGCGATTCTAAGAGGCCGTTAATTAACGGCCACTTAGAATTAAGCAACCGCCCTATAGCCGTACTTTCTCTATAGGGCGGTTGCAAAGTGGTTAATATCTGTTTATTTCAGAGAAAAACACAAATAGTATATGCATGTTACAGGGAATCAGACATCACCATCGACATCACCAAAAGCATTACCAGAAGCCTCCGAGACAGCACATCACCAGGTAATATTATCTCCACAAAATTACTGAAATAATGTACCGATATTTTGGCACCCAACATCACACATTTGGTAAATCAATCTTTTAAAATAGGTATTGTTCCAATCTCCCTTAAACAAGGCATAATCAAACCCTTCCTAAAAAAAACAACCTCGACCCCAAAGACGCAAACCACCGTAGACCAATAACGAGCCTGAACACCTTCTCCAAAATCATGGAGAAAGCAGTAGTAGCAGCTACAACTCCACTTGGACACCCACAAACTCCTCGACCCACTATAATCAGGATCCGCCCAGGCCATGACACAGAAACGGCACTGCTCAAAATATGGGATGATGCCCTCGAAGCAGCAGATGACGGAGAATCATGCCTACTGGTACTACTGGACCTAAGTGCAACATTCGACACAGTAGATCATAAAACTCTATTCATTCATCTCAAAGAAGTAGCCGGAGTTACAGATGCAGATCTACCATGATTCGCTTCCTTCCTAGGAAATCTGTCCCAAACAGTGAAACTAGGAGTTTTCACCTTGGAAACGCGCACTGTTTCCAGCGGAGTCCCTCAAGGATCACCCCTGTCACCTGTACTCTTCAACATCTACCTCCGGCCACTCCTCAAAATCATCAGTGAGCAATATTTGTGCTACCACTCTGGCATCCATTGACAAATTGATGACTGAGACTTAAACTTAACGGATCAAAAACAGAACTACTTCTCCTCCACGCAAACCGAGATACTAAAGCTAGGACATCATGGACAACACCCACCATCCTTGGACAGATCATCACCCCAAGTACCTTTGACTCAGAGATGTCGATGGATGTGTAAATAGGATCAGTAGTCAGCGGATCCCACCACCTTTACCACCTACTGCGCAGACTCATCCCCTTCATCCCGGACGAGGACACAGCGGTAGTAGTCGGAACAATCATCAATTCTCAACTCGACTACGCAAACTCCCTCTACTTAGGTCTACCAAAATACCAGATCTCACGTCTACAAGTCGTTCAGAACACAGCAGCCAGGTTGGTAACAGGAAAGAAACCCTGGGAATCTATCACCCCATCCCTGAGGGCCATTCATTGGCTAACAGTAAAGGACATTCAAGACCCTCACCCACAAATGCACACAAGGAAAGGCTCCTCAATACTTATGCGAGAAAATAAAGCACTACACCACCCATCGCACTCTCCGATCATCTAACCAAAACCTCTTTGATATCCCCAAATACAACTACAAATCAAAGGGAGACCAAAGATTTGCAGTCCAAGGACCACGGCTATGGAACGCTCTACCAACAGACATCCGCATGGAAGAAAACCATTGGGCCTTCAGGAAGAAGCTTAAGACCCACCTCTTCTGAAGGATTAGGACGACGCCAGATGGAAGCACCTTGAGGCGATTTAGTTCGCATGTGCAGCGCTATACAAGTTATTCACTCACTCACTCATTCAGATACAATTATAGAATTTAGTAAAGGGTACCCAAAGACCAACGGGGTCAAGGACATAAATAGCCTGGGTCTGGGTAATCGGTATAACAAACTATAACATAATATCAACTGTATGTAGCAAGAATTATGTTAAAGGGACAAAAGGGGAAAAATACCTAATCACCAGGGTGAAAAGAAATGGTGGACTTTGAGGCAGTGCGGAAGTACGTTAAAAAATATACTTTAATATAAAACTATAACATACAATTTTACAATATTAGAAAAACAAGGAATATTTAATCATTGAATATAACCATGTGGATTACAGATTTATGAATATTAGGGGTAAATCCTTTGGAGTCGCCTACGTGTTTCGCCGTTGGGCTTCTTCAGGACGAATAGGATTTTTAAGGAAGAATACAAATATTGTTGTATAATCTATTGCATCACAGTGAGTGTATTCATCCACGGAATTTCGGACATCAATAGATTGCCAAAATATTCTGATATAAATAGAATTGCTTAGTATGACGTGGGAGAAGGATCAGTAATCCAAATGGTATTGTCAATATTTGTAGTCCCAGGTTACCAAGAATCATATATTGCATCAAGCCACCAATATAGAATCCAGATGCTTTGCCTCATTAACAGCAGTTGAAAAAACAAACTCCTATTTCTGCAAAGTCCTATAATGGCGTTTATGGCTGGGGCCAGGGTCTAGAAGTCAGGCAGGGGAAGGATCCAAAACATAGTTTGAAAGATCACTAAACATTAGTAATGTGACCTGCACCAACAGCAGAATGTGCCGGAACGACTTGTCTGTATATACCCCAGGGTCACAACCTTTTGTACACAAAACAGGTTGTGACCCTGGGGTATATACAGACAAGTCGTTCCGGCACATTCTGCTGTTGGTGCAGGTCACATTACTTTAGCCCCGGACCATATTGCTGTCCAAAGACCAGAGCACTGCGTTGCTTTAACTGACAATTGCGCGGGTCGTGCGACGTGGCTCCCAAACAAAATTTGCGTCCTTTTTTTTCCACAAATAGAGATTTCTTTTGGTGGTATTTGATCATCTCTGCAGTTTTTATTTTTTGCGCTATAAACAAAAATAGAGCGACTATTTTGAAAAAAATGCAATATTTTCCTCAGTTTAGGCCGATACGTATTCTTCTACATATTTTTCATAAAAAATTAGCGTTTATTGATTGGTTAGCGCAAAATTTATAGCGTTTACAAAAAAGGGGGTAGTTTTATGGCATTTTTTTATATATTTTTTTTACTAGTAATGGCGGCGATCAGCGTTTTTTTTCCGGTACTGCGATATTATGGCGGACACTTTGGACCCTTTTGACACATTTTTGGGACCATTGGCATTTTTATAGCGATCAATGCTATAAAAATGCATTATATTACTATAAAAATGCCATTGGCAGTGAAGGGGTTAACACTAGGGGGCAGGGAAGGGGTTAAGTGTGTTCCTGTTTGTGTTCTAACTGTATGGGGGGGTGGACTCACTAGGGGAAATCACTGATCTTCCGTACATACATTGTATGAACAGAAAATCAGCGTTTCCCCCGCTGACAGGAACGAGAGCTTTGTGTTTACACACAAAGCTCCCGTTCCCCGCTCTGTAACGAGCGATCACGTGTGCCCGGCGGTGATCGTACCCGCCGGGCACGCACGCGGGACTCGGGGGCGTGCGAGGGGCGCGCGCGTCGGCCGCCGGCGGCGCGCGCGCGGCCCCTAGTTGCCAAAAAAGAGAGGACGTAGAGCTACGTGCTCTCACGAAACAGTGCCACCGTCCCGCAGTAATATGACGGCGGGCGGTCGGCAAGTAGTTAAGCAAGATGGCAAATAGTAGGGGAGACAGGGGGCATCCCTGCCTGGTACCATTCCTTAGTGAAAAGGGGTCACTTTGTAATCCATTAATCCTAATTTGTGCAGTGGGGTCAGAGTAAAGGGAGAAAATTCTATTAAGAATTTTATGGCCCAACCCAAAGTACCTCAAGGTCAACTGAAGGTAATACCAGTCCACCCTGTCGAGCGCTTTTTTAGCATCTGTAGATAGAAGAAGGGTGGGCTGGGAGTACCTGCGAACATAATGGATTAATGAAAGGGAGCGTAATGATTTATCTCTGGTTTCCCTTTTAGGGAAAAAGCTTTTGATCTGCAAATAGGCTTGAAATCAACATTTAATAAAGATATGGGTCAGTAGCTGCCACATATTACAAAAGTTTTTTTCTTCAGGGGAAGAGAGAGCCAGATCACCTTTAATGTTATAGAGAATAAAATAGAATTCCCAAAAAGCTGCGGCAATCTGGGGGGAGGTATGTACCGTTATACCTGAGGGTAGTTTAACCTTAGATATATAGGATGCTGATTTTTTCACCCGCAAGGAGCGTGCTAGCTGTTTACCCGGTTTATCACCCCACTCGTAAATTTTCTGTAAGATAAAGTTGAATCTCTTTTTAATTTCTAGGTCTAATAGTGCCTTAAGTTCATCTCTCTTTATTGCGAGTGCTTCCAGGTGTGCAATATGTAGAGATAGTTCATGCTTTTTCTCGAGATATGCAACCTGTTTCAGTAACCCTTTGAGTTGAAGTTCATGCTCCCTCTTTTTTCTTGCACCTAATTCACTTAATCTACCTCTCATCATAGCTTTTTGCACTTCCCACAGTAGGGAGGGAGAGGTTTCTGGAGAAGCGTTCTCTGTGAAACACTGTGTCAGAGAGGAGGATAAAAGGGAAACGGCTACAGAGTTAGAGAGGAGCGAGTCACCAGTTATTGGTGTGAGGGGGCAAAGAGGGAAGCGAAAATCTAATGGAGACAGGTGCATGAAAGTGTTTCCGCTTTTCTTTATTTCGTTTGGCTGCTGCATCCATCAGAATTCTCCGTATGACACATTTCTGTGCTTCCCAGGTGATGAGGGGGGAAGTGTCGGTGGGTTTATTCTCTTCAAAGTATTGCTTAATGCTGTGAACAAGGATGCGTTTCCGGTAATGCTATTGTCATAGAAATAGGGTGATGGTCAGAAAGGAACATGGGGTCAATAGATGTATGTTGTAGAATGGCAAGGTAATTTTGCGAGAGAAACAGGTAATCTATCCTAGAGTACTTGCTGTGAGGGGTGGAGAAGAAGGTGAAATCCCTGCAATAAGGGTAAAGGGTACGCCAGGAGTCGTGAATTAATAGAGTCTGGAGTTGCGTTTTAATGTTACGTAGATCGGCGTATGTGAGGGAGGACGTGCCTGTGGAGGTATCTTGTAGTGGGTCAAGAGGGACGTTAAAGTCGCCACCTAATATAAGCATGCCATCCTGGAATGCAGTAAGGGTGGTAATGACGTTTCGAAAGAAGGTGACCTGATGAGAGTTCGGGGAGTAGACGTTGGCGACCGAAAAGCTTTCCTTTAATAAAAAGGTAATGACCTTCCCCATCAGCTAGCGTGGCTGTATTTTGGAAAGGGCAGTTTTTTGCAATAAGCAATGAAACCCCTTTAGACTTGGACGCTGAGGTGGTTGCATGGAATGCAGTGAGATAGTAGTGGTTTTGTAGCTTTGGCATAGTATCGGTGCAAAAATGCGTCTCTTGTAGGAATACGACGCCTGCCTTGTTGCGGTTCATGGTAAGGAGGAGTTGGGAGCATCGTTCAGGGATGTTAAGCCCTCGTGCATTGAGAGAAATGAGCTTGACAGGGAGTTTGTCAACGGTGGTGGGAGTAGGAGCCTTTATTGGGATGGAAGAAGATTTCTAGGCTGTAGTAGATAGAGGTTCCGAGAGCTCTGGTAGGTCAAGGGTGAGGGTAAGGCGAAGGGCCTAAGAAAATGGATCAGTACAGCAGCTATGAAACTTGGTGAGTGCAACAGAGTAGAGTGGTTTGGGGGGAGGGTGCAACTGTGTGTGCGATCAATTGGCACAGTGCAGGGAAGGGTAGGAAATTGTCCAGAGACAGGTAAGAACTCGCTCACCTGTCCAGGTATGATAGTATCTGCAAATGTGGAATATCCGGATGATGTCAGTGGCGTAGAAGAGAAACTGTAGCAAATAGGGGGTAGTCGAAGAAAGAACCACTGTTAGGGAGGTGGTTTGTTGTGAGAGAAAGGAGGAGTGATCTGTACCAACAGACCGTCAGCCACAGAGGGCAGGAATGATAGTGTGTGGGGATAAAGGTGCTGTATTGTGTGTGGGGGCACAAGTGGGCCGGTAGCAAAGTGAGGTAAAAAGGATTGCGTGACCTCAGTATGTCAGAGGGCTTCCTAATGGTCAGTGTGGGAAACACTAATTGAGGAGGAATTGCGGTGGAGTAAGTATTTAGGTACCGCATAAAACGATTTTGCTAGAGAGCAATAGTTCAACAGCTTAACGGTATAACCAATATAACCAATTCAAGCCAGAAGAATAGGTTAGTAAACATTTGTGACGTTATGAGACCCAGGCAGACAAGAGTTTTAAGAAAACATGAGCATGTCAATAGGATAACAATACATTTAGAAAAAAAAGGGGGGGGGGATCTCCTGCAGCTGGAACATAAATAGGGAGTTAATAAGTAACGGAAAGTAACCAGTAGATGCGAGGCATATGAGTGACCTCCAGGGGTTAGAGGGGGTAGGATATTATGGCATAAAGGTAGCAAAGAACAGGTAACACTTGTGTCATTGTGTCATGAGGAGGGAAAGGTGTGGAAGAGCAGAAGTGGGGGGATGGAGGAGTCCCTTAAGGAGTTAAATCATGAGTATACAGTCAGAAGACATAGTGTAGATGTCAGCCCAAACCCATATACTAGGAGACATGGTCCTACAATTTGCATATGAAGTCTGTAGATGGCAGTAGAGGACAAAAAAAACAAGTCACCTGGGGGGTGGATGATATGGTTTTGGGGGTTTTCTTTGGCGCCGGGGGGCTGGGGTCGGGATACTGCAGGAATTTTGCTATGTTTGGAGGTCAGGCTGGTTACTGGGTTTGAAATGTTTGCCTGTATTACTGTTGAAGTTAAATGCACTTTTATAGGTAACTGTAACGGCTACCCAAGTAGTGAGAGGGCATCAGCCTTTGGGGAACGTCCTTTTCCCTGGCAAGTTACTATGCAAGTAAGTCCAGTATAAGCTCATCCACGAGAGCCCAAGGGAGAGTCAGGTCCAGTTGTAAAACAAACAGAATAATATTCCCATAGCATACCCTTTTCAAGAACGAGACATGACTACGTTTTGAAGGGTCAAACATCAACAACATTAATGGTACACTTCTTAGTTTATATCTAGTTACAAACTGGTGAGTGCTCAAGGAACAATGAAAGTCTCCACCCCCTCCCTCCACAGGGGGGCCCCAAGTTAGACACACTGTCACCAGGCCAAAAGAAACCACATTCCTTTCTCAATAGACTTCAATCACAGATAACCCCCTCAATAGATAAGCATTTCGGCACCGCAAAGCCTGACAAGTTCTTCTGAACACAAATGACATGCTAATTCAATACACAGACAGGAGACTGTTAATTTGTAATACAATACACAAAAGAGAGAAGAGACATTTAGAATTCAACAGTGAAAGAGTCACTCTACAATTAACCTTCTAAATTCAGAACCAACAGATCCAAAACAGCCCTCCAGATATCTCAGAATATAATGTGGATAATCCATATCTCAGGTAGTCCCAGATATCATTCATCCTATTGTAACACATCCTTCGGTTCCTTGTATGTCCCACTGCATGATTATTATAGATGTACAGGCAGAATACATAGTTCCGTTACACTGCTCCCCTGTTGTGGAACACTCCGGCAGACCCGGATTGATCCTTTTCGGGTCAACTTGGGGATGTCCGGTCTGCTGTTAGGGTAAAAGTTCCGTTTGCCTGGACAGTCCATCGGCATTTCCATTAAATCTGCCAGGTCGGTAGCTGATGGTGATGGTGAATAATGGAATTCAGTTCTGGAACAGTCACTTGCTTTGCTCTCTGAATGGCTCCCAAAACCTGTTGCTGATGCTCTTGGGAGAGATAAGGCACCACCTGAGCGCAGATCCCATTTAACCTTTTGACAATTTCAGCCTGTTTGTGCATTTCAATGTTCAAGCCACGGGACATCTCATAATACATGACGTAGTGTCGTTGCATCTCCGATTTCTCACTGGCCAACTTGTCACATTCCCATTTTAGACTGTGATATTGGGCCGGATCTACAGTACATGTCGGGGCAGGTAGTCTTACCCGGGTCTCAGCAGCAAGCGAGTTGGTTCCAGCAACGCGGGTTGGGGCACAGGTAGTCACGGTGTGGACTTCAGCGGGGCACATCGGGGCGTACGCAGAAACAAGGGGGCCAAATCATTCCCCAGTAGTACATCTGCTGGCAAATCCTTCATCACCCCCCACATTCACATGTCCCGAACCCACCCCCCAATCCAGGTGAACCCGGGCAACGGGTAGCCGGAAGACGGTGCCTCCTGCTACTCTTACGGCTACAGTGTCTCCGGTGTGCTGGCTCTCTGGGATGAGTTTCTTCTGTAGCAGGGTCATAGTGGCCCCAGTATCACGTAATCCATTGGCTGCCTTTCCATTGACCCAGACAGTCTGCCTGTGTTGCTGCCTGTTGTCCTGGTTAGCTGCTTGTATCGGATCTGCCTCATGCAGAACACCCCAATGTTCTACCTCCCCAACGCCGTGGGCCGCAGGCATGGATGTGTGGGGGTTCCCCCTTTCTGGCTGTCTCCATGACTGGGACTGCCTGGGTAAATTTAATGAACAGTCTGACTTTTTGTGCCCTGGTTGTTTTTGAATCAGAGCGATAGTAGCCTCGGTATCTCTTAGGCCTTGTGCTACTTGTCCATTCACCCGTACCTCCTGATGGTGATGCTGACGGTTATCTGGAGAGGCCGCTTGTATTGGGTCTGCCTCATACAAAATTCCCAGACATTCCTCAGGGCCCACCTCGGTCTCTAGGCAGTGGGCCGCAGAGGGCCGCGATGGAGTGACCTCTGTGTTGGATGTCGGGCGTCTCCAGTTGTTATTTGTAGCTCTCAAAGGACAAAAACGAGCAATATGTCCCGTGTTGCTGCAGTGATGGCACGTCACCCTAGACGAATCCCGGGGATAGTTGTTGGGTTCCTTAGGACGTGGTGGTCCTGGTGGGACTGGAGCCCGAAACTCTGGGCTTGAGGTGCTGGTTGGAGTACACGGTTCTACCTTATGAGCCAGTCGTGTAGTACCCTGGCTTACTTTCCTTGTTTCCGCGTACTCATCTGCTAGCCGCGCCGCCTCGTTTAAGTTAGCGGGACGGCGATCTCGTACCCAGTCCTGTATGTCTGCGGCTAGGTCTTGGAAGAAATGTTCCATTAGGAATAGCTGCAATACTTTCTCCCCAGTGTTGGCCTTGCACCCTTGGACCCAATGGGATGCCACCCTTTGTAACTGGTTTGCCCATTCCATGTGGGAGTCCCCAGCCTTCTTCTTGGATTCCCGGAAGCGACGGCGGTAGGTTTCTGGGGTTACGGCATATCGGGTTTAACAGCGCCTTTTTCACTTGCTGATATTGTAAAATATCTTCTGGAGCAAGAGCCCGAAAAGCTTCATTGGCTTTGCCTGACAATTTCCCAGACAAAATAGTGACCCATTGGTCTGGTGGTACCTGGTGTAGTGAGCACTGCCTCTCAAAATCCGCCAAATATCCATCTATTTCCTCCTCACTTTCTACAAAAGCTTTAAAAGCAGTGAACGGTATTTTCTTTCCTGTCGCAGCGGGTGGGGAAGTAGGAACTGCGTGTGTAATGGGCTGTCTAGCTCTTACCAGTTCCAGTTCTTGTCCCCTCTTGGTTTGGATCTCCTCTCTTGCTTCCCGGAACAGCTGGTTTATTAGTTCCGTGGACGTTTCTGGATACAAGGATAATCTCCGCTGTACAATATCCGTAATTACATCTTCCTCGCTGACAGGTGCTAGAGGCTCCGCTCCTTCCATGGATCCATCCATTTGGTCCAGCTCCAGTAAATCTGCTATCAGCTCCCTCCGTGGCCTGTTACTGGCACTCCTACCACGACTCTCCAATAAATCTTTTAGTGTGGTTCTTTTCAGCCTGGCATACCGGGACTCCATTCAGAACTTGCTCCTTGGATAAAAGGACCATCCCACCGCTGCCAACCAATGTAACGGCTACCCAAGTAGTGAGAGGGCATCAGCCTTTGGGGAACGTCCTTTTCCCTGGCAAGTTACTATGCAAGTAAGTCCAGTATAAGCTCATCCACGAGAGCCCAAGGGAGAGTCAGGTCCAGTTGTAAAACAAACAGAATAATATTCCCATAGCATACCCTTTTCAAGAACGAGACATGACTACGTTTTGAAGGGTCAAACATCAACAACTTTAATGGTACACTTCTTAGTTTATATCTAGTTACAAACTGGTGAGTGCTCAAGGAACAATGAAAGTCTCCACCCCCTCCCTCCACAGGGGGGCCCCAAGTTAGACACACTGTCACCAGGCCAAAAGAAACCACATTCCTTTCTCAATAGACTTCAATCACAGATAACCCCCTCAATAGATAAGCATTTCGGCACCGCAAAGCCTGACAAGTTCTTCTGAACACAAATGACATGCTAATTCAATACACAGACAGGAGACTGTTAATTTGTAATACAATACACAAAAGAGAGAAGAGCCATTTAGAATTCAACAGTGAAAGAGTCACTCTACAATTAACCTTCTAAATTCAGAACCAACAGATCCAAAACAGCCCTCCAGATATCTCAGAATATAATGTGGATAATCCATATCTCAGGTAGTCCCAGATATCATTCATCCTATTGTAACACATCCTTCGGTTCCTTGTATGTCCCACTGCATGATTATTATAGATGTACAGGCAGAATACATAGTTCCGTTACAGTAACCTGAAAGTCATGTATATTTTTGTTTATTGTGTTCTTATTGTTCCACACATTTTCTGGCCATGGTAGCCCTATTCGGGTTCCATGCCTTCCATCCATATGGTGGCCGGTGGGGCCGGGAAGGGTTTGGGAGCATCCCAAGCAATCTTGCTGAACACACCCCCACGTAGGACGACGCTCGTTACCCAGGTCACATTGGGGAGCGTTCTTGCAAATAATTTGCGTACTTTAGTTACCCAGCTTAGCTGGTCAGCACCCGCTGCGGGCTTACCCCTACAGCGGGCGCGTCTTCAACCCCCTGTGAGACAGGTCACTCGCAGGGGACTTCTACTCTTTTTCTAGTCTCTCACCCTCTTCTCCTCTGGCTCACCCTTCCCCCCCCCCTCCTTCCCTTTTTGTTACCTACCCTTCACCTCTATGAAAATGGATGAGATTCATGTGGTCACCCTGAATGTAAAGGGACTTAATGTCCCTGAGAAGCGGCGGATGCTGCTCAACGACATGAGACGCCTGCAGGCTGATAAAGTTCTCCTGCAGGAGACACATTTCAGAGAAAATACCTTCCCAATCCTCAAAAATAGATTCTACCCGACGGTGTATCATTCCACGTACTCGGAGGCTAAATCCAGAGGAGTTTCGATTCTGATCTCAGCGAAACTACCATGGACCCTGACAGCGGTCCGGACGGATCCGCTGGGCAGATTCCTTTTCCTCCGGGGCCTGATCGGAGGCACGAAGGTTACCATAGCCAGCCTATATGCTCCAAACAGCCAACAAGACACTTTCATCAAAAAACATTTAGCCGCCCTCAGGAAATTCTCTGAGGGTCAGCTTATTGTAGGGGGAGACTTCAATATCCCCCTGCTTCCTGAAGAGGACACCTCCACGGGGCGCTCCTCGATCACATCCATTTAGCTCTGCACACATCACAGCTTATTGGCGCCTTTTTCACCCAGGGGAGAGAGATTACACTTTCTTCTCCCGCCCTCACAATGCGTACTCGCGCATCGACTATATCTTCGTCCCTCATAACCAACTGCAGGCGGTCAAAGGAGTCTCTCTGGGTTCCATCACATGGTCGGACCATGCACCGACCTTGATGCGGTATGCCCTGACTGAATTCCACAGAGGCCAAAGGAAGCCGTGGAGGCTCAATGAGAGTCTCCTCCAAGACCCCGAGATAGTGGCTGACGTGACTAGAGAAATCTCCAATTATTTCCGTACTAATACTACCACAGACAGCGGGGGGGCCTGATTTGGGAAGCTCATAAAGTGGTGATTCGCGGGACCCTCATAAAGCACGGTGCGAGACTTAAACGGCAGAGGACTGCTCAATTAACCTCCCTACTTGACAAACTTCAGGCCCTGGAGCTTCGTCACAAACAATCCCCGACGGGTCCATTGAAGGCGGAACTTGATACGATACGTACGCAGGTCACGGATCTACTCACTTTTAAAGCTAAATCGGTGCCACAAATAACCCGCAGGAGAGTCTACGAATCGGGCAACAAGTGTGGTAGGCTCTTGGCACAATACCTGCGAGACCAGAAGCTGGCATCCTACATTCCACACGTGCGCTCCTCGACGGGCCAGAAAATAACCACACCCCAGCATATATCGCAGGAATTCAAGTCATTTTACGAGTCACTTATTAATCTATCCACGACGGCCCCACCCTCGAATCGTATGACAGATTATATAACCTCCTCTTCCATGCCCACTCTTCCTCCCGAGACACGCGCCGTCTTAGACGATGCCATCACGTTAGCCGAGCTACAGCTTGCGGTGAGTAATACCAAATTAGGAAAAGCCCCTGGTCCGGACGGCCTTACGCTACAATACTACAAAATACTTCCATCCCTGGGCGATCACCTGGTGGGGATGCTTAACGACCTTACTGAGGGTGGCACGCTGCATGCCTCTACGCTGCAAGCACAGATTTCCGTTATACCTAAAGAGGGCAAGGACCCGTTGTGCTGCAGAAGCTATCGTCCCATATCCCTCCTTAATACGGACCTGAAATTGTTTACCAAAATTATTGCCACCAGATTACAATCCCACCTCCCCCATCTTATTCACCTGGACCAGATGGGCTTCGTCCCAACGAGAGAGGCAAGGGACAACACCTGAACCTGCTCTACTCCGCCACCCAAACCAAAACACCTAGCATTTTCCTGAGTACCGACGCGGAGAAGGCTTTCGATCGGGTTGGCTGGGCTTTTATGCTCGCTACGCTTAGACATATAGGGCTAGGAGGCAAAATTATGTCTTGGATCTTGGCGACCTATGCGTCGCCGACAGCCAGAGTTCGAGCTAATGGGGTGTCTTCTGACCCTTTCCCAATCACTAATGGAACGCGTCAGGGATGCCCGCTCTCGCCCCTTCTTTTTGCCCTCTCGTTGGAACCATTTCTCTGCCACGTACGGTTAAACCCTGACATATCTGGAGTGACAATCAATCATGCACAACATAAGGTGTCGGCTTATGCCGATGACCTCATGTTTTCCCTCACTAACCCCAATACCTCCCTTTCAACCCTACTGGGGGAATTTGAACGATATGGTGCGCTCTCCAATTTAAAAATCAATTACACCAAATCGGAAGCCATGGGTGTGGGGATACCGCAAACACAACTCACACACCTGCAAGACAGATTTAAACTAAAGTGGACGACGACCGCCCTGAAATATTTAGGCACACACATCCCCCAAACTATCGCACGGGTATACGACCTTAACTTCCCACCCCTGCTGAGGACTATTCGGGCACTCCTGAACAAATGGCACACGGGACTACATTCCTGGGTGGGCCGCTGCAACATTGTGAAGATGACAATCCTCCCTAAGATTCTATACCTCATGAAGCACTGCCGATCCATATCCCTGCATCATATTTTAAACAAGTACAGTCCACGCTTACCGAATTCATCTGGGCTAAGAAGAGCCCAAGACTCTCAGCTAAACTGTTAGTTTTAACCAAATGCCAGGGAGGCCTTGCAGTACCAGATATCCGCAGCTACCACCACGCAGTTCACCTAAGTAGACTGGTGGATTGGTGCCGTAATCAGGAAAAACAAGCTTTGGGCGCAGATGGAACAAGACCAGAGCGAGATCCCCCTCAATAGAGCACCTTGGTGCTCCTCGGACCTACCGGCGGACTCTAAACGCCACCCACTGATTGGCAATACACTACGTGTCTGCGCCACACTTATCGCGCAGGCACATGTATCCTCAACCGACTCACCGTTGTATCCCATACTGGAGAACCCCCGATTTGCGCCAGGCGTGCGGGATGTGGTCTTTCGGGGGCTGAGCGAGGCGGGCCTCTATCAGGCCTCCCATTTTAGTTTGGGGGGCCGCTGGAACACTGTTGCGGAGCTCTCTGATCCCGCAAGCCCGTTTCGCCTGAACTTCCTGAGATCCCATCAGCTGGGTAATTTTCTTCGCTGACTAAGGCCTCCGGCTTCCTGTGCCCAACCTCTTACAACACTAGAGGAACTCTGTAACACCCCAGGTACCACATCACATATGCTCTCCCTAACCTATGGCCTTTTAAACACACCATGCCCAGATTTTGTACCCCCAGGCATACTTAAATGGGAGGAGGAACTACACTGTCATTTCGATTCGGCCAAACGACAGCGCATCCTGAGGTTTACGCACAAGTCTTCCATCTGTGCCAAAGCCCAGATGACCAGCTATAAAATCTTGTCACGATGATATAGAACCCCAGAGCTCCTTCACAAGTTCTTCCCGTAGACGTCTGACATTTGTTGGCGTTGCCGGGGCGACAAGGGGACATCCTGCTCTGAGCCGCTTCTGGCGAGTGGTTCGTGAGGTAGTTCAGAAATTTGCAGACCGCAGTGTTCCAGCGGACCCCGCGTTCTTTCTCCTGCATGCATCTAATACCCCAGAGAAAGTATACAAGAAATCTGTGGTTAGACACCTTTTGGATGCAGCCAAGGCCTGCATTCCTCTCCCTTGGAAGGCCACACTGCCGCCGACGATACCCCAGTGGATCGCGAAGGTGGAAGAGATAAAACGCATGGAAGATCTTATCCTCACAGCGCAAAACAGACAGGAAAAATCCACTGATACCTGGCAACTGTGGAATATCTTCATATACTCAGCTGAGGGCCAAGCACTGAGGGAGCCCGCGGCTGACGTGTGAACGTATTCTTCCCAGCGTCTATCTGCACGTCTCAGACCGTTGCTACAACGGTAAGGGAGACCACAAAGTAAGGGAACCCTCCCCCCCTGGGGAGCCTGTGCTCGGGGATCACCTATCAAGATTTTTAAGTAACAAAGGTATCTATTTACTCGGCGTAACATCATCTTTCATATTTTACAAAAAAAATGGGCTAACTTTACTGTTTTGTTATTTTTTAATTCATGAAATTAAAAAAAAAGGCGTTGGAAAAATGATTGCACAAATACCGTGCAAGATAAAAAGTTTGCAATGACCGCCATTTAATTCCCTGGGGTACCTGCTAAAAAAAATATATAATGTTTGGGGGTTCTGAGTAATTTTCTAGCAAAAGAATCATGATTTGTACATGTAGGAGAGAAGTGACAGACTAGGCTCGGTATGGAGGTGGGCATAAAAGCCCTGTATTTAAGGGGATATAGATATATGCTTTTTTTTTTCTTTTTTGCGCAATCAATGTTTTCTCTTTTATAAAATTTGCCTTGCAAAAATATATATTTTTTTTTATCCTAAGACACAAAAGTAGCAAAAAAAAATGATATGGATAAAAAGTATATATATTATTATGTATGCTATCCTGTTTAAAATTACTCTAAAATTATGATTCTAGAACAAAGCATTTTAAAATTACAGTATTTACAAATCAAATGAAGTTGTTGTTTTTTTGTTTTTTTTTCAACGCTTCACTTTTCTAAATGTGACATTAAAAAAAGAATGATAACCCCAGGTTCACACTGGGCTGTGGGAATGAATGCAGTGCCGCAGATGCAGCTTCGCACCGATTTGTACGGTGCAATTGCCGAAAAATGCTGACAATTTGACATGCAATTTGACATGTCAAATTGCATGTCAAATCTTACTTATGTGAACCGGGGCTAAAACAAATAAAAACTAAAAAGTTGAAATAATTATAGTTTTTTGTTTTTTTTTTGTGTATTTTTGTGCGTGAACTCGAGAGAGAGGAGCCGGACTGCAGGAGTTGGGAGTATGCAGACCCTCCCCCCGGAGGCAATCGCCATCCTTCTCCATGCCCCCGGTGGCTCCCACTCCATGCTCCCACTAACCCCGCCCTACCTGCTCCACTTGGGAGCCCGACTGGGAAAAAAACCTTTCTTATCTCTCAGGTCGATTTAACTGTCATCTGTGGACGACAGCTCAACCTTTTGATTTCCAGATAAATGCAACAGAGTGAGGTATACATTTCCACTCCTTTATAATTTTCAAACCTTCTCTCTCCTCCCCGTCAACATACATGGGGGACTGGGTAGGCCCGCACTGAGTGCATAACGTCACCATATATGTGACACAATGCTAGTTCCATCACAAACGTGTGTTAGGCATGTCCCCAGGAGCCGGCCACTCACGCATCAGCTGCCTTGGTGAGAATGCCTTTTTTCACCATGCCCAGCATGACGCTGGGGGCGTTATGCATGTTAGCCACAGCAGGTATATATTGCACTCTTGGGGGAGTTATGGTTTCTCACTTTATGCTGGACACTCCATGGAACACACGTGGAGGCCATACCACAAGCACTGGAATCACAAGGTACACCTCTCTTTCACTCTTTTTTTGGGCTTCTTTTGTAATTTTTGGCCCTTCAGTTAGTTCCTGGAACCCTTGACAGAATTGGTCTGTCGCATATTTAGGATATTGCACTGTATCACCTTTTTTGCTTTTCTGGCTCCTGGTTCTCTGGTGGTCTCCAACACACCCTTGTTCCCCTTTTTCTTCTCACTGACCTAATTTAGTAACATAGGTTGTATGCCACTTGCAAGCAACATTATGTACTTCTCATTGACTACATGTAATTTTCCCACTTTTTTATATTTAGACAATGTTGGGGCTGTTTTAGGGCACTACTATACATCCCACTATGGATACTAATTTTTCTCTCCCCTTCCATCCCCTCTCAAGTGTGGTAGTTTTATATTATGATTTAGGGATGGAGATATGTGACCTGAGTGGGAAAATAGTTGCCTATGACAGCTAATTATATACTGTTATTATTGATAGCTGACCCTATTTTTTGTGGCCCCCCCACACACACATATATCTTTCCATACCACAAGCACTGGGATCACAAGATACACCTATATCTTTCACTCCTTTTTTGGGCTTCTTTTGTAATTTTTGTCACTTCAGTTAGTTCCTCAAACCCTTGACAGGATTGGTCTGTTGCATATTCAGGATGTTGCACTGTATCACCTTTTTGCTTTCCTGGTGGTCTCCAACACATCGTTGTTCGCCTTTTTCTTCTCACTGACCGAATTTAGTAACATAGCCTGTATGCCACTTGCACCACTATACATCCCACTATGGATACCATTTTTCTCTCCCCTCCCCCCTCGGGGGTGGTATGTTTTCTGCCTTGGCTGCCCGCAGGTCTATATCTCCACAGCTCCTGGCATGAATGTTTTCCCAACCTTCCTTAGTTTTTAGTTTTCAGCATCCTATGACCAATTTTGGAGCTGATATGCAAGTAATCTTAGGGGGGGGGGGGTTGTTTCCTCACACCCCCTTATTTCTATTAAAATGTATTTGAGTAAGTAAAAAAAAAATGTAGGCACACTTTCTGCACTCTCTTCTGAAGTAGTGGAACCTCATCCACGAAACACATCAAGATTTTAAATGCAGTCTTTCATTCAAGCATGCAATAACATCTAAGTCATATATATTAATTTTATGTACTATGTGTGATAAATCATTTTTTCTATTGTTGTCAATTATATGCATAACAGCTTATTCATATTTGCAATGTATCATTTTTTATTATGTGTACTTTTATGAATAAACCTATGTATCATTGTGCATTAATTTATTATTTGTGTATAAAAACATCTAATTTAACTACTTGAGATCCGCGCTACAGCCGAATGACGGCTCTAGCGCGAATCTAATTTGTCAACAAGCCGTCAATTGACGGCTTGTCACTAGCTGTTTCCCGGCGCGCGCTCCAGAGCGCGCTGCGGGGAAACACTGTGTTGGCCGTGTCCCTTGGACACAGCCAATCACAGATCGCCGCGAACGGCCAATCAGAGTGGCCGTTTGCGATGTGATCTGTGCGGCCAATGAGAGATGATCTCATAGATCATCTCTCATTGCCGTTTTACATAGAGACAGCGTTCTGTCTCTGGAGAGCAGGAGACGGATCTGTGTCTCTTGTACATAGAGACACAGATCGGTCACCTCCCCAGTCACCCCCCCTCCACCTACAGTTAGAACACTATGCAGGGAATACATTTAACCCCTTCCTCACCCCCTAGTGTTAACCCCTTCAATGCCAGTCACATTTATACTGTAATTAGTGCATATTTATAGCACCAATCGCAGTATAAATGTGAATGACGCCAAAAATGTGTCAAAAGTGTCCGATGTGTCCGCCATAACGTCGCAGTCACAATAAAAATCGCAGATCGCCGCCATTTCTAGTAAAAATAAAAAATAATAATTCTGTCCCCTATTTTGTAGGCACTATAAATTTTGCGTAAACCAGACGCTTATTGCGATTTTTTTTTTTTTTTTTACCAAAAATATGTAGAAGAATACGCATCGCCCTAAACTGAGAAAAAAAAAGTTTTTTTTTTTTTAATTGGGATATTTATTATAGCAACAAGTAAAAAATATTGTATTTTTTTCAAAATTGTCGCTCTTTTTTGTTTATAGCGCAAAAAATAAAAACCGCAGAGGTGATCAAATACCACCAAAAGAAAGCTCTACTTGTGGGGAAAAAAGGACGTCAATTTTGTTTGGGAGCCACGTCGCACGACCGCGCAATTGTCAGTTAAAGCGACGCAGTGCCGGAAGCTGAAATATCACCTGGGCAGGAGGGGGGTATAAGTGCCCAGTAAGCAAGTGGTTAAAGTCCCAACCCCATTTTTTTCCTTTATCAATTCAATAGGGATGGAGGCCTATGCTCTGTCTGACCATATGCCTCATTCAAAGTCCCAAACAACCCCCCTTTTTTATAATGCAACAGAGTAGATGCAAAAGTAGGGCTACATTGTATCTCTCTGTGTCTGAATTGTTTTTTCTTTACAGCAACAGCTGCTGGAGCTGCTCTATGTATGATGTATGCTGTATGCTCTACACTGCAACTCCCAGCTTTGATATGATTAATCAGAGTCATGAATTGCCTGCAGTTAGAAGTAGGGGGTCACGGCAGCAGGGCACAAATACACTGTAGTGTGCTACATACACTTCAAACTTAAAGGGGTTTGTGAGGGATTGGCTCGGTAGCGGGTGTGTGTGACCCCCTGGATGGGTTCACTAAACGCTGAACTGTACAAAAAGGCAGTAGAGGATGGTTGAAAACAAATGATATGGTTTATTTTTCCATATTGCTGAATACACGTGCAAGCATCAAAACAGCATAACCAAAACAAAACATAAAATAAAACCCTTGCCACTTGGGGCGTCTACCTTCCCAACACAGGAACCTACCTATGGAGTCTGGCACAGCCTACTGCTGGGCAGACACTGCTGGTCCTACAGCAGAAAACAAACAGTCTCTTTGATATTTCTCACACAGAAATATCCAACAGCACCTCACCTCTTTAGTAGGGTTTGTGACTGCTCCTTCACTCACACAGCCTCAGGATGCAGCAATCATTCGTCATCCTTAGGCTGTCTTTATAGGGGCTTTAATTGCTTAATTCTGAACAGCTGAAACCTTTTAATGCCCCAAATCTCTCTGGCCATCTCTGCAGCCAACGCCCAATAGTAATTGGTGTATTGTCTAAACAAGGCAGTATCTCCCGTCTGGGACAACACACACAGATTTACCTGACTTCCTGTCACAGGTTGTAAAGGTACAATTTTTTTTCCCTAAAGAGCTTCCTTTACCCTAGTGCAGTACTTACCTCATCCTTCGATTTTGCTTTTAAATGTCCTTAATTTTTCTGAGAAATCCTCACTTCTTGTTCTTCTGTCTGTAACTCCACACAGTAATGCAAGGCTTTCTCCCTGGCGTGGAGCATCATGCTCGCCCCCTCCCTTGGACCACAGGAGAGTGAGGACGCCCACTAACGCACAGCTCCTTTCTCTATCTGCAACATAGAGAGCGTCCTGACTCTCCTGCAGTCCAAGGGAGGGGGTGAGCATGACACTCCACACCAGGGAGAAAGCCTTGCATTACTGTGTGGAGTTACAGACAGAAGAACAGGAAGTGAGGAATTCTCAGAAGTAATATAGACATTTAAAAGCAAAATTTAAGGATGAAGTAAATGAAGAAGGACTGCACTAAGGTAAAGGAAGCTATTTAAGGAAATAAAAAATTACCTTTACAACCACTTTAAGCTGGGACTACCATTTTCTAAGCAGTTTTTAAGCTGTTTCTTCAGTGAGAAAAGAGTATGTAAAATGGGTAATTAAATATGTTGTTTCTCCCTATACTATTATATTGTGATGTTGACCAGTACAGACTGCAAAGCAATGTTTACACTAGCAGGAGCATTTGATGACAGCTTTTAAAGCACAGGAAAAAATAGCAGAGATAAGAGTTTCTGGTTGTGCTTTGATTTATTAAAAATATATAATGTTTGGAAACTAGCTATCCATTAGGACCAATATTAAAATATGTAAGTCAGATGAAAGATATAATATACATTTTAGAAGCATAGGTATCGAGTTAAATCAATAATAAAATGAACAGCATCCAGAGTAATTGTAAAACCATAACTGATAATATTTAAATTTCCCTGCTTACTGTAAATCTCAAATATAATTACTAACTTGAGATGAGCAAATCGACCCTGACTTTTCTATTTTTTTACAGTGCTTGGTCTTAGTTTTCTTCAATTAACTCTTCAATATATGGAATGCAGTTTTTCCAGTGTCTTTATCTGTGGTCAGGATGTGCAGAATAAAAGAATTGCACAGAGATTGATTTGAGCACCTAGGGCCAGATTCCCGTAGAATCCCCGCTGGCGTAGCATAAGCCATTTACACTATGCCACCGCAATTTAACAGAGCAAGTGCCGTATTCCCAAAGCACTTGCTCCGTAAATTGCGGCGGCGTAGTGTAAATGGCTCTACGTATCCCTGCGTAATTCAAAGGGGGCGGCTTGTATTTAAATTAAGCGCGTCCCCGTGTCGATCGAACTGCGCATGCGCCGGCCTCAAAAATAGCCCAGTGCGCATGCTCCAGCTCACGTCGGAAAAAGTGAATGAAACCGACGTGAGCGTCGTTTACGTAAATCTCTATTCGCGAACGACTTAGTAAAACAACGTAACCGACGGAAAAAGACGACGCTGACCCGACGCCATACTTAACATGGCATACGACCGAACTACGTAAGGTTACCCCTCATATAGCAGGGGTAGCCTTACGCGTACGGAAACGACGTAAACTACGACGGGGCGGCGTAAAAACGTTCGGGAATCGTCGGATTAGGCTCATTTGCATAGGCAAATGAGAAATCATCGTAAAGGCCACCTAGCGGCTAGCGATGTCATTACATCTACGATCCGACAGTGTAATTGTTTTACACTTGTCGGAACTTTAGTGTATCTATGCGTAAGTGATTCTATGAATCACAGGCATAGATACCCATTGAAAAAAAACTGAGATACGACGGTGTTTCCTGCGATACACCGTCGTATCTCTTTTGAGAATCTGGCCCCTAGAGTGCAGAATTCTGGGATATTTTCTAATTTTTACAATGCTATACAATTCTTACAGAGATTGACCAACGAATGTTCTAATGTTAGTGCTGGAATTCATTCTTATTTAAAATAGCTAGCTGCCATCTGCATTGTAGAGGAAAAAGTCAATGCTCTTTGTAATGTCACACAGCAAACAAAGTCTTAATATTGGTATGTATGTTGATGTTATAACACATAAGGTAGCACTTACAGGGAATAATTAATTAAAATATAATTTTTCATTTAAAGTTGAAAATGAATCACAGATGACAAATACTTCCTCACTCTCGTGTCAGCTGTTGAATTTTAATACATACATTTAATGAAAACAGTTTGTACAGTGCTAGCTGTGCTTTTTCAGTTTATTACAGCCAAAGACACTTACACAAGCAATGCTCTAATGATTAGATATAATGATATACAGTAGTATATATCACCCGCTATATCACCTGCAATCCCTGTATTTGTTGTAAGAGGAAAAGTTTAAGCAACACAATCTGTTATCATTAAGTAGTGGCTGGGAAAAAGAAAATTAGCTTTTAAGCAGACACTCAGCAGTTCTAAGTCAAGAACCAAGGCTATCATCTTAAAATGAAGTTGGAAGTGTCTTTTAGGTTTGCAAAGTCATGATGTACTGAATTAACACTTTACTACAACATATGCTAGGTACATAAAAAAAAAAAATACATACAACTTTTTGAGGATAGTTTAATTTGACTAGTTTGCATATAAAAGCTACAACGTCTCTACAAAGCAAAATAACTAAATGTATACAATGAGCAAAAGATAAAAAGAGAGGCAGAAGACTGGAATACATAAGAAAACAAGAAAAAGATGGAAACAGAAAATGACTTTCTATTTTACCAACACCAAATTTAATTTGTTATTTCTGGTTGTTGATTATATGCTAAACTTCTGTTGTTTTATGTTTATGTTTAATGCTGGCATATGAGGGACATTTTGAGAATGTGCCTAAGCAAACATTTAATTTAGTTTCCTGCTTGTGCTACCCAATCCTTTCTTGTATTTCTGTACTTGAGGAATTCTTGTATAATAAAGTGTATGTGGCGCCTAGGTATTGTTTTTTTTTTTATATAGAATGTTTTGATTACGTTTTTAGTGGAGTATGTGTCCACCCTCTGTATTTGTCCCAGTAACCATTATTTGGACACAAAGTCATGGGAAATCCAGAATTTTGGACATGTCACACTAGACTCTTGTTCTTATGACAACTTTCTCTCACTTTGGAAAGATTTGGGACACAATGGCCTGGTAGGGTTTTAATACCATTCTTTAACTTCCGGTTCCTCCGGCGCCGCATGTGAGGGAAATAAGCTGACCACCCAGAAATAGGCATACAAAGCCCCGGCATCGCCCCGGATTGAACCGCTCTCCGCATCCCCATACTGCCTCTGCACCAGCGCATGGAACGGTACCTTACTCAGCCGCGTACACCCCGGGGCTCCGGCACTACGGACGCTCCGACTGAGCTCACGGCCCCGTCCAACATGGCCGCCGCAGCACGAGGCTCCTCTCCTATACAGACCACACAGCCGCAGGAGATGTACGGCTCTCTAGCGAGTGATGACCCGTAATCCGAGGACATGGATACCGTGACCCCAAAAGGCATGGATCAGGACAGCTCCTATGAAAGGATTGCTAAAGCCGTTGCGGCGCTCCTCTCCCCCTCCATTGCTGCTGCTGTTGAGAAGGCGGTCACGGAGGGGATGCAGCAGATACGCAAGGAACTAGGTTAGCATTCCTTGAGACTCTCCACGGCTGAACAATTGATAGCCTCGGTGGAGGATGACCAATACAACATGAGTGGCACCCTAGAACGATTTATCCAGGACCAACAACACCTGCATGAACGATTGGAGGACCTTGAGAACCGTTCCAGAAGGAACAACATGAGGGTTATCGGCCTCCGGAACGGAATCCTTTAAACCAAACTCCCTGATGGACTTTTGCTCTAACACGCTATCCGAGACCCAAGGCCTAGGCCGCGGCTGCACAGTAGAACGAGCACACCGTATGGGCGCTCTGTCAGAACACAGCGCCCGCCCCAGACCAGTGATTGCAGGATTTTTGAACTAAGCGGATCGCACGGACATACTGCAAAGCTTTCGCAAGTCGCGCTCTTTGGAGATCGCAGGCCACAAAATTCTACTGTTTGCAGATTACTCAGCGGAGGTCTCTCGCAAACGAAAAGACTTCCAACCGGTATGTGCAGAGCTTTACAAGAGAGGCTTTCGCTTCTCGCTGGTGTATCCGGCCATCCTGCGCTTGCAAACTCTAGATGGAGAACAACTCACAATCCAGTCCCTGGACAAGGCCCGCGCCTATCTACAATCACTTGCGGGTGACCAAGGGACGGCGCCCACCTATGCTGACAAGGCGAAGCAGGGTCCAAGAGACTAAAGAAGCCAGAGGAAGGAGCCACCCAAACGTCTAAAATCTACACCCGAGCCCGGCCGCCAAGGATCCAGGTCAAGCAAGGAACTTCCACATCACGGCTACCTGAGGGGTGACACCCTGGCTGGCTTCGTTTTTGCACCCCCCCTGAATCTGTGGCTACCGAGGGCTGAGGAATGGCCTTTCTAATTTTATTCTATAATTTTACAATTCTCCAGCTCTATAGCCACCTAGACTCACTCCCCCACACATCAGAGCGGGACTTATTGCTGGCTTGCTTTTTCTTTTTAAGCCCCAATTGTTGCCTGCGGAACCGGCTCTTAGTCGTTGGTGTATATATATATATATATATATGTGTGGCTACAAGGTTGCCATGCGATGCATTGCTGATTAATCTGTATTTTTTTTTCTTTTATTTACCGCTGCATTTTAGGTACCTGTACCTTCCTCTCCCACCGCTGGGTTGACCTTATACAATGACGCCTGCCATGTTGGGAGCTGTTTAGTTCTCCTAAGTTCCTACATCCGCTGCTGTCACAGCCACTCCATCTTTGGGGCGATGCTGAATCGTTTATATTCTTTTACTGGCGGTCAGGCGGCTCATCCGGACGTGGGAAAACATGCAGAAAAAAGAGAAGTCATGGTATAATGTTTTTTTTTGTTTCCCCTATTTCCCCTGTTATTAACCTTCCTTCTTTGTTTCCTTTTACCCCCCTTTTGTGACCTTTTTTCTTATGAGAGGATGGTTCCTTCAAAGTTCCCTTCGACCTCATAGACACACAGTCTGCTTACCGAGTCCACATGCTCATCTTTTGTCATTCGAGTAATCCCCCCCCATGTCGTTAATGTCACAGACTTGCATAGTGTCCTGGAATGTTAAGGGTTTACGCTCTCCCACGAAAAGAATGAAAATCCTTAGACATCTGAAAAGGTTCAAAGCCGACATAGCCATGCTCCAGGAGACACACCCTGGAGGAAAAAGATTTCTTCCGTCTGCAGAAGATCTGGGTGGGTCAGGTTCTAGGGTCAGCCTCCTCAGGCCGCAAAGCAGGTGTAATTATTCTATTACACAAGAACCTAGTACTGTCTATTGAAAGGGATGATGAAGGCAGGCGTATTTCCCTACACCTCGGGTGAACTACGAATTTCCAACATCTATGCCCCTAACCCCCCTGACCAAACCTACTTTTCTAAGCTAGCGCCCTTGTTGGCTACCGAGGAACTCACCCCCCACCTTGTGGGGGACGACTTCAACTCCACTCTATGCGATCTAGAGGATAGGTCCAATCCCCACTCACAGGCCACCAACGCTCGCTCAGACCGTCCAACTTTTCTTTTGCATATGGTTCAGGCCCTTGACTTGATAGACATATGGCGGGTACAACACCCCATGGAGAAAGAATATACTTTCTTTTCTCCAGTACATGGATCTTTCGCCAGACTAGACTACTTTCTAGGCACTCACTCTTTACTACCAAAAATAACATCCACGCACATACACGATCTGGTGATCTCGGATCACTCTCCCATCTCGATCTCCCTGAGTAATCTCCAGAACTGCTCGGGAGTCAGGCAATGGAGGTTCCCAGCTTACCTTAATCAAAATGAAAGCTTCAAAACTATGTTATCCGAGGCTTGGGAGGACTATCTCCACAACAATGCCCAACACTCAAATGACCCAAATTTACTATCTGAAGCGGGCAAATCATATCTGAGGGGAAGGATTATATCTTTCACCTCAGCATACAAAAAAAGCACCCAAAAGCAGTTTCTAGAGGCTAGCAAGCGCGTGAGACTGGCTAAATCACTCCTCACCGCAAATCACTACACGATGAACATCTCACTGCCTGGAGGGAAGCCAAGGATCATTTTGAAACCTGGGCCGAAAGAGTAGAACAAATGAAGCTATCTGCCACGCAACTGCATTATCACAAATTTGGTAACAAAGCTGGGAAACTCCTTGCGAGAATCACTAGAGGTACATTTACACCTACTCACATCAGTAAGTTACGTAATCCAGACGGAACGCTGTCTTCATCACCTAAGGATGTAAATAGAAAATTTCTATGCAAATCTCTACGGCCAGGACTCAACTGATGCTGGGTTAGCATGTAAATGGTTAGATGATATTGCCTTAGTACAGATTGATCAAAGCCAACTGTCACGCTTGAACGCCCCAATCACCCTGGAAGAAATCAGGGATACCATCAGCGGTCTTTCAATTGCAAAGCGCCGGGCCTGGATGGTTTGACGTCTGAGTTCTTTAAAATGCTGAAACCTGAAATTACCCCCACATTGCTATCGGTCTATAACTACATCTGGGGCAGGGGCCATACTACCGACAGGACACCTTGCAAACATTAAGCTTATCGCTAAGAAGGACAAAGACCCACTAGACCCGGGCTCTTTGCCCTATCTCCCTGCTAAATGTTGATTCTAAAATACTCTCCAAAATAGTGGCCTCGAGATTGGGCGAGATAATGCCATCGCTTATACACTGCGCCCAATCCGGTTTTGTCAAAGGGAGGTCTGCGGCTGCCAATATCCGCAAAGTCCTGGCAGCCCTTGAATATGCAAAGTCGAATCCCTCGCGAGATGTGGTGATAGTCACCCTGGACGCCGAAAAGGCATTCGATAATGTGAGTTTCCAATGGCTGTCACTAGTCATGCAAAGATTTGGTTTGGTAGGCCCTTTCAACAACTTTATTCACAATATGTACTCCGCTCCGTCTGCTACGGTTACGGCAGCAGGAATCCAATCCCCCCCTTTAGGCTATACAGGGGCAGGAGGCAGGGCTGCCCCCTCTCCCCCTTGCTTTTCAATCTTGCCGTGGAGCCGCTCTCACGCCTTCTTAGCACCACTCCCCTACTGCATGGGATACCGTTTGGACGTGAGGACATGCGAGTGGCTCTATTCGCTGATGACATATTCATATTCTCCACCTCCCCCCACACAGACATCTCTGCCATACAAACCATTTTTGACACATTTCGCCTGTGCTCTGGCCTGAAAATCAATTTTTCCAAGATTGAGATTCTCCCTCTAGGACCATACCTCCCCCCCTCCTGTCTACGGATAGCAGGACGCCATATCACCTATCTAGGCCTGAAAATTGGTAAGGAACCATCCTCTCTGTACTATTTAAATTACCCACCTCTGATTGCTAAGATGATAAATGAAATGGAAATATGGGCAGGCTTGCCCCTCTCGTTCTTTGGGAGATGCGCACTCTTCAAAATGATTAGCTTTGCCCACCTACTCTATCCACTACAGACCCTACCCCTTCTCCTGAAACACAAGGATGTTCAATCTCTGAACAAAGCCCGTGCCAGATTTATATGGAAAAAGAGTAGGCCTATAATTGCTCTTTCAAAGCTGTGTCTCCCGGGGAGCGAGGGGGGGGGGCAGGTCTCCCAAATATAAGAGTGTACAATCTGGCCTGCCTCCTGAGAGTTTGAGTGGATTGGATACTAAGGTCCTCCCGCTATTCTAACTTTGACCTGAAATCGGCTATGATCGGCCCCTTAGATCTGGCAGTTCTTCTTCATAGCTTGCTTGCTCCAACAATTATCTAATTCCGTCAAGCAAAATTTGCTTTTTCGAGACACTATTGTGGTGTGGAGAGAAGTGAGGAAAAAATTGGGTCTATCCCCCCACGTCTCTAGACACCTTCCAATCTGTGGTAACCCCATGTTTACGCCTAGCCTCCAATATGAACCCTTCTCGAAATGGAAGGACAAGGGCCTAGTCAAAGTATGCTCTTTATTCCAGATTTTGGCTGGCAGCTCCAAATCTTTTGCCCAACTTGTGAGGGAATATGCGCTACCCCCTAACCACTACTATCAGATCCTACAATATGTGGACTTTATTACCAAAATTTGCCCCAAGAAAGCCATTAGATTCCAGTCCTCCTTTATAGACAGACTTATTACAGAAAATAAATACTCTATATCAGACATCTACTGCCCACTGTCCATGGAGTTTGTCAAACCCCTACACTGCACCTCCATGTCTTCTTGGACCAGGGACCTACCTGATCAGATTGACGTTGAGGATGTTATAAGAGGCTATAGGACCAGTAGGTCTATCACCCCCTGTGAAACTTGGAGAGAAACGCAATTCAAGTTAATGCATAGAGCCTACTACCCGTTCTCCACCTCAAGATCCCCTGACATTGGTCCCGCATGTCCATGGTGCTTAACCCACAGGCCTACTCTACTGCACCGCCTCTGGAACTGTCCTCCCATTGATGCTTTCTGGACCTCGATTCTTCAATACGTAAGAGACGTGACAAATCACCCCTTGAGGAAGGATCCCCGCCTTCTATTGTTTGGCTGCCCACCCCAATGCCTAGCATCCGATGAAGAGTTCATCATACTTCCCCAAGGAATTAAACACTGGATCCTCCTTATGCTTCTAGTGGCTCGCAGGACTATTTTCAACCACTGGATATCAGCCCCCCCCTCACTGGCAGAAAAGATAAGACACATGAAGTCCTTGCTATATAGAGAGAACCTGGACTTGCACTCCTTTCCAACGCAATCACGGGACAAGTTTGAGAAGAAACGGACTACCTTTATTAGATATAGCCTGTCAGAGACTGAGCAACAAAATCTGCTGTCCTCACCTTTTGCTTTCTTGAGTTAAAAAAATCGGCCCTGACTGGTATCCCCTATTGATGGCAGTGCCCCCCCCACTTGTCCCCGAGTGGTAAACCCTGTTCGACCCTGATGTGACACCCCCACAAAGCGAATAGTGCTTTTGTTGAATTCTATGATGCGTGTACTGAAGCTAGGACTCCCCACTGTGTTGTCCTTTCCACCCTGCCACCCCTTCTCTTCCCCTTACTCCTCCTCTCCTCCATCTCCCCCCACTTTTTCTTTCCTTCCTCTTGCCTTTCCCCCCATTTGCTTGATCCGCTACATATAGATTATATAGATTTTGTAAACTGGTCTCCAACCCCCAACTGTTAACCTTGCAACTGACCACCATACTTCACGGGGGACTCAATTTTCATTTTGATTTTCATTATTCTTGTACGCTCCAGTTGCCCGAGGGCCGTTTAGAGATCCTCATTGTCGCCAGCTTTTACTTTTGGCTACGCTTAACTTCTTATTTCTTCCTTATAAGTCTATTGACTGTTATCCCATCTCATCTGTATTTGTTTGTAAACCCAATAAAAAAAAATTGAAAAAAAAAAATACCATTCTTTATCAAAATCAAATAGAAAACTTGTGTTCCGTACAAACGCCCTTTTTTATTTCTCGCAACAGCATGACTCAAGTTCTGACTCCTGAATTTTTTTTTTTCATGGTTGCCTGATTGCTTGGAGTTAATGGCATGGCTTATCTTCCTGTTTCCCCGGGGGTTATCTTGGCTTGATTCCTGATGCCTGCTTCCTTTCTTCTACTTGTCAAAGAGCAGGTTGATTTGTTCCTATTTTCTGTCTTTGATTGGTTTCTGGGTATGTGACTAAAAAGCATGTTTCTGTTTATTGATTGGCACTATTAACAGATTGGTTCTACTGTCATCATCTTCTTTTGTGATTACCCATGGTAATGACTCAGCTTGACTACCTTCTTTCTGCTTACTCCTAGTTACAACTCATTTTGCCTTCTACTTCCTGATAGCTCCTTATATTGCCTCAACTCAACTATTGGATTTCAGTTCCTATCTACTACCCACTGACCTTTAGTCTATTTTACACTAGAGTTGGGCAAACAGTTTTTGCAGAATATTGGCTGTTAATTTTTTAGATTTATCAGGGCGTCCGAACATTTGTTCAGCCTGTGGAATGACCACAATGCCTGCGCTACCTCACAGTGCTTTGAAAGCCCTGATTGCCTGAAGCAATAAACGCTTTGCCCAATCAAGGCCCATAGCACTGTCAGAGCCTTAATTGAAGAGCGTAATGATGACTCTTTCCAAACATGGCTCATTGCTCTTAGTCCCGCCTCACACTATAAATATATTCTCCCCTAAGCGCCCATTTGCAGTGTGATATTTCCATGGAGAGAGATACAGTAGGACAGGGCTTTGTTCAGTGCTACTAGCGAGTTAGTGTGCTATAGTGTCAGTTTAGGGTGAATATAGTGATAAGTCAGTGTGAGTGTAGTGTAATCATTCATTTTTACTTTTAGTGACAGTTTTTGTGAGGGTAGTGTGGTAATTAATCTTTACTTTAATGGCAGTTTTTGCGAGTGTAGTGTGACCATTCACTTTTACTTTAGTGTCAGTTTAATTTGTCAGGACAGGTTTCCTGTAGTATATATCAGTGCATTCCTGCACGTTTTACGCTATATATTTCAATGCATTACTGCATGTTTAACACAGTATATATCAGTGAGTCCTTGCACATTTAGCGGAGTATATTTCAGTGCGTTACTGCATGTTTAACACAGTATATATCAATGGGTTACTGCATGTTTAATGCAGTACATTCCTGTGTGTTACTGCATGTTTAATGCAGTATATTTTGGTGTGTTACTGCATGTTTAACACAGTATATATCAATGGGTTACTGCATTTTTATTGCTGTATATTTCAGTGCATTTCTGCACATTTAAGGTAGTAAATTTTGAGTGCATTACTGTGTGTTTAACGCAGTATATATCAGTGCATTACTGCACATTTAGCACAGTATATATCAGTGTGATATTGCATGTTTAACACAATGGGCCAGATTCAGGAACAGTTACGCTGGCGGATCGAGTGATCCGCCAGCCTAACTGTGACTTTGAGCCGGCGTTTCTGTTTTCTGTAACCAGAAAACAAGAAACGCCGGGTTGAAGTTCCGATGCGAGCAGCGTAACTGAGTTTCGCCATCGCATCGTTACTTCAACTTAAAAATGGCGCCGGGGGCGTTCCCGCCGATTTACGCTCAAAAAATATGTTAATGAGCGGAAATCGGCAATTCACGATCGAAATCCGGCGCGACGCAATGACGATACGACGTTTCCGGACGGGATACGCGGCGCGCATAGATATACCTACATGGGGTTGGAGTATCCTATGTTAGGTATAGGCGTCGTCATCGCGTCGGGAAAAAAAAAAAAAAAACGTCGCTTGCGTAAAACGGTCATATGAATGGGAATGTGACGTCATTGACGTTCATTCACAGATTTTGGAGCATGCGCACGGGGATGTTTTTGACACTCGAGACGCATGCGCAGTACGTTGGCGGCGGGATCGCGCGTAGTTAGCATACTACACGCCCCGTACCCGCCAAATTTGAATTCCGCCGGCTCATTTGTGATGCGCTGCCGCAACTTTAGGAGCAAGTGCTTCGTGAATGACAGCACTTGCTCCTAAAAATTCTGCAGCGCAACGCAAATGAGAAGCGTTACTCCAGAGCAAAGATGGACTGGACTACCTGATTGGCCCAATTTATTTCAGTGTGTTATTGCACATTAACACCAGTATATTTGGGAGCAGTTTTTTGAAAAGATCATTAACCTCTGTATAATAATTGTGCAATAAATGAAAAGTTGATCATTGCATTAACGGGCCAATTCAAATCATTTATGTTATGCATCAATTATACTTTTAATTAAAGCGGGGGTTTCCCTATACAAAATATATATCATTAGATCCAGCATACTGCTGACATTTGCAGTATGCTGGTGTTTTTTCCCCAAGCTGTACTTACCGTATTATCGTAGTTTTAACCCGGCTTCCGGGTTCTCTCTGCCCCGGGGAATAGGCGTTCCTAAGACCAGGCATAGATGATTGACGTGTGCATACAGCGCGTCACGCCTTCCGAAAATACCCAAAGTGGGACTCGGCTTTTTACGGCTCTACACTGCAGGCGCAGGCGCCGTATAGCGCCGTAAAGAGTCTCACATCGGCTATTTTTGGAAGGCATGAAGCGTTGTACGCGCATGTCAATCATCTATGCATCGTCTTAGGAATGCCTTCTCCCCGTGGGGAATCAGCGCGGAGCCGGATTAGAACTATGGATAACACGGTAAGTACAGCAAAAAAAAACAGCATACTGCAGATGTCAGCAGTATGCTGGATCTAATGGTAAATAGTTGATTTTGAGGGTGAACCTCCGCTTTAAGGCAGCTTATTCAAATTGTGTGGGTTGTCAATGCAGCACAATGCACTAAAAATGGGACATCCCCCATTTCAGGCAGTGCATTGCAATGCAACGCATGCTTATCTGTTTCTTTATATACCTGTATGTCAAGAATCAGGAGCGGGGATGGGCAGATGTGCTTGACTACACTGGAACCAGACTGTGTATGCTTTCAGTGAGAAACTTGGTGGTGCAGGGAGCAGATGGGAAGGTTAAGCAAAAACTAAGACCAGAAACAAGTAGGAACAGGTATAGGATGCAGGGGGGCAGGGTACAGGGCAGGAGCAAGATCAGGATCAATGGCAAACAGACGCTAGCAACAGCAAAATACTGGAGTAAGAGGCACCAGTAGAGGAGGACCGAAATACCCCCCAGCAGCCAGAATCTGGTCATGAGTCACTGGGGTGAGGTGGGATGTGGGTGTGACTGAAGGGCGGGGACATCAAGCAGGTCATCCAGTGTCCTGAAGTGTAGCTATTCAATAAGCTGTCTATCTGCAGTTTAAGTACAAACTCTATTGTGTATACCTTTGGATGATTGCTATCCTGGACCACCACTGATCTAAGGCCGCGTACACACGAGGGGATATGTCCGCTGAAAACGGTCCGCTGGACCGTTTCAGCAGACATCTCCGCTCGTGTGTATGGGCTAGCGGACAGATTTCTCCACCCGACAGATTTCAAAGCAAGCTTTGAAATCTATCCGGTGGGAATCTGTCCGCCCGACATGTCTGCTGGTTAGTACACTTACCAGCAGACATGTCGTCCCCACCGCCGCCGCGCCGCTGCCGAATGGATTCGGCGCATGCGCGGGAAGTGTTTTACTTCCTGGTGCGGTGACGTGGCGGTGACGCGGCGGGCGTCAACGTCACCGCCGCGTCACCGCCACGTCACCGCGCCGTCCCGCGGCGAGGAATTTGATCTGATGGTGTGTACACGCCATCGGATCAAACTCCCGATCGGACATATCCGATGGAAATGGTCCGCGGACCGTTTTCATCGGATATGTCCGATCGTGTGTATGGGGCCTTAGTGTTTGAAGTGAACAAATGTTTTCTGTGATTGAAAATCTTCAACAGATTGGCCTTAGCATAGGTATTATTCCTGTATGACTCAATTTATATATTTTAAGCCAACAAAGGTTTGACACCTGTGGGAAAATTTGGTTTAGTACTACTGGGGTTTTCCTTTACAACCCCTTTAACCACTTAAGACCCGGACCAATACGCTGGTAAATGACCCAAGGTGTTTTTGCGATTCGGCACTCCGAGTCGCTTTAACAGACAATTGCGCGGAATCGTGCGACGTGGCTCCCAAACAAAATTTGCGTCCTTTTCTTCCCACAAATAGAGCTTTCTTTTGGTGATATTTGATCACCTCTGCGATTTTTATTTTTTGCGCTATATACAAAAATATAGCGACATTTTTGAAAAAAAAAACACTATTTTTTACTTTTTGTTAAAAAAAAATCAAATAAACTAAATTTTAGTCAAACATTTAGGCCAAAATTTATTTAGTCACATGTCTTTAGTAAAAAAAAAAAAATGCGATAAAAAAAAAATAGCTACCTAGCGGGAACAGCGACACTAATACAGCGATCAGAAAAATGATCGCTTAGTGACGCTGGCAATAGAGAGTGAAAGGGTTAACTAGGGCGGTGATCAGGGGGTTAAAACTTTATTAGGGGGGGTGGGGGGGCTATCCTGAACCTAACACTAACTGATTTTACACTGCCTGTCACACTGACACTAAATGCAGTGATTAGATCACTGCATTCAGTGACACTGTGACAGGGGGGGTGGGGGGGCAGATCGCAAGGGGTTAAGTATGCCTATGTGTGTGTATGTCAGTGTAGTGTTGGTGCAGGACTTACTGTGAGGTGTTTCTCCAATCGCAGCGGTTGGAAATACCGTTGCGATGGGAGATTACATCACTTCCCCCTTCCTGTGTTTACACAGGAGGAGGAAGTGACACAAAGGGGGAGCGCGCGCATTGGCTGGGAGCGATCGCGGGGGGGCGGGGTAAACACTGACATCCGCCCCCCGCTCGTCCCGGATCGCTCCCGGAGCCAGGGGGACCCTCGCACGCCGCGGAGGAGGGTCCCGATGGGACCCCGAACCGCACGAAGGCGGGGACGTAAATTTACGCCCTTGTGCCTGTACGAGCCATTTTGTGGCCGTATATGTGCGTGCGGGGGTCCTTAAGTGGTTAAGCAGACTGTGATTGTTTATTGTTGTGACTTAAATGAAGATCAGATCACATTGTATTAACAATTTGTGCGGAAATCCATATCATTTTAAAAGGGTTCACATACTTTTTGTGGCAACTGTAGGTTAATTGACTTTTTTTTTTTTTTTTGGGGGGGTGGGGTTATTTTCCTGGAAAGAATTGACTCCTAACAATACAAATAAAATATTAGATTAAGTAAGTGTATTGATCGTTCATAAAGGGAAGGGGTAAAAACATAGCAGTTCTAAACCTGTTGTGAAGACAGTGTGATTATTAGGACATATTTTTAAAAGAAGGACTATGCTTATTTAACCCAGTAACACTTCTTAGTTAACTAAAATCATAGCTAAGTGAAAATGACAGTTCCATGATGATGACCATTTGAACAGGCTTTAAAAGGTTTATTCTGGTTTCTAGGCCATCTCTCTTTTTTTGTCATTTTCATTACAATCTTCTTGCTCAGCTATATTATGGTTTCAAGGATGCAGAGATTGTTTTTACATGGGCTCTCAAAGGCATAACTCAAACACAGCAATTCTAAAAACAGCAATTTTGAAAAATCTCTCTCAAAAAAAGTGGACTGTTTAAATCATTCAGACATGTATTACTACAGAGGGTAATTTTTAACAATTTTACATACTACAAGGACAAAAAAAATGTAATCATTGCTTTTCTTATTACATTTCACAACTAATAATTATTTTAATGTTTGTTATTAGCAATTAAGGGAATAATACACTATGCGCAATCCATTTGATGGACCATATTTTAAAATAAATAATCATGCAAAACAGCATACTGTGTTCCTGCTTTTAGGAAGGCAAGACATTCTATGAAGCCCCTTTCTGGGCCTGTTTAATAGCTTGAACATACCTCCCAACATTTGAACTTCAGAATGAGGGACACTTGAGGGAAGAAGTGATCTGCTACGCGCCGTGGCAAAGTATAGATGTGAGAAGAGCAAAAAATAAAAACCGCACGGGCGATCATATACTACCAAAAGAAATCTTTATTTGTGGGGAAATTTTGTCAATTTTGTTTGGGAGCCACATCGCACGATCGCGCAATTTTCAGTTAAATTGACGCAGTGCCGGAATCTAAAATTTTGTCTGGGCAGGAAGGGGGTGTAGGTGCACAGTAGGCAAGTGGTTAAGGATCAGAAGTATGTAACGCACTGATGGCTGTAGTTAGTGATGGGTTTAAGAGTGCGTGACACACAGACCAGTAGCGTTATCCACAGAATGCAGGGGACATGAGTGTGTAATGTACAGAATGCAGAGGTGGGTAATGTACACAATGCAGGGAACAGGGGGGGTGTAATGTACACACTCCTGTGACCTGCATTCTGTACAATACACACTTCTGTCCCCTGCATTCTGAAATGTACCCCTATTTTGTTTTTGTTTTTCTATAGGGGAGAGGATCTGTACTAGAAGTATTATTTTGCTTTTCTATGTGTTTAGACACATTGCCTGGATTTATGGGCGGCACCCCTAATTAACTATTTAATCAGGTTTGCAGGGGACAGTATGAACTGCCTGCAAGAAAGATGCGATGCAGGAACCCACACTGGTTACCGCATACCATCAGTGAACCTAGGCTTAATGACAACCCCCCATCCTCCCCAGAACAAATTCTCTCTACCCAAAATCCCACACACTTGCAAAAGTCCTCTCCCCGTTTTATCACAAATCTCCCCTCCCAGGACTTATCTTCCCCTTACCCAGGATAGATTTTCCTCCACCACTCCCAAATCCCCCCTCCCAGCACAATCCACTTTTCTTCCCCATCTTAGCACAAAATCGCCCAGCACAAATCCTTTTTTCCTCCACTCCCCCTTCCAATCAAATTTCTCTCCCCCCTTCAAAGCACAATCCCCCAATCTACATTAATAGCAAAAATCCTCCCCCCACTCACCCCCACTTTGTTCCCACTGTCACTGCACCCCCCTTCAGTGTGACCCCTGTCATTGTGCTCCCCCTGGTCACTGTGTGTCCCCTCTTACTCTGCTTCTATCACTGTGCCTCCTCATTGCTTTCCTGAACTGTTTACCAAGCCCCTTACCAGGTAGAAGCTGCTGACAGGTAGGAATCAGGACCCGAGGCAGGAGGTGGAGCTGTCTTTTCCTGGAGATGGGGGCAGAGCTGTCTTTGCCCCCGGCGATAGGGGGATAGCTATCTTTCCCGGAGGTGGGGGCAGAGCTGTATTTCCCCCTGGCAGTGGGGGGGGGGGGCGGATGGCGGAGCTGTCTTTTCTGGAGGTGGGGGTGGTGCTTTCTTTCATGCATTGGAGCCAGAGACAGGGGGCGGAGCTGTCCTGCATGGTTACTAAGGCTAACATGGCTCCTCTTACCAGGCAGGAACCGTTGACAGCCTGGACGACACAAGTAGGACATGATGGTCCTCTATATCAGGAGGCACACATCTACTACTTCTCACTATCAGGGATCATACAGAGGAGCCCCATCACTATGTGATCAGAGGGAGCAATCATCCCTCATCATCACACCAACATTGGGGCAGGGAAGAAGAGCATCGCCCATGCTATGGACATGGTGCATCCATCCATCCTCCACACACAGCACACTCCATGCAGACATGTCACTGTCTCTCTATCCCCCCCATCACTGGTATACTGACTTGGTGTAGGGCCCGAACACCGACTGTCAGCTGCTCAGACTGCTCTCCACTCTGACTGCAGAGAGCGTGGCCTTGGCGCAGAAACAGACAAGGAGAGGAGGAGGGAGAGGAGCACTCTGGCGCTTGAGTGCCTCCATCTCTGTGGCACCTGGATGAACTGCACCCCTCAAACTCTCTAGAAAGTAGAAAAGCTCCCTGCTGCTGCCTGCTGGAGTGCTGGTCTTGATCGGGCGACTGATTTTCCACACTGTTCCCTGGCTGGTGCCGTAAGACGTTCCCTGCTGATACTATACCTTGTTGGGTTATCTTGCTTAGCAGTAGGGATAAGCTTTGTGTTCGACTCGAACGTATGTTCGACTCGAACATTGTATGTTCGACCGTTCGTCGAAATACAAACAAAACGGGTCGTTCACACCAAATTCGAGTAACGCGCCACTGCCCATAATTCACATGCTTGGCCAATCACGGTCGATTTGGCCATTTATGGCTCAGGGCTTTAGCACACGCCCCACACTATAAAAGGCCGCCTGCAGGGCGGCCTTGTGTAGTGTGTTTCGGGCTTGTTCCAGTTCAGACAGAGAAGGAGAGATTGTCTTTGTCCTAGCTAGATAGAGAAGGCAGGCTAGTTAGTTAAATTTACAGTGTGTAGAGGACATATATACACATCCCAGTAGTTGTACTTATATTTATACACTGTATAGTTTAGTTAGATTGGTTCTTCCTAATCTGTCAGGCAGTTGATTGTGCTAGCTGCAGTGTTCTCACATGTTGTATTGCCCGTGTGCTCAGTGCAACTAAACCCACTTGCTGTATACTGCAAGTTTGCTGCTCATTCATTTGCAACTAAACCCACTTGTTGCATAGTGCTGGTGTGCTGCTAATTACTTTGTGATTGTGCTAGCTGCAGTGTTCTCACGTGTTGTGTTGCCCGTGTGCTCAGTGCAACTAAACCCACTTGCTGTATACTGCAAGTTTGCTGCTCATTTCATTTGCAACTAAACCCACTCGTTGCATAGTGCTAGTGTGCTGCTCATTACTTTGTGATTGTGCTAGCTGCAGTGTTCTCACGTGTTGTATTGCCCGTGTGCTCAGTGCAACTAAACCCACTTGCTGTATACTGCAAGTTTGCTGCTAATTCATTTTCAACTAAACCCACTTGTTGCATAGTGCTAGTGTGCTGCTCATTACTTTGTGATTGTGCTAGCTGCAGTGTTCTCATGTGTTGTATTGCCCGTGTCTTCAGTGCAACTAAACCCACTTGCTGTATACTGCAAGTTTGCTGCTCATTCATTTGCAACTAAACACACTTGTTGCATAGTGCTAGTGTGCTGCTCATTACTTTGTGATTGTGCTAGCTGCAGTGATCTCACGTGTTGTATTGCCCATGTGCTCACTGCAACTAAACCCACTTGCTGTATACTGCAAGTTTTCTGCTCATTCATTTGCAACTAAACCCACTTGTTGCATCGTGCTAGTGTGCTGCTCATTACTTTGTGATTGTGCTAGCTGCAGTGTTCTCACGTGTTGTATTGCCCGTGTGCTCAGTGCAACTAAACCCACTTGCTGTATACTGCAAGTTTTCTGCTCATTCATTTGCAACTAAACCCACTTGTTGCATAGTGCTAGTGTGCTGCTCATTACTTTACAAATAAACCCACTTGGTGCAAAGTGCTAGTGTGCTGCTCATTACTTTGCATCCAAAGCCACTTGGTGCATAGTGCAAGTGTGCTGCTCAATCATTTGCACCTAAACCCACTTGTTGCAAAGTGCTAGTGTGATGCTCATTACTTTGTGATTGTGCTAGCTGCAGTGTTTTCATGTGTTGTATTGCCCGTGTGCTCAGTGCAACTAAACCCACTTTCTGTATACTGCAAGTTTGCTGCTCATTCATTTGAAACTAAACGCACTTGTTCCATAGTGCTAGTGTGCTGCTCATTACTTTGTGATTGTGCTAGCTGCAGTGTTCTCACGTGTTGTATTGCCCATGTGCTCAGTGCAACTAAACCCACTTGCTGTATACTGCAAGTTTGCTGCTCATTCATTTGCAACTAAACACACTTGTTGCATAGTGCTAGTGTGCTACTCATTACTTTGTGATTGTGCTAGCTGCAATGTTCTCACGTGTTGTATTGCCCATGTGCCCAGTGCAACTAAACCCACTTGATGTATACTGCAAGTGTCCTGCTTATTCATTTGCACCTAAACCCACTTGTTGCATAGTGCTAGTGTGCTGCTCATTACTTTGCAAATAAACCCACTTGGTGCATAGTGCTAGTGTGCTGCTCATTACATTGCAAATAAACCCACTTGGTACAAAGTGCTAGTGTGCTGCTCATTCATTTGCAACTAAACCCACTTGCTGCATAGTGCTAGTGTGCTGCTCATTACTTTGCACCTAAACCTACTTGGTACAAAGTGCTAGTGTGCTGCTCATTACTTTGCATCTAAACCCACTTGTTGCATGGTGCTAGTGTGCTGCTCATTACTTTGCACCTAAACCTACTTGGTACAAAGTGCTAGTGTGCTTCTCATTACTTTGCAACTAAACCCACTTGCTGTATACTGCAAGTTTGCTGCTCATTCATTTGCAACTAAACGCACTCGTTCCATAGTGCTAGTGTGCTGCTCATTACTTTGTGATTGTGCTAGCTGCAGTGTTCTCACGTGTTGTATTGCCCATGTGCTCAGGGCAACTAAACCCACTTGCTGTATACTGCAAGTTTGCTGCTCATTCATTTGCAACTAAACACACTTGTTGCATAGTGCTAGTGTGCTACTCATTACTTTGTGATTGTGCTAGCTGCAATTTTCTCACGTGTTGTATTGCCCATGTGCTCAGTGCAACTAAACCCACTTGCTGTATACTGCAAGTGTCCTGCTTATTCATTTGCACCTAAACCCACTTGTTGCATAGTGCTAGTGTGCTGCTCATTACCTTGCAAATAAACCCACTTGGTGCATAGTGCTAGTGTGCTGCTCATTACATTGCAAATAAACCCACTTGGTACAAAGTGTTAGTGTGCTGCTCATTCATTTGCAACTAAACCCACTTGTTGCATAGTGCTAGTGTGCTGCTCATTACTTTACAAATAAACCCACTTGGTGCAAAGTGCTAGTGTGCTGCTCATTACTTTGCATCCAAAGCCACTTGGTGCATAGTGCAAGTGTGCTGCTCAATCATTTGCACCTAAACCCACTTGTTGCAAAGTGCTAGTGTGATGCTCATTACTTTGTGATTGTGCTAGCTGCAGTGTTTTCATGTGTTGTATTGCCCGTGTGCTCAGTGCAACTAAACCCACTTTCTGTATACTGCAAGTTTGCTGCTCATTCATTTGAAACTAAACGCACTTGTTCCATAGTGCTAGTGTGCTGCTCATTACTTTGTGATTGTGCTAGCTGCAGTGTTCTCACGTGTTGTATTGCCCATGTGCTCAGTGCAACTAAACCCACTTGCTGTATACTGCAAGTTTGCTGCTCATTCATTTGCAACTAAACACACTTGTTGCATAGTGCTAGTGTGCTACTCATTACTTTGTGATTGTGCTAGCTGCAATGTTCTCACGTGTTGTATTGCCCATGTGCCCAGTGCAACTAAACCCACTTGATGTATACTGCAAGTGTCCTGCTTATTCATTTGCACCTAAACCCACTTGTTGCATAGTGCTAGTGTGCTGCTCATTACTTTGCAAATAAACCCACTTGGTGCATAGTGCTAGTGTGCTGCTCATTACATTGCAAATAAACCCACTTGGTACAAAGTGCTAGTGTGCTGCTCATTCATTTGCAACTAAACCCACTTGCTGCATAGTGCTAGTGTGCTGCTCATTACTTTGCACCTAAACCTACTTGGTACAAAGTGCTAGTGTGCTGCTCATTACTTTGCATCTAAACCCACTTGTTGCATGGTGCTAGTGTGCTGCTCATTACTTTGCACCTAAACCTACTTGGTACAAAGTGCTAGTGTGCTTCTCATTACTTTGCAACTAAACCCACTTGCTGTATACTGCAAGTTTGCTGCTCATTCATTTGCAACTAAACGCACTCGTTCCATAGTGCTAGTGTGCTGCTCATTACTTTGTGATTGTGCTAGCTGCAGTGTTCTCACGTGTTGTATTGCCCATGTGCTCAGGGCAACTAAACCCACTTGCTGTATACTGCAAGTTTGCTGCTCATTCATTTGCAACTAAACACACTTGTTGCATAGTGCTAGTGTGCTACTCATTACTTTGTGATTGTGCTAGCTGCAATTTTCTCACGTGTTGTATTGCCCATGTGCTCAGTGCAACTAAACCCACTTGCTGTATACTGCAAGTGTCCTGCTTATTCATTTGCACCTAAACCCACTTGTTGCATAGTGCTAGTGTGCTGCTCATTACCTTGCAAATAAACCCACTTGGTGCATAGTGCTAGTGTGCTGCTCATTACATTGCAAATAAACCCACTTGGTACAAAGTGTTAGTGTGCTGCTCATTCATTTGCAACTAAACCCACTTGCTGCATAGTGCTAGTGTGCTGCAGTGCTCATTGCTTTGCACCTAAACCTACTTGGTACAAAGTGCTAGTGTGCTGCTCATTACTTTGCATCTAAACCCACTTGTTGCATAGTGCTAGTGTGCTGCTCATTACTTTGCACCTAAACCTACTTGGTACAAAGTGCTAGTGTGCTTCTCATTACTTTGCAACTAAACCCACTTGCTGTATACTGCAAGTTTGCTGCTCATTCATTTGCAACTAAACACACTTGTTGCATAGTGCTAGTGTGCTGCTCATTACTTTGTGATTGTGCTATTTGCAGTGTTCTTACGTGTTGTATTGCCTGTGTGCTCAGTGCAATTAAACCCACTTGCTGTATACTGCAAGTTTGCTGCTAATTCATTTGCAACTAAACACACTTGTTGCATAGTGCTAGTGTGCTGCTCATTACTTTGCAAATAAACCCACTTGGTGCAAAGTGCTAGTGTGCTGCTCATTACTTTGCATCTAAACCCACTTGGTGCATAGTGCAAGTGTCCTGCTCATTCATTTGCACCTAAACCCACTTGTTGTATAATGCTAGTGTGCTGCTCATTACTTTGCAAATAAACCCACTTGGTGCATAGTGCTAGTGTGCTGCTCATTACATTGCAAATAAACCCACTTGGTACAAAGTGCTAGTGTGCTGCTCATTCATTTGCAACTAAACCCACTTGCTGCATAGTGCTAGTGTGCTGCTCATTACTTTGCACCTAAACATACTTGGTAAAAAGTGCTAGTGTGCTGCTCATTACTTTGCATCTAAACCCACTTGGTGCATAGTGCTAGTGTGCTGCTCATTACATTGCAAATAAACTCACTTGGTACAAAGTGCTAGTGTGATGCTCATTACTTTGCATCTAAACCCACTTGGTGCATAGTGCTAGTGTGCTGCTCATTATTTTACAAATAAACCCACTTGGTGCAAAGTGCTAGTGTGTTGCTCATTACATTGCATCTAAACCCACTTGGTGCATAGTGCTAGTGTGCTGCTCATTACTTTGCACCTAAACCCACTTGGTGCATAGTGCTAGTGTGCTGCTCATTACTTTGCAAATAAACCCACTTGGTGCAATGTGCTAGTGTGCTGCTCATTACTTTGCATCTAAACCCACTTGGTGCATAGTGCTAGTGTGCTGCTCATTACTTTGCAACTAAACCCACTTGGTGTGTACTGCACGTGTCCTCTGCAGTTTGCGCCTAAAGCTACGAGGTGTGTGTACTGACTTTGTCCTCTGCAGGCCATTATAATGTCTGGAAGGACAACAAAGAGGAGCAGAGAGTCATGAGGGCAAGCAGGCTCTGCATCTAGAGGCAACAGTGCTGGTGGTGGACACGGTGCATCCTCTTCAAGGAGACTTGATCTCCTTTACGTTTTAATAACACAAATGTAAAGGGAGAGTGGTACTATGCATTGACCATTCATTTTAGTGCAAGGTCTGCTTTTAATGCCAGCTATTTTATGTGGCATTGGATTTTTTTTTTCTCATTCCAAAGAAGATTCACCTTACCAAACATGGAATCTCTCCAGATCTTGCTTGGGAACTCCATCTAATCTGTTTGTCTGCTGGGTCTCTATAATTTTCCTCTGGTTCTGCTTCTATAGACTTACAGGATAAGTTATAGCAACATCACTACTCTATTCAGCTAGTAGTCAAGAGCAGCCTGTCAGGCGGCGTACACACGACCGAGGTTCTCGCTGGAAACCAGCGAGAACCTCGCTGGAAGCTGCATGTGTACGCGGCCTCAGTCTTCATAAACTTCCTAAATCCCTATAATAATCCCCATAATATTACACCAGGTCAGTCCCGTGGCCTTCTCAACATTGCCCACATGCAGCCACAATGGGAGAATTCCAGTGTCTAGATTAGTGACCAATCTACCTGTCAGAAAAGTAAACAGCAATGTGGGTTGCAGAAATTAAAAAAATGGGCCCAGATACACAGACAGCAGCCACCTGCGTGGTGTGTCCCATATATGCTACGCCGCTGTAAGTGACATCGGCTTATTACTAATCCTCAATGAAATTCCGCTGTAACTTACGGCGGCGTAGCGTAAATGGGCCGGTGTTCGCGGGTGTGATTCAAATTAACTAGGGGGGGTGGGTTTTATTATAATTATGAATGACCCGACGCAAACAACGCTTTTTTTTAACTGCGCATGCGCCGGCTGTGGACGTATCCTAGTGCGCATGCGTGAAATCATGCCGCAAATAGTCAATGAAACAAAGTGAACGTAACTTACACCCAGGCCCATTCTGGATCGGTGCACGCAAACGACGTTCAATACGACGCGGTCCCGACGTCCATACTTAACATTGGCTACGCCTCCATATAGCAGGTGTACCTTTACGTCGGAGATACGCTTACGCAAACGACGTAAAAGGCTTGCGTCTGCTGCTCGTTCGTTCGTGGATTGCCGTAACCCCACGGAGGAGTGCTGGAGATCACCACAGGCCCTTAGCAGAGGACGAAGCTCCGTGGACAGGGGTGGGAGGCAGCCATCTTGCTACACCTTGTGGGCTCAAAGGGTAGCATCCTCGTTCCCCTGGAGTTTGGAGAGGGATTAAAAGGGGAGAAGAGGTCCTCCAGCACTAATATTTCACCCCTCCTGCAGTTTTTTGAGGGGAGACGACCCTATCCTTTCACACAGGTGCAGCAGCCATCTTGCTACCCCAGACAGCAGTGTGACTGAGGCTGCTCAAGACCTTGCAACATAAATTAAACCTGCCACCTGCAGAGTCACCAGATCTGCTCAATTCTCACTGCCTTTGAATGAATGAATGAATGAATGAATGAAAACGTATATAGCGCAGCAACATGCGAACCGAATCGCCTCTGGGCGCTTGTTGTTCCTGTCTCCTTTGATATCAAAAGAGATGAGTCTTGATCTTTCTCCTGAATGCTAAGTGGTTCTCCTCTAACCGAATGCTGGTTGGCAAAGCGTTCCATAGTCTGGGACCTTGGACCGCGAATCTTCTATCTCCTTTGGACTTGTAGTTTGTTTTCGGTATCTGGAGTAGACTTTGATTGGTGGATCGCAAAACGCGATTGGGGTTATGAACTTTTATTTTTTCGCATAGATAATGGGGGGCATTCCCATTGATACATCTATGCGTTAGACAGAGTGCTTTAAAAGTAATTCTGTCTTTTACTGGTAACCAGTAAAGGGTTCTCAGTGAAGGTGAGATTGATTCCCAGGGTTTTTTCCCAGTCACAAGTCTAGCAGCCGTGTTTTGAACGATCTGCAGACGGGCGATTTGGTACTTGGGGAGTCCGAGGTAAAGGGCATTTGCATAGTCCAATCTGGAGTTTACAATTGCTCCCACCACGACCGCTATGTCTTCTTTGGGTATAAAAGGAATAAGTCTGAGTAGTAGACGTAGCAGATGGTGAGATCCACTGACTACTGACCCTATTTGTGCGTCCATTGTCATATAGGAGTCGAAAATGACCCCGAGACTTTTGACTTTGGCGCTAGGGGTGATGATTTTGCCCAGAATGGGCAGGGGTGTCCAAGTTGTTGCAGGTTGATTCATACGCTTGGCGTGAAACAGGAGAAGTTATTTTTTTGCTCCATTGAGTTTAAGATAACTCTTTGACATCCAGTCCTCTATCATAGAGAGGCATGTCTCTAGATTGAGGTGGTGATCTTTTTTGTTGCAAATGCGGAAATACAGTTGTGTGTCGTCTGCATTTGAGTGATAGAGCAGTTTTTGGCTGCTGATGATTTCAAAAAGAGGACGGAGATAGATGTTGAATAACACCGGCAACAGGGGGGATCCTTGAGGGACACCACACGATAATGTGCGTTTCTCAGAAGTGAAAGGTCCCAACTTCACCATTTGCGATCGGTTCTCCAAAAAAGAGGAGAACCAAGATATATCGCCTTCTGCGACTCTGGCTACTTCTGCTAGCCGAGTCAATAAAAGCTTGTGGTTTACAGTGTCGAAGGCTGCGCTTAGGTCCAACAGAACCAGAAGACAAGATTCTCCTGCATCTGCGGCCTCGAGAGCATCGTCCCATATCTTGAGCAATGCAGTTTCTGTCCCGTGTCCGGGCCGGAATCCCAATTGAAATGGATCAAGTAGGTTGTTGGTATCTAGATGCTGTTGCAGCTGTTGTACCACTACTTTTTCCATTACTTTTAAAAGTACATTTAGGCCTATTATGGGACGGCGGTGGAGTGGGTCCTTGGGGTCCAGGGTGGGTTTCTTCAAGATGGGTCGAATTATGCCCTCCTTCAACTGGGAGGGCACTATGCCCTCCCTGAAAGATTGGTTAATAAGCTGCGTGATAGGAGGTGCCAGGATGTCGGTGCATTCCTTCAGCAGTTTGGTGGGGATAATATCATTCGGCGCAGTGCCGTTACGCAAAGTACCGATGATATTTTTAGTGGCATGGATAGAGATGGGTTCCAGCGTGAACTCACCTGGTTGTGGCGGGTTACTACAGGTGTTGTGTAAATAATTGCAGGGGGGGGGGGGCTACGGGGGGAATTGTTTTGCTGAATGCTTTGCTAGATTCCCTCGATTTTATTAATGAAGTAATCCGACAATTCATCGCAAAATTCTTGTGTGTCTGAATTGGGGTCTTGACATCCTGGATTCATGGTCTGAGTGACCAGCTTGAAGAGTGCGCGGGGGCGATTAAGGGCGCTGTTAATAGCCTCAGAAAAATAGTTTTTCTTGGCTGTGAAAATTTCTTTGTGGTATTTTCTTGTTATTGCCTTGTAGATTGAGAGGTTCTCATCTGAAGGGCTTCTTTTCCAGGCGGCTTCTGCCCTTCTGCGTTCTTGCTTCAATAACGCCAGTTGGTTGTTGAACCAGCTGGAGTTTTTTTTTCGGATGTGGGTTTTTCATTTTGGCGCTATTAAGTCAGCTGACTGTAATAGGGCTGTGTTTATGGCATCCAGTGTTTCTTCAGCTGTTTGATGCCGCTGAATGGTTTTTATTTTTTCCCTTAACGTGGCTTTGAAGAGTTCCGAGTGGAGCTTCTTCTGACATCTAGTCCAGTGTGTTGTCACTGGATTTGATGTTTTTGTTAAGGGGGGGAATTCGGAAATAATGAATTTAATTGCATGGTGATCTGTCTATGGCAACGGTTCATTTTCCCAGATTTTTATTTCCAGATTTTGTCTGAAAATAAGATCGAGCGTGTGGCCTGAAGCATGTGTGGGCCCACATACTAGTTCCTGTAGCCCTAATCCTTCCAGGTGGTCAATGCAGGCATTGGCAACAGGGTCTTGCGGGGAGCTGGCCCAGAGGTTGAGGTCCCCGAGCAGCAAAAGGTGTTTGCTGTTAAAGGTGTAGGTGGAGATGAAGTCCGTCAGTGATGGGAGAAACTGCGACTTTGGGCCAGGTGGCCTATAGCAGAGTAGAATCCGGACGGTCTCCTGGGAGTTTGCTTGGAGTTGCAGAGTAAGGGTTTCCATGAATGGAAGAGGGTTTTGAAGGACTGGTTTGGTGATTGCAAGATGAGTCTTATGGATCACCGCCAATCCTCCTCCTCTTTGCCCTATTCTGTTTTCGGTTATGATACGATAGTTTTCTGGCACCAGTTCTCCTAGAATGGTGTTACAGTCAGCTGTGAGCCAGCTCTCTGTTATAAAGAGGCAGTCTAAATCGTACTGCAGAATGAAATCATGGATTTCTAGTCTATGTTTTACTGCCGATCTTGTGTTGATCAAAGCACATGATATGTGCTTAGGCTGGGGTATACGGCTGCGATTCTTGATAGTTGATCGTTGATCGACTCTCAATAGTCGTTCAATTCTTAGGGCTTTTTTGGTGATGGCTGGCAGTATTGCGGCAAATCGCCTCAGATCCCAAATGGTTTCTGCAGAATATTGCAGATTAACCATAGTCGCCAAACACCAGGGGGGGGGACGTTCAAGGATTAACTGAATCATCTATCCTCACTTGGTCCAGAGAAAGGCAAAAAAAACCCTGGCAGTGCTACGCCAATATGCGCCGGCAGGGCAAAAAAATTCCTTCCTGACCCCAAAGGAGGCGATCGGATGAACCCTGGATCAAGTTCAATGATGAGAAGGGGCAGAGTGTGGCTAGGTATAGCAAGATAGCTGCCGATTTGGGCTGGGGGCTGTGAGCTGGGGGTGGATAGGTGCAGCCAGGGGAGACTGGAGCAGAAGCAGGTACTCTCCTGGGGTGGGGGGGGGACTTACAGGGCAGTTTGGGCTGTTTGGTGGTGAGTGCGGGGGGATGGGAAGCGTGGCCTTTCCTAGATCGCGGCTGCTGCGATTGTTGACAGGCTGGCGCGGTTGTTCACAAAAAACGCCAGAATCGGTGGAAATTGCGGTGGAGAGGCGATGGGGGGATGCCTTTGGCAGGGATGGTAGTGTGAGGGTGAGAGGAAGGGAGACGGAGGAGGGGGAAGCCGTGATCGCGGCCGTGGTTCCGTTGCGGCTTGTCCTGAAAAGGACGGCCGCCAGCGGTGCTCAAGGTGGTAGAGGAGGTGGTGGAGATGGCCCCTATGTCAGGGGCTTACCTTGAGGCTCCGGTGGGAGAGGAGAGAACCAGGGGATCCAGGGGCGGCTCGAGGTCAGAGCAGGATCTGACAGCAGAGGCTGAGGCTAGGGGAGGAAAACCCTGCCTGTCTGGCTCCAGGAGCCGTACGTCCTACTGTTAGGACACACGCCGATTACTACTGGAGTCAGTTCAAGCCCTGGGAAGGAGTCACTCTTTCAGACTCAATCCTGTGCCTTTGATGATCCTTACCTAAAATATCCATCACTGCCTTTAATGGTACTGCTCTTTGCTACACAATCAAGATCAGACATTTTACTACACCCACAGACTTGTTCATTTAAAATCATTTGCGGGCGCATGGGCGTCTTCTGATGATGGTGGACATGTAGAGAGAGAGAGCTCCGGTCCCGTTCCACTGTCCGCAGCTCCTGTAAAGCATCCACAGCTTTCACAGACCCAGGAGTGTACAACGTGAGTGCCCGAGACTTCCCTCAGCAGCTTATGGGCAAAATTGGCTTCCAAAAAAAGGTCTATGGAGGATTTGTGCCACCGCCGCTCACAAGGCCTGACCGCGATATGGAGCGCTTCCTGCATAGACTGCAATCCCCGGCCGAGATACTCGGATGTCGTCGAAACCCAATCGGCGACTGTGTCGATCCCTCCGATGGACAAAGGGTCCCAGCAAGCCCAGCCATCGGGTTCCACAGATGTGGTTACGGTTGCTGTTTTGGACTATAAGCTACAGTCGCTCCTCCAAGACCTGACCCATAACATCACTAAAGAGGTGGGTAAAATTACACAAGAGCTCCGGAGGGAGATTGATCAGTTAGGGGAACGCACTGACACACTGGAGACTAAATTTGATGAACTGACCCAATGAACTGACCCAATATGTGCATGTCCTGGAAGAAAACATTGTGGCCATGAAACACACACTAAGGCCGCGTACACACGACCAAATAAATCCAATCAAATCGGTCTGTCAGACCGATTTGATTGGATTTGTCTGCTGGGAGAAATTGGTTTGATCATATACACACGATCAAACCAAAATCCCCACCGGCAGACAGCGCGGTGACGTGGCGGTGACGTTGACGCCGCCACGTCACCGCACCAGGAAGTAAAACACTTCCGTGCATGCGTCGAATCCATTCGACGCATGTGTGGGCAGATATGTCTGCTGGTTAGCGTACTAACCAGCAGACATGTCAGACGGACGGGTTCCCAGCAGACAAATTTTTTAGCATGCTTTAAAATCTGTCTGCTGGAAAAATCTGTCTGTCCATCGGACCGTTTCCAGCAGATGAATTTGATCGTGTGTACGTGGACTTACACAACTCCAATTGCATCAAAAATATTTCGAGAATAGTGAAAGACGCCAGAACCTTCGGATAAGAGGAGTTCCCGAATCGGTCACCGATAAGGAGTTACGTCCGTATCTTTTGGGACTATTTGTCACTTTAGCGCCCCATATACCAGATATTGATTGGCGCCTTGATCGGGCTTATAGGTCTCTGGCTCCTAAACCACCTGTTGGCTCCAATCCCAGAGACGTTGTTGTTCGCTTTCATTTTTATGAGAGCAAAGAAGCCCTCACTGTTGCAACCCGGAACAAATCTCGCATTGAATTTAAACAGGCCAAAATACAGATTTTCAATAACCTCTCTCCGATTACCCTAGCAAAAAGATGCAGCTTTTGTCCTGTTACCACACATCTGCAAAATCATCAAGTGCCCTATCGCTGGGGGTTTCCCTTCCGTCTATCTGTCCTGAAATATGGGGTCCGGTATTCTCTAAGGGACCTCTATGAAAGTGAAGCCTTCACCCGAAATCTAGGTCTCCCCCCCATCCCTGATGAGGATCTTCAACTCCCGGTCATGAATCCCAAGCCTCTTACGATGCCATCCAAGATTTGGACCCCTGTCCAACGCAGATCGCGAAAAGCATTCTCTACTCCACAACGGGCTGATCCTTCCAGATTCCAAACCTGAAGAAACTTTCTCTTGTGGAACTATTTGCAACACCCCTTTGTTTCTTCTCAGGGTCAGTTGATGTTTGACCTGACCTAGTCAAAGGTCTTGTGCCCAGGTTTCATGTTTATTGTTTTTTTGGTCACACACATGATGCCCTTTGGAATTTCCGGTCCTAACTTGTCCGGTACTTCATGCTTTGGAAGTGACTACCACCATGGACAGCCCTTTAGATGTCTTATTCAATGGCTCTTCACGGATCGGTGCTGACTGTTTATTCCGATGGAACGGGGATCCACCCTCGGATCTTGTGGGTTACCATGCCCCTCGTCCAAACCCCAGGCTGTTGCTTGGGATCCCTGGAGTTTTTTCATCTTCAGGGCTCTTTGAAAAAAACTGTTTTCAATTTAGTTTTTTCAATTTTTCTCTTGAGTTTTTTTTTGGTTTTTTTTGTGCTTCATTTTTTGGATATTTTTTTGTTTTTTTACCCTACTCTGGTATCTGATGCTTTCTCTGTTGCACCATTTCAACTTACAAGCTTATGTACTTTACAGTGTTATACATCATGGTTATTTTATAGTTTAGGTATGCTTTCTGTTGCAATAGCTGTTCTCTTGATTGACTTGCTATGGCTTTAAGGATATATTCCTGTAATATGAAAGGTCTGAACTCCATTGGTAAAAGATGGCAGGCCTTGAAGGAGTTCAGATCCTCTGGTGCGGAGGTGATTATGGTCCAGGAGACTCACTTCAAACCTGTGGGTTCCTTTAAATTTGCTTCCAAACAATTTCCCACAGCATATGTGGCTTCTGACCCATCTGGAAAGGCAGGAGTAGCAATCCTCATTAAGCGCTTCTGTCTGATCCGTGTCCTTTCCTCATACTTGGACGCTGGGGGTCGGTGTGCTCCTGGACTGTAGTCACCTGAATACTCAGTTTACATTGGCAAACATATATGCTCCTAATGTGGGCCAAATTGGTTTGTTCTCAAAAGTCTTTGAGCAGTTGCAAACAATCTCCCACCCCTTTATGATTTTGGGGGGTGATTTTAATGTGTGCATGTCCCCGACCAGGGATAGACGGGCCTTATTTTAGGATACTCCAAGAAGTGCTTTCCAGAAACTGTCTGCCTCATTCCGCAAATTGACTAGGTCACATAACCTTTTTGACACTTGGAGAGTGAAACACCCAACTCAGAGGGGGGTTCACTTTTTATTCCCCGCCTCATAAGCTTTACTCCAGATTGGACCATTTCTTTGTAACGGCCCCCCCTGCTACCGTATGTTGTTTCTTCTGAGATTGGCCCAATCGCCTGGTCGGATCATGCACACATTGAGATCGATATTGTATTATCTGCTTCAACCCCCAAGACTTGCCACTGGCGCCTCAATGAGTCCCTGATTAAGGATCCACTGATGAAAACCCAGTTGCAAATAAAGCTGTCTGAATTTTTTGATTTAAATGTGGGTTCAGTGGCGGAGATTTCCACCCTATGGGAGGCCCATAAGGCTTTTTTTCAGTATCTCTGCTAGTTCTTGTTTAAAACAAGATTTCATGAAGCAAAAAGCTGAGCTTCTAGTTCAGCTTAGGGCTGCAGAAACACATCTTCTTGATTCCCCCACTGTAGAAAGATTGAGGGTAGTGACGTCCCTGCGGAATCGTATGAAATCTTTCAATATGAATAAGATCTCTAAATCTTTGTTATGGGCTAGACAAAAGTGCTACGAATACGCCAACAAACAGATTGAAACCACGCCCCTTCCTCTCGATTCCTGATCATCTAATGCAGCCGGATGGTACTCCCACATATTGTCCCAAAGTTATGACTGAATTGTATAACTGCTTGAGTGCTGACCTGTCAACTCCATTCTCTCAGGTTAATTTTGATGCCTTTATGTCTTCTTTAGCCCTACCCAAGTTGACTAGTGAACAAAACTCGATAATTATTGCTCCTGTCTCTTTAGAGGAGATAACGGAGGTGATGAAAGGTCTCCCAGCTCATAAGTCCCCAGATCCGGATGGACGCTACTATATTTACTACAAAAACTTCTCGGAAATGTTAAACCCTCACCTGCAATCTCTGTTTTCCTCATTGCTCAAAGGCACCCCATGTGGAAGAAAAATATATTTTAAATATATTTTAAAAAAACATTCCTAATATATTTTTCCCAAATATATTGCAATATATTTGAAATGCTACAATTTTGGCCAGATTCAATATATTTCAAAAATATATTTCAATATATTTGTGAATATATTATTGAATATATTGGGAAATGCATTGTGAAATATGTTGCAAATATACTCATAAATATATGTTAAATGTACTTCTGAATGCATTTAGCAATATATTTATGCAGCCATAAATATATTGCAACATGCATTTTGGAATGCATTGTGAATATATTCAGACATATATTGCTAAAATGCATTCAGAAGTACATTTAACATATATTTCTGAATACATTCACAATGCATTCCAAAATGCACTTTGCAATATATTTATGGCTGCACAAATATATTGCTAAATGCATTTAGAAGTGCATTTAACATATATTTATGAATATATTTGCAACATATTTCACAATGCATTACCCAATATATTCACAAATATATTGAAATATATTTTTGAAATATATTGAATCTGGCCAAAATTGTAGCATTTCAAATATATGGCAATATATTTGGGAAAAAATATATTAAGAATGTTTTTTAAAATATATTTTAAATATAAATGTACTGAATGTACAATAAAAAAAAATACATTCCTATTACATTTTGAAAGGCTGTGCATTTATATATTGTATTTTATATATTGTAGGCCTATAAAACCAGCAAATATTTGGAAATAAAAACAATAACACAGTACAATACACACAACTTTATTAGCATGTAAATATACAAAAACTACAACACAGAGAATAGAAAGTGGTGTTAACTGTGGAAAATGACATTAATGACATAAAAGTTTATTTGTGGTATTCTGATGGTTCCCCATGTTTCCCTTCAGGTGATATTTCAACACCGCAATTTTTCTTTTAACAGCGTCACTGATCACACCATTTGAAGTCCCAGGAAACTTTGCCAAAGTGGCAGCTTTAAAAAGTAAATGGAAAATATTAGACTTATTAGATTTTCCCTGTGAATCAAAAGCCATATAAGATCCTTTTCACACTGTAGCGCTGCTAAAGCTCCGGCGGTTTTTGCAACACTTTTTAGGCGTTTTTTTTTAAAGGGAAAAAGTACAGTTTTAATGCGCTTTTAAAGTGCTTTGGAAGCGCTGCCCATTAATTTCAATAGGCAGGTGCGTTTTAGGAGCGCTATTTATAGCGCTCCCAACCCGTCCCAGATGCTGCTTGCAGGACTCTTTCTAATGTTCCGCAAGCGCATCGCCCCAGTGTGAAAGTACTCATTGCACTGAAAGGGATGCAGTTTCATGAGCTTTTTAGAGGCTATTTCTAGTGCTAAAATGCCTGAAAACTGCCTCAGTGTGAAAGGGTCTAACAGATGCAGCTGAGTAAATAAAACTAACCAAATTAAGCATGTATAAAAACATCAAAATATTGTAGACTTTTCAAAAATCTGTATAATAATCAACATCTTGCCTACAACTTGTCTTATTAGTTCAGGACTACTACCAGACTGAGCAAGATATCTTATTTTGAAACAAAAGTCAAATTGGCTTACAGTCTACATGTCAAAGCTGATGTTTACATAGGGTCTAACTGTACCCGCTTCTCTCCATCTGTCAGCCGCTTGGAGGCACCGCCTTGAAAGTTACTTTTTATTGAAGTGGTTGAAAAGGTACAAAGGTTTTTACCTTCATGTATTTTATGCATTAAGGTAAAAAAAAAAAACTTCTGTGTGCAGCAGCCCCCCTATACTTACATGAGCCCCCTCTCGATCCAGCGATGACCACGAGTGCCTTGTCTCTCCAGGGACTTGCACTGCTGATTGGCTTTCTGTAGTGGTGGCTTTCTGTAGTGGTGGGAGCTATTGGCTCCTGATGCCATCAATCACAGTCAGTGAGCTAATTAGGAGATGGGGCCAAGGAGCAGCTCAGTGTGTGTGTGTTGAAAAAACAGAGCTGTGGTTTAGGAGCACTGGCATGGGACCTGAGAAGAGAAGGATCTGGGCTGCTCTGTACAAAAACCCTTACACAGAGCAGGTAAAATATGTCATATTTGATATTTACAAAAAAGACAACGTTTTAATGTTTCGGTACCAAAAGAAATCCTACCTGTTTAGGCCTTGAGTATGACACTTGACAAGGAGATGAGCTCAAGTCTTTAGATGGGACAGAAGGTGATGCACACGATACACCCACACAGGATGAACTTCCACCATCATTCTTCAGTGCTATTAGCTGCGCTCTTGTTGTTTTCAAAGTATCCATTACGCCAGGTAACTCTATGGAAATGCATAAAAACATTTTAAGTAACATAATGGCCTATTTTCTCACCATATCCATTAATTTCATTTGTTAGAAATTGATGACTTGTGGAAAAATGTACTTTTACATGATTAGAGGGTTTCCTCCAGTCTGCTGCTGACCATCCCCTCCACCAGATCAAAAATATTCCAGGAGGGTTTCTCCCAAGGTATAAGTAAAGATGTTCCACAAAACAAAAATCTTACTTGTGCATATAGTATGTAGTTACCTCAGTGCACTCACTGATACTATAATGAATGTAGTACAGTAAGCTCCCAGTTACTGTTATTTCTGGTTGCTTGAGATCTAATAGTAACTCTCAAGCATCCACCTCCATGGCACCCTACCCCCTCCCACTTAGCAGCTAAAGGGGGTAGGGATTGGGGGCATTGTTTTACCACCCCCAAATTCACATGCGATGAGCCTAAAAAGTGCTATTGCCAAATGCAACTAAGGGCTCATTCATAATACGTTATGCAATGCTCCAATGGGCCTCTGAGAAATTATACAAGGTGGTCAGGAGGCAAAATGTTAACACCAATAATTGCAGTGAAAGGCACAGGATTGCAGTGCGGTAGTACGGCAATTATAGGTTTTAGTCAGTTGTGATGAGGCAACATTGGAGGACACTTTGCCCTGTGATTAGGGTTGTCCCGATACCGATACTAGTATCGGGACCGATGCCGAGTATTTGCGGGAGTACTTGTACTCCCGCAAATACCCCCGATACCAAAATAGAATAATTCATATTGCAGCCATGTCCTGTCCCTCATACCTGTAGCTATGATATGTCCCCCACGTATGCCGCCGCCGCCGCATACCACCGTTAATCCCCCTGCATTATAGCGTAGCGTGCATTACAAGCTTTCGTTTTGAATACTTGTAAATGCCCGCGCCGCCATGTATAGACACTCCCCTTCTCGGAGATCCGTCCAATACCGAGCAAGGGGGAGTGGTGATGTTACGGGCGTGGGACACTCCCCCTTGCTCGTATTGACAGATCCCCGAGAAGGGGAGTGTCTATACATGGCGGCGCGGGCATTTACAAGTATTCAAAACAAAAGCTTGTAATGCACGCTACGCTATAATGCAGGGGGATTAACGGCGGTATGCGGCGGCGGCATCATAGCTACGGGTATGGGGGACATACATGGCTTGCATATGGGGGACATACATGGCTTGCAATATGTGGGGGACATACATGGCTTGCAATATGTGGGGGACATACATGGCTTGCAATATGTGGGGGACATACATGGTTGCAATATTGGGACATACATGGCTGCAATATGTGGGGGACAGGACATGGCTGCAATATGCAATATGGACAGGACATGGCTGCAATATGTGGGGGACATACATGGCTGCAATATGTGGGGGACATGGCTGCATTTGGGGACATATTTAAAAAAAAGTATCGGTATTCGGTATCGACGACTACTTGAAAAAACATATCGGTACTTGTACTCGGTCCTAAAAAAGTGGTATCGGGACAACCCTACCTGTGATCTTTGACTTCTCCCATGTTGTTCGGGTAGATCTCACCTCTCGAAGGTTGCCTACCTCTGCCCTAAAACACTGTAGAATGAAAAGGCAAATGATTGGTCAAACAGAAAATAAAGATAAAAATAACAAAGGCAGCAGAACTGGTGGAATAATAGACAATAAATAGATAAAAAATGAAAAGACTGCACCAATATAAAACATTCTATGAAAATTAAAATTGAAAATTTCACCAATACCAATTCACATTGAAAGACTGGCATCCAGGGGCTGATATGCGAAAAAACGGTGCACAATAATTAACTAATACAAAAAAATCAGAGTGCAAGGAAAAATTTGTATATAAATTCACAAAATTAATGTCAAATTATATGTATAAACAATGAGAGGTTAATACGTCAAATCGGTGATCCCAAAAATTGTATGCCAACAGCACACAATTGGCAAACCAAACCTCTAAAATTCTTAATGATATCACCACAAAACTCAAACACTGATGACCAAATAAATAATGAAGGATGATGCAAATATGATGATCAGATACAGTGCCGGTTGAATGTGGCGATATAAAAAAAAAGGGAAGGTGCCCACCACCATAATTAAGTTGTCCGCTTACCAAAGGCAAGTTGTCTCAGTTGTTGGTTTTCTTCTTCCAAGTGCTTATTCCGGTTTTATATTCACCAGTTGTCAGTCAGTCTTGGTCAGGTGCTTTGACAGCGGCTGGCGCCCCATCTGTCAGAATCCGCCAAAAAAAAAAATTAGCTTTCCATCTCCACACAACACACACACACACACACCCCAGACACCGCTAACCTCCTTCTGCACAATTTATTTGATGGCAGCTGAATGTAAACAGCAGGGAGTGGGGGAACCATAGCCAGACTGCCATTGGCTGTTTCAATTTTAAAATTAGGCTGACTATTGCGCCCCCTTCCCACTCCCTGCTGTCAATCAGCAGAGGAAGACCTGAAGAATGTTCTCCTTCAAATCCTCTCCTTTGCTGATTGACAACAGGCAGTGGGCGGGTGCAATAGCCCACTATTGGCTACTGCAAATTAAAATAGTCAATAGCAACCTGGCTATTGATTCCCCTGCTATCTGCTCTTTTTTCCTGTATTCTGCCAGTGGCCAGTGGCTGTAAGAATACAAAAAAAAGGCCTAGGTGTCAACTGATATCAGGCTACTTCTGGGGCAGCTGGATGTAATATTAGTACCTCATATTGTTATCGGCCTGAAAGGTGGCCCATAATTGGTATCTGTATGGAAAAATCCATATCTAATGGCACCTAGTAGCAGGGCAGATAATAATATGCAAAAGGGGAGGGCGACATAAAACATTGGTAGCACCGTGCCCTGACATTATGGGGTATATTTACTAAAGGCAAATCCACTTTGCAGTACAAGTGCACTTGGAAGTGCAGTCACTATAGATCTGAAGGGGACAAAAAAAAAAAAAAAACATTTTTTCCTGTACATGATTGGATGATAAAATCAGCAGAGCTTCCCCTCATTTCAGATCTCTCTCTCAGATCTACAGTGACTGCATGTCCAAGTGCACTTGTAGTGCAAAATAGATTTTCCTTTAGTAAATCAACCCCTATGCTGCATGGCGAGTGGATATAGAATGGAAGCCGTATATTATATGCAGCAATGTGCACTGAAGTATGCTACACAGTTACTGGATATAACATGGAAGACATACATATTATATGCAGCAGGGTGACATGCTGTGCAAGAGGAGCTCTATAATATTACATTACTGTGCACATGCTGTATGGTAACTGGGAAGGTAAATGCACACAGAATGAGAACTTTTCAGCAGGAAATAGACAAATACAACTTAACTCATACACCAAACTTTCACAATTCTAATATTATTTGATAGAAGGCTTACCTTTCATCCAGGAGAATACATCCAGGACATTACAGAGAACTTCTCCACCATGCCATGCTTTCCTTTTCAGAGGCCTTACCAGGAACAGGAAGTGAGAGGTGAAAGTTCACCCCTCTGGTTCCCACAGCTCACTTCCTGTAACAGACCTCCTGTATTATGATTGCAGTCTCTCTGTTTAAAGAGTTTTCCCCAGGGCTGGATTTACATATTAGAAGATCGAAGGCACAGAAATCAGACCCATATCCCAATAAAAAAGAATGAGATAAAAGAAATTAGAAAAATATTTATACATGTAAGTAAGTTATGGAAGATGCATTCTATATATATATTTTGTATCTTCATTCTGGTATATATTGTGTGTGTGTATATATCAGATATACTCTATATGTATATATATATATATATGTGTGTATATATATATATATATATATATATATATATATATATATACACACAGTATACACACACACATATATATACTGTATATACACACACACAAGAATGCAGGTCTCATCACTTACATATTTATCTTCCAGCCCAGCCTAGTATTGGCACATGACAACAGTGCAGCTTGGGCAAGGATATGACATTTAACCACTTCCTTACTGGGCATGTATACCCCCTTCCTGACCAGGTGAAATTTCAGCTTGCGGCACTGCGTCGCTTTAACTGACAATTGCGCGGTCGTGCGACGTGGCTCCCAAACAAAATTGGCGTCCTTTTTTCCCCACAAATAGAGCTTTCTTTTGGTGGTATTTGGTCACCTCTGCGGTTTTTATTTTTTGCACTATAAACAAAAAAGGACGACAATTTTGAAAAAAAAAATACAATATTTTTTACTTGTTGCTATAAAAAATAGCCCAATTTAAAAAAAAAAAATCAGTTTAGGCTGATACGTATTCTTCTACATATTTTTGGTAAAAAAAAATCGCAATAAGCGACTGGTTTGCGCAAAAGTTATAGCGCCTACAAAATAAGGGACAGAATTATTATTTTTTATTATTTATTTTTTACTAGTAATGGTGGCGATCTGCGATTTTTATTGACTGCTTGCACTGAGATCGACATCATGGCGGACACATCGGACACTTTTGACACATTTTTGGCGCCATTCACATTTATACAGCGATCAGTGCTATAAATATGCACGAATTACTGTATAAATGTGACTGGCAGGGAAGGGGATAACACTAGGGGGTGAGGAAGGGGTTAAATGTATTCCCTGCATAGTGTTCTAACTGTGGGGGGAGGGGGGGTGACTGGGGGGTGACCGATCTGTGTCCCTATGTACAAGGGACACAGATCGATCTCCTCCTCTCCAGAGACAGGACGCTGTCTCTGTGTAAAACGGCAATGAGAGATGATCTCATATGTTTACATATGAGATCATCTCTCATTCGCCCACAGATCGCATCGCAAACGGCCACTCTGATTGGCCGTGTCCAAGGGACACGGCCAGTACACAAGTTCCCCGCTGCACGCTCTGGAGCGCGCGCTGGGAACAAAGAAAGGGGCTGCCGTGAAAACGCGGCAGCCCGGAGAATTAGAACCCCCTGCGGCCGCATATAGTCGTACGGCCGTAGGGAAGTGGTTAAAGCGGAGTTCCACCCAAAAGTGGAAGCTCCACGTATTTGCCTCTCCCCCCTCCCCCTACTTTGCCACATTTGCCACCTTTCGGGGGAGGGGAGCAGGTTCCTGTTTTTGACAGGTACCCTTCCCCCTTCCGAGAGATCTCGCTGCCGCGGATGCGTTCCCGATGATTTTCTGCATGCGTGTTTTTGATGCATTCCAGGGTATGTTTGGTGTGTTTTTAAAGCATTCCAGTGCATTTTCCTCTCTTTTTTCCTCAACCTTAAATAAGGACATGTGTGTTGCAGTGCGTTCAGGTGCATTCTAGTGCGTTTTTGATGTGCTTTACAGTGTTCCATTACAGTCCAGTGCAGGAAAAATGCAGCATGCTCTACTTTTTATCTGGAACTGCAAGCATATAGAAGTCCCTATATCCCCCTATATTTTGTCCTATATTTTAGTGCTGTCTATAGAAGTTCCTATATCCCCCTATATTTTGTCCTATATTGTAGTGCACGCACAACCCCCCCCCCCTCTTTATTTTCTAATTGTATAAATTACCTTTTTTTTTGAGGTCTCAAACTCATCTAGGGCCTCCACTCTCCTTATTTTTTGTAGGATTGTGACCATCAGTGGGTGTGATTAATCTGCTTTAGTGATCCCTTATTATTTTTCCCATTTTTAATAATACTTCAAATTATTTTTTTTATTTTTTTTTGGTGTCAAAAAATGTTTTGTGATGTTCTTTTAGGAATGTTTGTTTGATTTTTTTTGGTATCTACAGTTCCCCACCACACCACAGGAATGGCAGACTGTGGCAGCGGACTTCTCCCGGCGATGGAATTTTCCTAACTGCGGAGGAGCCATTGACGGCAAGCAAGTCCGCATCGTGCCACCACCCCATAGTGGATCCCATTATTTCAACTACAAAGGGTGCCACGGTGTTGTTCTGATGGCGGTGGTGTCTGCCAATTATGAGTTCCTGTATCTGGATGTTGGGAAAAATGGGCGGATGTCGGACGGTGGGGTCTTTGCCGAGACCGAGTTTGCCCAACGGCTTCAGTCAGAGGACCTGGGATTGCCGCCTGCGGAGGAGAATGAAGAGGGTCTGCCCTTCGTTTTTGTAGCAGATGAGGCTTTCGCATCCCCAACGCGCCCTCACCCCTGAGAGGAGGGTGTTCAATTACAGGCTGGCCAGAGCCAGACGTGTGGTAGAAAATGCCTTTGGCATCATGGCCAGCCGTTTCCGGCTATTTCTGACTGCCATAAACCTGGCCGAATATAAGTTTAACTATATAATTATGTGTTGCTGCCCAGTTGAACTTCCAGAGGCGGCTCGTAAAGGCTGCCCATCCACAATTGGCCCCCCTACCCATAAAATAGTCAACATATGCCTGACGCACAATGTTGACTATTTTATGGGTAGGGGGGCCATTCCAATGCCAGATCTTGGCTGAATCATTACATTTCTTTTTTGCCTGAAACAGTCTTTTCTTTGTTCTTTAATGAATTTATAAGGTTTGTGTTTTTATTTTATCTCCTAGGTCAGTGATGGCGACCTTGGCACCCCAGATGTTTTGGAACTACATTTCCCATGATGCTCATGCATTCTGCAGTATAGTGGAGCATCAAGGGAAATGTAGTTTCAAAACATCTGGAGTGCCAAGGTTCGCCATCACTGTCCTAGGTTATCATAGTGCCATGTGTTTGTGATGGACTGAAATAACTATGCATCATTGTTTAATGTTCTCAGCATACATTTTTTTGAGGTATTTTCTATTCATCATTGAGCTTAAATAACAAGACACACATATTTTACTGTCCATATTTTTTTTTTTTTGCATCTTAAAAAACATTATTCCTTTTTAACATTACGCTTTTTTTTTTTTGATTTACAAAACAAATGAAATCACTTTTTGTTATTTTTTTTAGTTACATTATTCAAAAAACAAAATCACTTTTTTTTACATTATTCCAAAAATAAAATCACTTATTTTTTGACTAATGTAAAAAAAAAAAAAAGTGATTTTATTTTTGGAATAATGTAAAAAAAAGTGATTTTATTTTTTGACTAATGTAAAAAAAAAAAATGATTTTATAAGGTTTGTGTTTTTATTTTATCTCCTAGGTCAGTGATGGCGACCTTGGCACCCCAGATGTTTTGGAACTACATTTCCCATGATGCTCATGCATTCTGCAGTATAGTGGAGCATCAAGGGAATTTTGTTACATTATTCAAAAAACATAATCACTTTTTTTTTACATTATTCCAAAAATAAAATCATTTTTTTTTTTTTTTACTTTTTTTTTGTTCAGTAAAGTGTAAAGTGATTTTATTTTTGGAATAATGTACAAAAAAAAAAAAAAAAAAAAAAGTGATTTTATTTTTTGGATAATGTACAAACAAAAAAAAAGTGATTTTATTTTTTGACTAATGTAAAAAAAAAAAAAAAAAATCACTTTTTTTTTTTTTTGTACATTATCCAAAAAATAAAATCACTTTTCTTTTTTTTTTTTTTTTTGTACATTATTCCAAAAATAAAATCACTTTACACTTTACTGTACAAAAAAAAAGTAAAAAAAAAAAAGTGATTTTATTTTTGGAATAATGTAAAACAAAAGTGATTTTGTTTTTTGAATAATGTAACAAAATTCCCTTGATGCTCCACTATACTGCAGAATGCATGAGCATCATGGGAAATGTAGTTCCAAAACATCTGGGTGCCAAGGTCGCCATCACTGACCTAGGAGATAAAATAAAAACACAAACCTTATAAAATCACTTTTTTTTTTACATTAGTCAAAAAATAAAATCGCTTTTTTTTTGTACATTGTTCCAAAAATAAAATCACTTTTTTTTATTTTTTTTATCTTTTGTACATTATTCCAAAAATAAAATCACTTTTTTTTTTTTTTACATTAGTCAAAAAATAAAATCACTTTTTTTTTTTTTTTTTTTTTTACATTAATCCAAAAATAACATTTTTTTTTTTTTTATAAACCAAACCTGTATAACATTTTTGAAATTACAAAATAAACACAAAATAAATCAAAACCTACCCAAATAATCAATAAAAAATTTAATTTGTAGCTCCACCCCTTTGGATTTTTCGATCACTTCTCTTGCAGTGACCTGGATGTCCTCTAGTTGTTCCCTGAAGGACCATATTTCGGACAGCACAAACTTGGCAGTATCCCTGTCCATTGTCGCTGCACGACTTGCTCCTGAAATGTGGGAACAAAAAAGGTATTAAAATTCGGAAGACCTACATGTAGATCATGGGTCTTCAAACTACGGCCCTCCAGTTGTTCAGGAAATACAATTCCCATCATGCCTAGTCATGTCTGTGAATGTCAGAGTTTTACAATGCCTCATGGGATGTGTAGTTCCACAACAGCTGGAGGGCCGTAGTTTGAGGATCCCTGATCTAGATTACCTGGGTATGGGTGGTATCTTGAAAATTTACCGGATGTGGTGGCAGCGTCATCATCCCTCAGGGGTGGGGCTTGGGAAGTTCCGTCCTGCCTTGCTGCTTCACTGCGCCCTACGAGATTGAAGATAGGGAAAAAAGAAAGGTAAAAGATTATAAAGAGATATGAGTGAGAACTAAAAATACAAGTACAGAGTATATAAACATGTGCATAAACCACTGCTGAGCAGACTCTCCTTTTTCTGTTTATTGGTCATATTTACTAAGCTTTTCACATCGACTTTAATTTAGGTACAAATCCACATTACAAAAGATCACAAGTGAAGTCACATTACACCAAAAATGGCAAGAGATTCCTGTTTGGGGACACATGAATTGGTCGTAGGAGTCGTCGTCGTTTGTTCAAATAATAACAAATACAAAGACTTTTTTTGGTATGGTATAGTGTTTATACACTCCATTTTGTCCATGCGAACTAGGCGCATAATGATATTTAGCACGAAGATTGTCGTTTAGTAGGTCGAAAAGCAACGTATGAACGACGACTCCTCCGACCACTTTTTGTGCCCACAAACATAGATACAGTACAACCTGAAATTAAAAGCACATGGCACAATTAACAAACACCACAAATGTGTCAAAAAATAAAAAACATACTTTTTGCCCGAATCAGCCTATTGATTTGCTTGAGTTGTTCAGGCTCTCTGTTTTTGAGGTCTGACCACCTCTTTCTTAATTGCTCTCGAGTCCTGCGTTGGCCAAATTTTCCATGCAGCCTCCTGATCACCTTCTCCATGATGTCGGCCTTCACCCTGTTTGGATGCAGGTAAGGGCCATGCTTCCCATCATAATCCTCCCTTTATAATATGGTGACCATCTCCACCATCTCCTGGAAGGCCATGTTTGAGGCCTTGTACCTCCGCCGGGATCGTCCGGTTGGCTGGGCCTGGCCTGCCTGATGGCTTGAGCTTGCCATATTTGTCGCCATCTTTTTCTTCCCTAAAACACACCCACAAAGAAAGATCGAGAAAGGGGCGTGGAAAAGACGAGACCTAACGTCAGGGGCGGGATCTCGTGCATCGCGTCACACGTTCGCGCCGTTTAAAGGGATCCACGTCATTGCAAGCGCTGTTCACAACCTGCGGAACAAGACGGAAGAGACGATCGGATCATAAGACGGTATGTAGCTGGATTATGGACATTACAAATATTAGGGAACAGTGGATGATTGTGTGGGCTAGAAGATATGGGGGGTTCATTGCAAGCGTCGTTCACAACCTGCGGAACAAGGCGGAAGAGACGATCGGATCATAAGACGGTATGTAGCTGGATTATGGACATTACAATTAGGGAACAGTGGATGATTGTGTGGGCTAGAAGATATGGGGGGTTCATTGCAAGCGCCGTTCACAACCTGCGGAACAAGATGGAAGAGACGATCGGATCATAAGACGGTATGTAGCTGGATTATGGACATGAATAATATTAGGGAACAGTGGATGATTGTGTGGGCTAGAAGATATGGGGGGTTATTTACTTAAAGGAAAAGCCATCCCTGTCTACCCTTCCCCCAAGGAGGCAGTCCAGTGTTTCCTGCAGTCAGCCCTCCAGTGTTCCCTGCAGTCAGCCCTCCAGTGTTCCCTGCAGTCAGCCCTCCAGTGTTCCCTGCAGGCAAGAGCAGGCAAGCTCAGAGAAGAGCCTGAGTTCCTGGAGGACCCAGATTTTGACCCATGGAGCCAGGTATTGCATTTTCATATTCATTTTTGTAATGCAAAGTATAATAATGATGAGTAATTTATGTTACAAGTGATCGAAATTATATAAATGATTGCCCAAAAAATTGGGAACATATCACTAAGCAATAGTGGCAAAACAGAATGTGGACAAGATACATAAATGCAGAGGTCATAATGAATGTGTGTCATTTTCTGGTACGCCATTAGGTACACCATACAGTGGCCGCAGATGTTAAACACCCTTTTTGGCCATTAACATTTTGTCCACCCTAAAGTAAAAAAACGGTTGGGTAAAGGCCCCCTACTTTGGAATTTCAGTCAGCATCAACCCCCCCCCAGCTCCAGGGGGCACATATCTAAAGCTGTGTAAGGGGCCACAGAATTAGGGATGGAGGGCCTGTGGTAAATATATTTTAGCATTCAATTATGATATGTCATTAAGTTAGAAATGTGTGTGATGAATGAAGCCAAACAATTAAATATGTCCCTTTTTTATTATACACAGGCAGAGCAAAGCCAGGAGGAGGCAGGCCACGCAGGGAGCCAGGGGGAGGCAGGCCCCGCAGGGAGCCAGGGGGAGGCAGGGCCCGCAGGGAGCCAGGAGGAGGCAGGCCACGGAGGGAGCCAGGAGGAGGCAGGCCACGCAGGGAGCCAGGGGGAGGCAGGCCCCACTGGGAGCCAGGAGGTGGCAGGCCCCAGTGGGAGACAGGAGTGATTGTATCTCCCAAATCCCTCCTATCCGGAACCCAGCAAAAAGGGCCAGAAGGCTCATGCAGATGGAGGAGGAGACCCAGGCCATGTTCCGTGAAGCAACTTTGGCCATCAGAGAGCCGCCCAGTGAGGAAGAGGGATTCGCAGCGCTGATCGCAGCCAAGCTTAAAAATCTTGAGCTGGGCCAGCGTGTGCGCTGCGAATCCATCATATTCCAGGCCATAAGCATGGCTACACTGGGACAGCTCAATGACGATATTGGCATTGGGCTGATTCGCACTCCTGTCGTTACTGCGCTTCCTGGTCCTGCTCCATCTCCTGCTCCTGCTCCTTCTCCTGCTCCTCCTCTTCCTGCTCTGGCTCCTGGCACGTCGGCTCCAGGAACACAGCCCCTGAGGACTCGGCCTGCAGGGAAGGCTGCAGGGAAGACTGCAGGGAAGGCTGCAGGGAAGGCTGCAAGGAAGGCTGCAGGGAAGACTGCAGGGAGGAAGAAGTGAGGAGATGGTGCCCCGAAGCGAATTGTTTTTTGCCTTCACAGCCTTCATTGTTTTCTTGGTGGACCCTTGTGTTTACAGCTTCAAGCAGGGTCTCCTTTGTTTTTATCCAGGCTTCTTTGTTTTTATTTGGTTTTGCTTTTTGATTGCCAGATGGTTGTAATTTTTATTTATTTACCTTTTCAACCTGAATAAAAGTATATTTTGGTTGGTTTGCAAATTTTGACCATGTGTATTTTTTACAAACAAATATAGAGATTGTTATAGTGAGTAGGCAGACACATTTTAAAAATTAAAACGACATTAAACAAGGAACAACAACCTCCTTGTGGGTAAATTAAACAAACAAAAAAAAGCTGTTGTGGTCACTTCACACCCTCCAAAATCCTTAAAAAAAATTGTAGTTCAAAACATCTGTTAAAAGATATTACCCCAAAAAAATTACGTGTCCCAAAAAAAAAAATAACAAAAAGGGCCCAAAAAAATAATAAAGTCAAAAGGTGGACAGAAATATGTCAAACAAGATGAGCCACAACAAACTAGGAGTTTAGGGTAGCTTGGAAATGGTTTAAAAAGCATTGTGGCAAATGCAGCGCATTGTTTTCTTCATTAGTTTTAAAATAACGAATGTGCTTAATCCATTCTAAACAGTAGTTTTACCAGAACGAGCTCTCCCATCTCAGAAATTGCTTCTGAGCACGCGCGGGTTTAAAACGTCATTTTCTATGTCGTTTTGCCCACACACGATCATTTTTTATGACACAAAAAACGACACAAAAAATTCAAGCATGTTGGAATTTTTTTTTGGTCGTTTTTTTGAAGACAAAAAACAACGTTTTGCCCACACACGATCAATTTTAATGACGTTTTAAAAAACTTCTTTTTTTTTCATCGCAAAAAACGACCGTGTGTACGCGGCATTAGGCCGCGTACACACGAGGAGATATGTCCGATGAATCAGTCCGACAGACCGTTTTCATCGGTCATATCTCCTGGGAAATTTTGGTTTGATCCGTGTACACATGATCAAACCAGTTTCAGCAGATAAATTTGATCGTGTGTACGCGGCCTCAGACTGCGGTTTGTCTACAATGCTTTGTTATTTGTTTGTTATACATGATTTTGTCAGATTGTACCTGTGTTTCTAATATGTCTAAGGTATGATCTGCTTTGTATAACCAAAACTTGGAATTGTTGTACTCTATACTACCCTGTATAATGTCTTTGAAAAACTCTTATAAATAAACAATAAAAAAAAAAAGAACCTTGAGAGCTAATTTAATTGCTGTAATAAAAAGTCCACGAACATCCCCTGTGAGATGTCCATCTTGTAGTATATCTACAGTTACTGTTCATCATCAAATGTAACATGTCTGTGCTCACTGACCATTTCCTGTAGCATATTTGCTGTTCCTGACTGCTTCCTGACCATCCTTGTAGCTTGTCCTACAGTATGTGTGCTGCCATGATACAATTTCACTGTTAATTCTGTCAGGGGAAACCTCTCATCTTGCCCCAATCGTTGGAAAGCTTCTAGGCATGCAAATGGCTCCTTTTTTTCTAAAGGAACTTACAATCTACTGTACCTGCCATAGTCATACCCAAAAGATTAACATGGAACCAGTCATAGTGTGAAGCCTCGTACACACAGGCCAGAATCTCGTCAGGAAAAAAAAAAACATTGTTTTTCCTGAGGAGATTCTTGGCAAGAATCTCTTGCGGCCTGAGTGTACAGACTCTCCTTTCAAAAGAACCACGGTTCTCTAAGCAGTCACTATTAATTTAAACCCAGAATAGTACATTCTGAAAACATTAAATTGTATTGGTTCAAATATTATATAATTTAGAAATGTCAGTGTTATGATCACCTATACTTCTTAAAGTGATTGTAAAGTCTAATTTTTTTTAAATAAAAATAACAAGCATGTTATACTTACCTGCTCTGTTGCAGTGGACTTGCACAGAGCAACCCAGATCCTCCTCTTCTCGGGTGCCTCTTTTGTGCTCCTGGCCCCTCCCTCCTGTTAGGTGCCCCTGATAAGTTAGTCTTTTCTCGTAAGACATCAACGACAGACAAGTTGCATTCGTCTTAGATGTATGTTTACTTCAGAATACACTGTAGTACAGAGGATCACTCCTTTCATAAGGAGAGTGATATAGTTTACAAAATGTTACAGGCTTTTATAGAAAAAGGCTAACATGAAAGTCTACGGAGGGCACAAGCCCAAATTTCAGATTTACACAATCTTGCACAATACACGTATACATGTCATTATTTATTATTTTGATAACTTCACACCTGGCCATCGTGACCTAACTAAGGCGTCAAGTGAGGTGTTGTTTTTACAACAAGCGACAACAAAAAATAGATTACATGGTGGGAATGTTTATCAAGCAATTATAAGTGAAGGCACATTCCAACAAAACAATATTTTCCGAGAATTCATATAAAAATATTGACTGACCAGTTCATGGGAACCCGGGGAAAAACAAGGCAACAAGTTGCAAGATACAAAGAATTCAGAAACATTGAATCATTTTAGTAGAAACACATCTTCATACTAGGGGAACTCTACATCGAGAAGATATATTAATACATGAATATACAGGGATATACAGATATAGACATAGGTATATATTCATACCTTCTCAGTCCCTCCTGTGTTTCGAATTCTTTGGTGCATGCTTCTTATGCTGCAGCAGGGTGTTCAGGGTCAGATGGCAGAGCCTCGGGGCCCACGGGCGAAAATCACAGGGATCCGGGTTACCATCTCATGAACTGTTTTAACACGGGACCTTGAGGGCTCAAAAGAACCAGCATTAATACAGGTTTCACAGCATGCGTTACCAGCATGGGTGGTCATTTTCATGCAACATTTACATAACATAGGTGCACATTTGATTATAAGGATTATAATTACAATAATTCCGACAACATAAAGAATACCATGCAGAATGCCAGAAAACCATCCTCCAATACCGGAAAACCAGTTGAGTGGATTGATCCAGGAAAGCCAGCTCTCCCAGCTACCATCAATCCAAGCGGTTTCCGTATGCTCTTTGTGAAAGTTAACCTTTAATTGCTGTACTTTCTCTATATGTGAAATGATGGCATCTTCAGCCCTAGTATCATTCCGGATATAGTTGCAGCAAGCAGTTCCAACTACGGTGCATATTCCTCCTTGACTCGCAGTGAGGTAATCCAACACCAGCCGGTGTTGTAAGACCTCTTTCTTTATCATTTTTAGTTCTGTGGCCATGGCTATAAAGTTTTGATCATACAAAGCAGTAACATTGTCAATCAGGTCTGCTAAATCAATGATGAAACTGAAAGCTTTCTTTATGCAGCATCTATTCACCCACGGTATTGAAAACAATGGCTTAATCCCTCTATCATGCGATTCAATATCAGTATCTTCGGTGTTTGGGCCTGGATACAATGGGGTAGGAAAGGGAGCTAACCCTAAGTTAGAGTCGTCTTCCTCACCTATCTCTGAATTTTCATTCTTCCCTGGGTCATTATCTCCTTCCCCACCTCCCTGGGTAGCTTGAGCAACCAGATCCCTTTTTATGAAATGGATTGGGATTTTATTCAACTGTGTGGTCTTAAATTCATTATCACTCATATACCAGGTGGCGGGAGTGCTGATGGTGTGTGTGTGTGTTCATGTAATTCTTTGTATCGGTCAGTGCTCCAGACAACATCCTTACCATCCTTGCACCGAAGCATAAACAGTCAGTCAGTAAGGCAGAGGATTAGCCACAGGAGCTCCACACGGCGCACGTCTCCTAGAGTAGGAGCGTGTGTGCTTTAGCTCCAGGCAGGCTTAGGAGGCAGACAGGTCAGCGTCCCTCCCAGCTCTGCTCTGCTCCCAGCCCTGCTAGCTCAGTCCACTCCTCTTCTCCAGTTTTCAGCCCTGGAAATCCTGTGTCCCGGATCTCTCCTCTCCTCCAGCACCGCTCCCTGGCTCTCTATAGGTAAGAGCCTTTCACCTAAGCTGCTGACGGCCGTCCTTTTCAGGATAAAGCCGCAGCAGCAATACGGATCTCCATTTTTCCATCTTGGTGTCCCCCTGCTCTCCCACACCTCCATCATCCTCAAGGGCCCCCCTCTCTATCCTCCACACGGAAATTTTCGCAGATTCGGGGCTCTTTTTGAGAGCACCGCGCCAGGCCGCCTTGAATCGCGGGGCCGCGGTCTAGGAAAGACCGCGGCTTCACTTGCGGCCTAACGGCGCGCCGCTCCCTATGCCTCTGTGGTCCGTACCCAGCCTCCAAGAAACCCCCCCTCACCCCAGAAGGACTGTTACCCGGCCCTATTGTACACCCTCTCAGCCCCTAGTGCATCTAAAGAAGCACCCTGTCAGCCCTCATCCCACCGCTGGTATAGTCAGCCATCCCACCAGACCAGTAACAGGGTCACCCTCCTAGCCCCAGCCCCCCCCCCCTGTCTCTCCAGCATACAGAAGCTTGATCCAGGGGTTTGAGTTTGAGGCAATGCGCCGCAATACTGCCAGCCATCACTAAAAAGGCCCTAAGAACTGAGCGACTATGGAGAATCAATCATAGATCGATGGTTAGACATTTCAGTCATTTACCCCAGCTCAAGCACATATCATGTGCTCTGATCAATACTAGATCGGCAGTAAAACACCGACTAGAAATCCGCGACTTCATTCAACAAAAGGATCTAGACTGTCTTTTTATTACAGAGAGCTGGCTCACAGCCGACTGTAACACCATTCTAGGAGAACTGGTGCCAGAAAATTACCGTATCATAACGGAAAACAGAATAGGGCAAAGAGGAGGCGGCCTGGCGGTGATCCACAAGACTCATCTTACGATCACCAAACCAGTCCGCCAAAACCCTCTTCCATTCATGGAAACCCTTACTCTGCAACTGCAAGCAAGTTCAAAGGAGACCGTCCACATTCTGCTCTGCTATAGGCCGCCCGGCCCAAAATCGCAGTTGCTATCATCATGGACGGATTTCTTCTCCACTTATACCCTCAACAGTAAACAACTTTTGCTGTTAGGGGATTTCAATCTCTGGGCCAACTCCTCACAAGACCCCATTGCCGACGCCTGTATTGACCACCTGGAAGGATTAGGATTACAGCAACTAGTATGTGGGCCCACACATGCTTCAGGTCACACACTTGATCTTATTTTCAGACAAGCTCTGGAAATAAAAATTTGGGAAAATGAAAAATTGCCATGGACAGACCACCATGCAATTATATTCAGTATTTCCACCATCCCCCCCGCAACAAAAACATCAAATCCAGTGACAACACACTGGACTAGATGTCAGAAGAAGCTCCACTCGGAACTCTTCAAAACGACTTTAAGGAAAAAAATAGAAACAACTCAGCCGCAGCAAACGGCCGTTGAAACATTGGAAGCCATAAACTCGGCCATGCTACAGTCAGCCGACTTGGTAGCGCCGAAACGAATAACCCGCATTCGGAAAAACAACCGCAGCTGGTTTAACAACCAGCTGTCGTTACTGAAGCAAGAACGAAGAAGGGCAGAATCTGCCTGGAAAAGGTGTTCTTCAGAGCTAAACCTATCCATCTACAAGGCGACCACAAGAAAATACCACAAAGGAATTTTCCAAGCCAAGAAAAATTATTTTTCGGAGGCTATCAACGGTGCCCTTAACTGCCCCCGCAAACTCTTCAAGATGGTCACCCAGACCATGAAACCAGGATGCATTGAAGCCCCCAGTTCGGACACACAAGAATTTTGCAATGAACTATCGGATTACTTCGTTAATAAAATCGAGGCAATCTGTGAAAGCATTCAGCAAAACTATTCTCCCCTCAGCCCCCCCTGTAGCCTCTCACACAGCACCCATAGTAATTCTCCGATATCAGGTAAGTTCACCCTAGAACCCATCTCCATCGAGTCTACTAAGAATGTCATTTGTACTCTGCGCAATGGCACAGCGCCAAATGACATTATCCCCACAAAACTGCTGAAGGAATGCGCCGACATCCTGGCTCCTCCCATCACGCAGCTTATCAACCAGTCTTTCTTGGAGGGCATAGTGCCCTCACAGTTGAAAGAGGGTATAATCCAACCCATCATGAAGAAACCCTCCCTGGACCCCAAGGACCCACTCCACCGCCGTCCCATAACAAGCCTCAACGTATTCTCTAAGATAATGGAAAAAGTAGTGGTACAACAGCTGCAACAGCATCTAGATACCTACAAGCTACTTGACCCATTGCAATCAGGCTTCCGTCCCGGACATGGGACGGAAACAGCATTGCTGAAAGTATGGGACGATGTTCTCAAGGCCGCAGACGAAGGAGAATCTTGTCTCCTGGTTCTGTTGGACCTAAGTGCAGCTTTCGACACTGTAGACCACAATCTGTTACTGACTCGGCTTACTGAAGTAGCCAGGGTCGCAGAAGGCGATTTATCTTGGTTCTCCTCTTTTTTGGAAAACCGATCGCAAACAGTGAAGTTAGGACCTTTTACGTCTGAAAAGCGCACAGTAACATGCGGAGTCCCTCAAGGATCGCCTCTGTCACCTGTGCTATTTAACATCTACCTTCGTCCTCTTTTTGAGATTATTAGCAGTCAAAAACTGCTTTATCACTCTTATGCAGATGACACGCAACTGTATTTCCGAATCTGCAACAGACAGGATCACCACCTCAATCTAGAGACATGTCTCTCTTTGATAGAGGACTGGATGACAAAGAGTTATCTTAAACTCAATGGAGCGAAAACAGAACTTCTTCTGTTTCACGCCAAGCGAAGGAATCAACTTTCAACAGCGTGGACTCCCCCGCCTATTTTGGGCAAGCTCATCACCCCTAGCGCCAAAGTCAAAAGCCTAGGGGTCATTTTTGACTCCTTTATGACAATGGACGCACAAATAGGGTCAGTGGTCAGCGGATCTCACCATCTACTGCGCCTACTACGCAGACTCACTCCGTTCATCCCTAAAGAAGACCTAGCGGTCGTGGGGGGAGCTATTGTAAACTCCAGGCTGGATTATGCAAATGCCCTTTACCTCGGCCTCCCCAAGTACCAAATCGCTCGTCTGCAAGTCGTTCAGAATACGGCCGCCAGACTTGTGACTGGGAAAAAACCCTGGGAATCCATCTCGCCTTCACTGAGAGCCCTTCATTGGCTGCCAGTTAAAGACAGAATTGCTTTTAAAGCTCTCTGTCTTACGCATAGATGTGTCCATGGGAATGCCCCCCTTTACTTATGCAAATTAATAAAAGCGCATAATCCAAATCGCGTTTTGCGATCCACGAATCAGAACCTGCTCCAGGTTCCGAAAGCCAACTTCAAGTCCAAAGGAGAAAGAAGATTTGCGATCCAGGGTCCCAGACTATGGAACGCTTTACCAACCAGCATTCGGTTGGAGGAGAACCACCTAGCATTTAGGAAAAAGGTCAAGACTTTTCTCTTTTGATATCAAAGGAGACAGGAACAACAAGCGCCCAGAGGCGATTCAGTTCGCATGTGCCGCGCTATATAAGTTTTCATTCATTCATTCATTCATTCATCAAACCAATACCTAATGTCAGCTTTGTCCATACAATTGGAGTTTCCAAGTGATTTAGTGGTGCTCTGGGATCCTTGTTCCTGGTTTGGAGGTGAGTAGGCTCAGGTAAAGTTAATACAAACCGCAGGTGTCCTCATCGGGGCATTTGTATAAAGCAAAAGTGAAACAGTTCTGTCAATCATGTTTTTGCTTACATTACCAAAATGTGCACTGTCTTCTATTTCAGCCAAAGTGCTGGGTATGCCCAACAAGGGTATAGTCTTATGTGAAATAGGGGCATGTGTGCATATCCAACAGTTAGTAATGTTCAGTCTTTTGGCAGCTTGTAAGTGCATAGAAACAAAAGAGTTATGGAATGGCTCAGCCATTTTGTCATGGTAGCCATTGTAGGTATCTCTTCTTGCACTTTGGTCAGGGGCAGAAATAGTTCCAAGCTGCAACAACTTCTCCATTATAGTGGCATTCAATAGAACAGTATCATGTATCTTACCCGCCTCCTTCTGATGTGTCCACTCGTATGTCATGACAGTGATCCACACCAATGCTCCTCCACAGAGGATGACACACCAGAGCTTCACATCCGGTTTAGGTCCTAGAAGATTCATCCTGTTCTCTTCTTGCGCGAGCCTGAGTACGTAGTGGAGACCTAAAAGGCAAAGGTACAGAATAATTCTTGCCAGCGTCACACTGGCTGTCTTTTGGAGCTACTGTTCTCTTACAATGGGAACCGTGCACTAGACATGTGCACAACAAAAATTTTCGTTTATTTCTGTTTCGTTTCTGTTCGTTTATCGTGATTCGTAATGAGTCGTAATTTCGTAAGACGTTAGTTATCGTATTCATACTCTTTAGTATTTTCGTAACACTTTTTTTTCCGTTTCCGTTTTTTTATGTTCGTTTATTTTTCGTTGATTCGAGATTAGTATTTTCGTTAAATGTTGTATTCTGCCTCGTTCGTATTTTTACAATGAATTTATTCGTTTATTCGTTTTTACGTTGGTTTATTTTTCGTTGTTTTGATATTCGTATTTACATTATATTTTCCATAATGCCACGTTTGTATTTTCGTAAGAAATAAATCTTCGTTGCTTTATGATCATTCGTATTTTCGTGTCTAATTTCATTTGATTATAACAACGTTCTTTTGTAGATTTTATTGCATTCGTAATTCTGTTAAAATACATTTTACGTTTATTCGACACACTACTCGTTGTAATTTTGTAAAACATCGTAATTTACTGTGATTGACTAACACAGATAAAGACACAAGGTCAAGGAGCCACATAAGAAAGAAGCTCTTCAGGGGAAGGGACAGCGCTGAGTGGCTATTGGTCACAGTACTAATGAAAGTGAATTTACATTATTTCATTTCCGTTTTCCGAAGATTCATAATTTATTTTTCATTAGTTTTGCTTTTCGTTTTTTATTCTTTGTTCGGCATTTCGGTTGTTTTCTTTTCGTTCTTCAAATATTAGTAAGTTTGCATTTTCGTTTATTTTTCGTAATTATGATTTTTTTTTTGTGTTCGGTGTTTTCGTTATTTCTATGTTTTCGTTTCTTTTTTCTTTCGTTGTGTTGTTCTTTTACATTTAGTAGTTTCGTATCTTCGTAGTTTTCCATATTCGTTATTTTTGGAAATATCGTTATTCGTTATTATTTGCGCTAAACCATTCGTTTATTCGTAGGTTAACGAATCAACGAAAATAACGAATAATGACGGAAAACGTATTCGTAACGAAAAAAATTGCACATGTCTACCGTGCACCCAGTACTTATAATCTTTCAACTTTACAGTGGTTGGGGATACCAGAATGATCTGGAAAGGTCCTTTCCACTTAGGGGACAGAGTGGTCCTAGGAGTGTGATTCTTGATATACACCCAATCTCCTGAGTTTAGTCCATGGGTTGCTTCACTTGTGTTCACCGGTTGTCCTGCTTTGGCTCTGGAAAAGGTATCAGAAAACACGTTTGCCAATTTGCGTACATATTCAATCATGGCATCTTGACCATTACCTAGAGTCACTGTTTCAGGATGTACCAATGTGGCAGGAAGTCTTTTAGGTGGACGTCCAAACAAAATGTCAAAAGGCGACAACCCATGTTTCTCTTTGGGGGTGGTCCTAATAGTTGCCAGGGCTATTGGCAAGGCTTCCACCCATGAGCTTTCTCCATTAGCTGTTATCTTGGCTAAGTATCTTTTGATTGTTTGATTTGTGCGTTCCACCATTCCACTAGTTTGTGGCCTATAGGGGGTATGTAGTTGTTGTTTTATCCCTAAAATATCTACCACCCTGGCCATAAGTTTATTGTCAAAGTGGGTACCTCTATCTGATGAGAATACAGCTCCTATCCCGAATCTGGGGATCAACTCTCTGGTAAGGCATTTTACAACTGTTATGGCATCATTCCTCACCGTTGGGTATGCTTCTACCCAACCCGAGAACTGATCCACACACACCAATACTTGAAACGACCACAAGGAGGCATATCTGAGAAGTCTATTTGCACAATTTGAAACGGTTCCTCAGTATGCGGAATATGCTTTGTTGGAGTGGGAACCGGTTTCCCGACATTATGCATTTGACATATTGCACATTCATTAATTTGTTTAGCAGCATATGCATGAAATCCAGGTGCCCACCATTGTTTGGCTACTGCCCGACACATCCCTCCTGTTGAGACATGGCAAGGCCCATGGCTCAAAGCAAATAGAGAAGGGAAAAGAGTCGGGGGAGCGACCAACTTATCTTTCCTCCTCCACAGGCCATCGTCACCACAAAGTGCTCCCCTTTTTGACCAGGAGCCCCTGTGGGGAGAACTCTCCTGTAGGGCTGAAAGGACAACTGGGTCTACCTGGAGATCCATTACTTGGAAAGTAGGTAAAAGTTGAGTATGCGGCTGATAAGAATAGATAGTTTCTTTTGCATATTTATCGGCCAAGGCATTTCCTGTGGAAATGCAGTCATCAGACCCTGTATGGGCTTTACACTTAATTACCGCAACCTGCAGGGGTAGTTGAACAGCGGCTAACAAGCGAATGATAAGACTTTTGTGCTGTATTGCTGTTCCCGCTGCTGTCAAGTACCCTCGCTCCTGCCATAGCTGAGCAAAGCTATGCAGAACACCTATAGCATATGCTGAATCACTGTATATATTTACTGTATCACCTTCAGCTAATTCCAAAGCAACACAGAGAGCAGTGAGCTCAGCTGCCTGTGCAGATCTGGAATCCATAAGCACGTCAGCATACAGTAGTTTGCACTCACCGTTCACCACTGCACACGCAGCTAGTGTGAGACCATCTGGCCTGCGAATAGAGGACCCATCTGCAAAGAGGTCTGCACATGGAGGCAGGCCGGAGATGGGCTCATCTCACAAGTCAGGTCTGGGTTTAGTTACCTTTTCAATGGAGTTAACATAATCATGGGAAGAATACTCATATTCCTCAACATCCTCACTGTCTTCCTCTGGCAAAAATGTGGCCGGATTTAAAGTTTGACAGCGTTGGATCTTGAGGTTTGAGGCGGATAACAGGACCAAGTGGTAATGAGTTATCCTTTGTACAGAAAAATGTTTTGTGTAGGCACTATTCAACATAGCCTCCAAGTCATGAGGGCACATCAAATACAAAGTGTTACCTAACACAATGTCAGTAGTTTTTTCTACCAGCAGGGCAGCCGCTGCTACTGACCTCAAGCAGCCTGGCAAGCCTCTTGCCACACTGTCCAGTGGGTAGCTATAGTACCCTACGGGGCGATGGCGGGTAACAAAAATGCTGTGTCAAAACACCATTTGCATGTCCGTTGACCTCTGTGCAAAACAAGTAGTGATCCTTGCTATAATCAGGCAAACCCAAGCTAGGTACAGTAAGCAAAGAACTTTTTATTAGCTTGAACGCTTCCTGAACTGTCGGGGTCAATTCTTCCGTTGTGAATTTGCAATTGAAAAATGCTGAGGCAAGATCAATTACAGTAAAGTGTGTAGCAGTAGGAGGTATAGTGGCCAAAATTGTTGAAGGATTTGGTACTACTGGTACTGATGGTATAATTACCTTATTTACCGCTCGGAGATCATGTACTAATCTCCAGCGGCAGCTGTCTTCTCCCTGCTTAATTGGCTTGGGCACAGGGTAAATGGGAGTATTAGCTTGGCTTCTACAAGGGGTTAAGACTCCCTCCTGTAGTAACTCCTCTATGACTGGTCTGATTCCTTCAACTGAGGATAAGGGATATTGAGGTAATCTAGGTACTGGCAGCGTTGGGTCCCTTTGCAACCGTACCGGTGTAACTTGCATGAGCCCAGGCTTGTTGGCTCCCGTTACCCACAACGAGGGATTAATCCTTTGCTTGTCCAACTCCGGAATCCCAGTCTCCATGTCTGTAGTAAATAGAGGCATGAAGAGGAGATCCACAGCTTCTTCACTCATTTGGTTTGGTATATCAATAATAGTTTTAGTAGGGGACAAGGCTATGGTAACTCCCATTTTTGAAAGTAAATCCCGGCCTAATAGATTACAGGGGGAATGTGGAGACAATACAAAAGAATGCTCTGTCGAATGTTCACCAATCGTTACTGGTAAATTCTTAGTAACCCCTGCGGTAATAACATTATTACTCACACCCACCAGGGAAACTCTTTCCCCAGAGAGTGGCAGGTTAGAGTTATGAATATTCAACAAACTCCGAGACGCCCCAGTATCTAAGAGGCACTGGAGTGTACTACCGTTTATATTTACTTCGATCATTGGTTCACAAGTAGAATCAACTTCAAATACAGCCAGAGCAGCATAAACATTTAACAAATCTTCAGTATTATCCCCACATTCCACCTCATCCTAGCGTCTCCTACAATCCCCTGCCAGGTGGCCCCCCATGCCGCACTTGAAGCAAGTGGGGGGTGGACGGGCTTGCATCGGCTGAAGGGCAGGAAACCTAGGTTGATCTGGAATAACCTGTTGATATCTTGGCTGGACCCGAGGGGCCCTACGCTGATCCCCATTCTGTCTCCAAGCATTGCGCTTATTCTGGGGTGTCCCATAATTGGAAATGTTCACTATTCCCGAGGGAGGATAGGGAGGTGCCGCCACTGGCACTCCCTGTGGTGTCACTTGTACTGTGGACACTGGTACTCCTTTGGCCTCAGAAATCTTTTCTTTGACCTCCGGGGTTTGCATGTTCATAATTTTAGTTTTCTCTTTCTTTTTTAGCTTATCTTAACTTTTCTGCAAAACATTATATGCTACTTGCGCTATCTCAATCAATTCTGGAGCAGCCTTTTTCCTCCAACCTATAGTACGCAACTCTATTTCCTCTCTTATTTCTGGCAACAATCCCCCCACCAACACATTCACTACCTCTGGGCGTTTCATGTCAACATCATCATCCGCAATCCAATCGGTATGCTTCTGTATAGCATCTTTAAACCTGTTCCAATAATCTAACACATCTTCACCTTTCTTCTGTATCACATCCATCAACACTTGCATATCCTGTCCTTTATCAAACGTAGCTGTAACCCACACTCTTAAAAACTCATTCAGGCGAACAGAATCCTCTTCATATTCTCTTGGGTCAACATTTTCATCTTTCACTATTCCCCGTTCTGTTATGCCTTTAGTTTTAGCAAACGCATTCCACGCATCCACATACTTCTCAGGTACAGCACAATCAATCAGGATATACATATCTATAAAATTGGCTTGCTGCGTCTTTTCCATCCACATCAGTCTTTTTAACCATTTCTTAGGACATTTCTCAATATCGGGTAGTTCACTGACTATAGCCCTTATTTCATTAGGTTTCCATGGGACATAGATTTTCGCTATCTTTGGGACATACACATCATCTTCCATTTCACCTGGCAGTGCTACTTCTCTCAGAGGCAGCTGGGTTATGGGGCCGCCGGGTGAAATACTACTTAGAGCAGACTTAATATATTGTCTTCTCCTTTGTTTAATCTCTGGGGTATGAAAGGCATCTATCATTTTAATCCCTTGTTCTTTCGCTTTCTGCCTTGTCATAATCGGAGTAGATGGGGGTGCTAAAACTGATCTTATACCTGACTCTTCTGTCCCTTCAAGGTATAACCCATCCAGTTCGGGTACCCGTATACATTTTGCGGGTTCCGTTTCAGTTGGGTCTACATACTGCCAAGCTTTCCCTTGCGGGTCATATGACAACTTTGCCCCTGGTCTCAGAAGCGATCTGATATCAGGGGGCATACCTATGCTACGTTTCCGCCCCATTCCACCTTCTATGGCTGATCTATCTAATAGATCAGTGATTTGTCTATGCGCAACTGTGCTGGGCAGAGTGATAATCTCATCCCCTCCCCATCGAGCTTCAGCCCGCTACCTACTTACAGCAGGAGCTGGCTCCAAGCGCGGGGCTGATGCTAGAGCTAGTTCCCTTCTGATTAGACCATAAGGGGAAGCCCAGGTGTTGGGCAGCTCCTCATCATCATTAAAAGGAAGGGCAGCTTTTTCTGAACATATTTTATAAGGCGGGGGTTTAATGTTCTTTCTAGATGCCTCTTCTCAAGCTACCAAACACTCGATCCCCCCACAATCAGACATTTTAAAAAGCAAATAGAATAATGCATCAATATTAGGAGTACTAAGAGAGCCCTCTCTGGTGGCCACCATTTAGTGGGATCATCTCTGTACTCCTTTTTAGTAATCTTACACCACTAACATGATGTTTAAAGGCATCCGTGTCCCCACTCACCATCATTTTGATGATCGGGGCACTCAGAGTTAATTTAGCAACACTTAACCCTGTAGCTTTTGCTATCTTCAATAACCTTTTGGCTCTATCTTTAGTCAGCCCAAGGTTATTCATGACAGGCAAAACATTTTTGTCAAATACATTCCCCATGATTTTCTTTTTACCCCTCGAGAAATGACAATATCTTTTGGAACTCCGGGATGTTGAGCTCCTAATTCTATCACCACGGCTGTGTACCAGCAGCCTATTTCAGTACTTCATACTGTCTATCTCGTTCTATGCTCAGAAGGACGTCTCCTTGCTGAGTGGAAAAAGGCTAGTCCCTGACTAGGCTCCCTAATCCAAAGAACATACAGCAGGTCAATCACCCGTTCAAAAACCATTCATCAACATCCATCAACTTCTATACTCTCATAGAAAATGGTGGTACCTGCATTTATTCATCCCTTGTAACACAAAATTTGTCTATATATATATTGTCATTCCCGTGGGCAAGAAGAAAAGTTACATACATATGTTAATTCTATTAGCATGCACATTTTTAAATGGTACCATATTTCATTCTAAGTAACCATACATAGACTGAATGCATTTAAAAGTTTTCAAAAGAAAAACGCGTTACCTTCTGTGAGCGCACTCCCCACCCGGCACCTCAGAACCGCACAGAAAAGACAGTTTTTATATGAGAAAAAAGTTTCTCACCTGAGGCCTCTGTGTAGCTGTCCTTCCTGTGATGGTCCGATACCCGGAGAAGGAGCTGCGATCAAGAAGACACGAGTCGGGGTCACCAACTGATAAGTTAGTCTTTTCTCGTAAGACATCAACGACAGACAAGTTGCATTCGTCTTAGATGTATGTTTACTTCAGAATACACTGTAGTACAGAGGATCACTCCTTTCATAAGGAGAGTGATATAGTTTACAAAATGTTACAGGCTTTTATAGAAAAAGGCTAACATGAAAGTCTACGGAGGGCACAAGCCCAAATTTCAGATTTACACAATCTTGCACAATACACGTATACATGTCATTATTTATTATTTTGATAACTTCACACCTGGCCATCGTGACCTAACTAAGGCGTCAAGTGAGGTGTTGTTTTTACAACAAGCGACAACAAAAAATAGATTACATGGTGGGAATGTTTATCAAGCAATTATAAGTGAAGGCACATTCCAACAAAACAATATTTTCCGAGAATTCATATAAAAATATTGACTGACCAGTTCATGGGAACCAGGGGAAAAACAAGGCAACAAGTTGCAAGATACAAAGAATTCAGAAACATTGAATCATTTTAGTAGAAACACATCTTCATACTAGGGGAACTCTACATCGAGAAGATATATCAATACATGAATATACAGGGATATACAGATATAGACATAGGTATATATTCATATCTTCTCACCCCCACAGCAAGCAGCTTGCTATGGGGGCACCGGAGCCAAGCATCAGCTCAGTGTGTCCCTTTTAGACATGGAGCTGCTGTTTGTCCCTGCCCCTTTCTCTGATTAGCTGATTGGCTAACCGACTTTGTCCAGGATGGCTGAGACTCGCGTGGTCATCACTGGACAGAGATGGGTCTTCGGTAAATATTAGAGGACCAGAGGGGGGTTGCTGCACACAGAAGACGTTTTATATTTCAATATTTTTATTGAAATTTTACAGAGAAAGACATAAGCAACAAACACGAGATGTGGAAAATAAATGTAGCGCTACATTTATTTTCCACACTCCATTCAATTTTTGTCAAATTGTAGTGTAGCTGCTTTAGTTTTATTTTTGTTTTTTATTTTTCTTTACCTTGGTTAGCGCAATATTTTCCCTTATCTGTAACAAACACGAGATAACTGTTTAAAGGCCTGCTATACGATCAAGTCATTAATGCTTAAAGGCATACAACACCAAGTGGATCACTGAAGTATTTTTTTTTTTAAATAACAAACATGTTATGCTTACCTCCACTGTGCAGGTCGTTTTGCACAGAGTGGCCCCCCGAACCTGGTCATCTGGGGTCCCTCAGCACCTGTCTTGGCTCCCCCCGCAAGGACTCAACACATTCATGCAAGCGAGCAAGCATGGTGTTGAGTTCTTGCGGGTGCGCGGCCATAGCCGCCGACTGTATCACTCGGCCCGCCCCTCGGTGCGCAGCATAATTGGATGTGATTGACAGCAGCGTGAGCCAATGGCTGTGCTGCTTTCAACCAATGAATGAGACGGGAAGATGGCCGAGAATCCTGCGCGTTCATGGCGCGGGACCTTTAGAGGGGTCAGGTAAGTAATGGGGGGGTTCAGGCGGCCTCTAATCTGCAGATGTTTTTTCACCTTAATGCATAGAATGCATTAAGCTGAATTTTTTTTCACCTTTACAACCCCTTTAAGGAAACATGTAGGGTTTGTGTTGTTTATCTTACCAACTGAGTCTATTCTCCGTCACCCCTAATGGGATCAGAATGTGTCGAGGGGAGGAAGACTTTGCCACTAAAAAGTAAAAACCATACATTAACCAGAGGGTAAATCGGGCTTTGTATGTGTCCTACATAGTCCCCTGTCATAAGTGACTTCTTATAGAATATCGAGGTACAGAAAAGGAAGACGAGATTTTGGAGATTGTCCTTTGTGAACCTAAAAAACGTATGTGTTGACCTTACGATCAAATGTAAAAGTTTGCCCAAACTAGTCTTGTAGTATCGTCAGTAACGGACTGACCCCTGGTATTCATATATTGAGTCTTGCAAGTGGGTTAACAGGGTACATTGAGAAGAATAAAGGAGAAAGGAAAGAGAAAGGAGTGTACAGTGCCTGCCGTCGAGAATGTGTTTTAAGCACGACAGCATCGCGCTGAATCTCGGCGACAGGCTGCCGATATCTCGCACTCGCTGGAATAGTAAAAGCACATTCCAGCGAGTGCGTCATAGAAGCGACGGGGATCCGACGCGGATTCCCGCCAATTCTACACGTGGGCGGAGTTTGTTATGAATCCTGAAGGAGAAATCCCCGCCGGATTTTTAAAGAAAAATCCGGCATGGGTTCCCCCCTCAGGAGCATAACGGGCCCTTAGGTCGGTTATGGGTTGTAAGGAGACCCCCTAAGCCGAAAAAACGGCGTGGGGGTCCCCCCACAATCCATAACAGACCCGTATCCAAAGCACGTCGGCCGGCCGGTCAGGAAGGGAGTGGGGGCGAGCGAGCGCCCCCCCCCTCCTGAGCCGTACCGGGCAGCATGCCCTCAACATGGGGGGGTCAGGTGCTCTGGGGCAGGGGGCGCACTGCGGCCCCCCACCCCAGAGCACCCTGTCCCCATGTTGATGAGGACAGGGCCCCTTCCCGACAACCCTGGCCGTTGGTTGTCGGGGTATGCGGGCGGGAGGCTTATCGGAATCTGGAATCTGGAGTCTGGTTCTCTTCCGCCGCCGGGGGGCGCTTTGATAAAAGCGCCCACCACCCGGCGGGCTTCTTTCGACGTCTTCGGCGGCGGGGGTGTCCTCTCCCACTCTCCGGGGTCTTCTCCCGCTCTCCGGGGGTCTTCTCCCGCTCTCCGGGGTCTTCTCCCGCTCTCCGGGGGTCTTCTTCTTCTTCAGGACTCGCCGCCGCTATCTTCGTGTGTTAGCTCAATTACTAGCGGCGGCGGCCCCCTCTTCTGCGACGTCGGCGTCTTCTTCTTCTTCTGCTGTCCAGATGTTGACGCGACGCATCCTTCCGCTGTTATGCCGGGCGCGCGGCTCGCAGCGAAATATATAGGCCTGTCTTGTGACGTCGCAGTCCCATCATGCTCCGGTAGGTACCACGTGGGTAGGTAGCACGTGGTACCTACCGGAGCATGATGGGACTGCGACGTCACAAGACAGGCCTATATATTTCGCTGCGAGCCGCGCGCCCGGCATAACAGCGGAAGGATGCGTCGCGTCAACATCTGGACAGCAGAAGAAGACGCCGACGTCGCAGAAGAGGGGGCCGCCGCCGCTAGTAATTGAGCTAACACACGAAGATAGCGGGGGCGAGTCCTGAAGAAGAAGAAGACCCCCGGAGAGCGGGAGAAGACCCCGGAGAGCGGGAGAAGACCCCGGAGAGCGGGAGAAGACCCCCGGAGAGCGGGAGAAGACCCCGGAGAGTGGGAGAGGACCCCCCCGCCGCCGAAGACGTCGAAAGAAGCCCGCCGGGTGGTGGGCGCTTTTATCAAAGCGCCCCCCGGCGGCGGAAGAGAACCAGACGGCGGCACCCACCCCCCACAGAAGCCCGCGGGAGGGGGGCGCTTTTATAAAAGCGATCAAACACACCCCCCCCCCGGCGGCCAACTAATAAAATATTTCAATACCCTGTGTGTTTTATTTGTGTTTACACTTTGTATTTGCAGGTGAATGGGTAGGGGTACAATGTACCCCATACTCATTCACTTAGGGTGGGGGGCCGGTATCTGGGGGCCCCCTTATTAAAGGGGGCTTCCAGATTCCGATAAGCCTCCCGCCCGCATACCCCGACAACCAACGGCCAGGGTTGTCGGGAAGGGGCCCTGTCCTCATCAACATGGGGACAGGGTGCTCTGGGGTGGGGGGCCGCAGTGCGCCCCCTGCCCCAGAGCACCTGACCCCCCCATGTTGAGGGCATGCTGCCCGGTACGGCTCAGGAAGGGGGGGCGCTCGCTCGCCCCCACTCCCTTCCTGACCGGCCGGCCGGCGTGCTTTGGATACGGGTCTGTTATGGATTGTGGGGGGACCCCCACGCCGTTTTTTCGGCGTAGGGGGTCTCCTTACAACCCATAACCGACCTAAGGGCCCGTTATGCTCCTGAGGGGGGAACCCATGCCGGATTTTTCTTTAAAAATCCGGCGGGGATTTCTCCTTCAGGATTCATAACAAACTCCGCCCACGTGTAGAATTGGCGGGAATCCGCGTCGGATTCCCGTCGCTTCTATGACGGCTTTGTCTCCATCGCGGCAAGCCAGCTCGGCGCTGGCTCCCGCGATGGGGCTCGTAGGTGGTCAATCTCGCCGAGAAAGGGAGCGAGATTGACACAATATCCCAGTCACCTACTGTAGGTGAATAGATATGAAGGCATCCGAGAGCTACCTAGGGGTAAATTAGTTGTAATCTGCTAAAGAGCTTGTGGGAGTTTTTGTATATAGGTCTTTCAGAGTTCCCATACAATGTCATGTTTTTCTGTAGTGGACTGGATAATACTGACCATTTTTTCTTGAACCATTACCCATAATATTTTCATTTTAACAGACACTAGGGACACCATAGGCGGTTTCCAAGCTCAGGCTATCGTGATTTTAGTACCCGGCAAAATGAAGTGTATGAGTGTCCGGATAAGCTTGAGACATCCTATTGAACTTCCGTTCAGTAGGGCAATCTCAGGTGTTTTTGGTATAGATATGCTGGTCACTTTACATAGTAAAGAAAATACCTTGTTCCAGAGGCTCTGAATACAGGGACACTCCCACCATATGTGGTATAGGGATCCAGTCAGCCCATATTCTATAAAGCATAGTGGGAAAGTGCCTGGGAAAATCGTAGCCAAACGTAGAGGTACGTTATACCAACACGTGAGTATTTTGGTGTTTGACTCTATAAGTGAGACATTGGTTATGCCCTTAAAGCCTTCTGAAATTTAGAGTACCACGTGTTTGCATCCCAAGTGACCTTAAGATCTTGTTCCCGGGGGCGTGGCCAGCCGGAGCTGAAGATGGCAGCATAATCCTGCAGCTCGTCAGCCCAGGGAGACAAACAACACCAACACAGCCCTAAATCCAACGCCATCTACGGCCATCCTAGACCCGGATTCACCCAGGATCATGGCAAGCTCCTCGAGGAAGAGGCTAACGGAGTACAAGCCTCAGAAACTCACGGAGTTCTCCTTCAAGCCGGCGGGGAAGGTTAGTGCGATCAAAGATGGCGCCGGCCAGTCCGCGCCGCGCGGCTCCCTCACGGATCTCCCGTCCACACTGCCAGACAGACCGAGTGCCCAGACCCCTCCTGTAGCTTCCGACCGGTCCCCAGACAGGGACCCCCTCACCAGCAGCCCCGCCAAGTCAAAAATGCGGCTGGACGCGCCACTGCCGCGGTCGGCCCCGCTACTAATTGAGGCCCGGCTTTCCTCTCCAACCAGGCCTTACATTCTTCCATGGCCTCATTTCCCACCTCAGGCCAGCCTGTACTGGACTCAACTCTCAAGGATATGCTCCTGTCCCTGCAAGCCTCCCTAATGACCGATCTCTCCTCCCTCTTTACAAAGGTCACCTCAGACATTCACTCTCTAGATGACAGAGTTACTCACATTGAAAGAAATATGAATGACTGTGCTTCCACTGTAAATGGTGTTATTGATGTGTATGATGATGTCAGGGAAGAACAGCAGATTTAGAGGACAGATCTCGCAGAAATAACTTTAAAATCAGAGGCGTCCCTGAATCCATTCTACCCGCAGACCTTCCTAAATATGCCAAGGAGCTCATACGTCTTGTAATCCCGGATGCACCCCCCCCGCGACATCATAATAGACAGAATACATAGGATTGCAAAGCCCTCTCATCTCGCCGCCACAGTGCCCAGAGATGTTCTGATGCGAGTGCACTTCTTTCATGTTAAGGAAAGACTAATGCTTGGACTTAGAGCTAAAACACCCCTGCCTGCTCCCTACACAGGCGTTCAACTCTTTCCTGACCTCTCGAAATACACCCTCCAACTGCGGAGACAATTGAGCCCTGTCACCAAAGGCCTGCAGAACCATCGTATTCAGTACAAATGGCGGTACCCAGCCTCGCTGCTCCTTACCCACAACGGCAAATCCCATGTAATTACGGATCTTGACAAAGGTCTCCACCTTCTGCAAAGCTGGGGTATTCTACCAGATCCCTCTGATCCCTCCACCTCACTCCCGCCTCACAGTGATCAAAACACACCCCGCTGGAATGGAGACACGCACCCAGATTCCGAGGAGATGTCAGGATCTTCTGCGCTACAATGGGCATCCCGAATCGACTATCCTCCCATGGGTTTTGACCGAGAAATTGTTTGACTTACTCAGTTCCTGTTGTTTCTTTTTTTTTAACTGTTCTTACCCCCTGTCGGAGGTCATAGTTATACCCAACTTCACCTCCCTGATTTCGTTACCCTCTAACGCAGTTCACTTTGATCTCACTGAACTTAATTGTCTCTTCTACTACTGCGCACTGCAATTATATCTGCTTCTAGTTAATGTAACATATTGTTCTTTCCGCAGTTCTAGCTTCTCCCCTGCAGCCGCATCCTGGTCCTTCGCTGATCTCCCCATCGGTCCTTCCATCTAGCACCAGAGTGAGTGGTCTCTGATCCTCCCAACTGTAAGTCTTTTTGTACCTTACCTTGCTGCACCTCACGCTCAAGATGCCAATCACCATCCTATCATTGAATGCAAACGGGCTTAACCACCCAGCTAAACGACACTCACTTTGGAAATCCATTACGGCCTTTCACAGTGACATTGTCTTCATCCAGGAGACGCACCTCCTTCAAGCGGATACTCGTTTATGCAACAACCCTAACTTTCCCCATGTATATCATGCCTGCCACACCACCAAATCCAGAGGTACAATGATTGCGATTCATGCCTCTACTGATTTCCAACCCCTTGATGTGCACGTAGACCCAGAAGGCCGTTACATCATTTTGGTCTGTACCATCGACAAAGCGGATTACACTCTAGTCAACCTGTATGCCCCGAAATCCCACCAGAAGAAATGTCTCCACAAAGTGCTACACAAGGTCAGAGCCGTTCAAAAGGGGTTATGTACTCCTAGGAGGGGACTTTAACCTCGCCCCTGGCCTCCTTATGGACTCCACATCGGCTGCCAAACGGCGGGAATCCCAGCTGAAAAAGATTCTCTCTTCCCACAATCTATTTGACATCTGGAGGTGCCATCATGGATCTGAAAAAGACTTCACCTTCTTCTCCCCTAGACATAATTCGTACTCACGAATTGATCTGTTCCTAACGGACAAAACTCTCTTGCAGCAAATTTCCGCCTCGGCGATCCACACTGCCACATGGTCGGATCATGCCCCAATAACAATTACCATAGAAAACACCACACGCCCCCGCAACACCTTCATATGGAGGGCAAATACGTATATACTGCAACACGAAGACTACACACTAGAGATTGCTGATCATATCAAAAACTACTTTGCACTTAATGTAGGCTCGGTATCTGACCATGGGGTAGTGTGGAGAGCTCACAAGGCATACATGCATGGTGTGTTGATGAAGATAGGCTCTATTCATAAAAAAAGGAGGACGCAGCGCCTTGATGAGTTAACATCTCAAATAGCATCCTTGGAATCCCAACACAAAACTGACCCCCGCACACCAATACTGGACCAACTGATGTCCCTTAGACGAGAACTTAGAACGCTTCTCCTTCATTCCTATGAATATCTTCAGAGGAAAGTGAAGGCCACAGCCTACTCCACATCCAACAAGGCTGGTAAAAGACTCGCACAACGCATTAAGGCCAGACGCACCAAGACTAACATTCCTAAGCTTTTCCACCCACACACCAATACTCCCCTGACGAACCCTCAAGACATAGCCAATGCCTTTAGCGACTACTATAAAGATCTATATAACCTGAATCAAGACCCCCAAACTCCACAGCCCTCACAAGATGACATTAACGACTTCCTACGACACATTCGACTGCCCACTCTAACGACTGACCAACTCTCGTCCCTGAATGCACCGCTGACGGCCCAGGAAATTTTACTGTCTATTAAATCGCTCCCCTCAGGTAAAGCTCCTGGACCAGATGGTCTACCGGGGGAATACTACAAACAATTCTCCGACCATTTAATCCCACACATGACCGCATTGTTCAACGGCGCTGCCTCCTCCTCTCATTTTGCACCTGAATCTTTAAATGCTCTTGTTGTAACGATACCGAAACCAGGGAAGGAGCTGACAGCACCCCAAAATTTCCGGCCGATATCACTCCTTAATTTAGACTTAAAATTGTACACTAAAACCATAGCAAGTAGACTGAAAGAAATAATGCCCTCCCTCATACATGGAGATCAGACTGGTTTTACTGTAGGCAGACAGGCATCGGATGCCACGAGAAGATTGATAAACCTGATCCACCTAGCAGAATCAACCGGAACGCCTTCTCTGCTCCTCTCTTTGGACGCAGGGAAGGCGTTCGACAGGGTCCACTGGTCCTATCTTAGATCAGTGCTCCAACATTTTGGCTTCCACGGGTTCATCTTTAACGCCATTATGGCACTTTATTCGGCCCCTACTGCTCAGGTATTCTCAGCTAATATGACTTCCCGCCCATTCCCCATCACAAATGGCACACGTCAGGGGTGCCCCTTATCCCCTCTAATCTTCAACCTGATTATGGAACCCCTTGCTACTCATGTTAGAGCCAACCCCTCCATTACAGGTATACAATTTGGAGGTACCTCACATAAAATCAGTCTATTTGCAGACGACGTCATCCTAATTCTTACGAACCCGGCTTCTTCCCTGGCAGGGGTACAAAAACTGCTCACTTGGTTCAGCAATGTGTCTTATTACAAAGTGAACACGACCAAATCGTTCATTCTCGACATCAACCTTGACGCGACTACTAAGAACCTTTTACAACTCCAACATCAGTTCCAATGGGCAGACAGAGAGTTGTCCTATCTAGGGATAAAATTGACGCGCACCCTCAGACATCTTTTCTCCGCCAATTTCCAACCCCTCCTACTAAAAATCCGTGCGGACTCTCAGCTCATTACAAGACATGAGATTTCCTGGTCGGGCAGGCTGGCAGCATTTAAAATGCTCTGCCTTCCGCAGATACTGTATTACTTTAGGACGCTCCCCATACCAGTCCCCACCTCCCTCTTCAGATCCCTACAAAATATCCTGAACCAACATCTCTGGAAAGGTAAAAAGCCTCGATGTGCACATTCCAAACTTGTTAAACACAAACTAGCAGGGGGCGTGGGCTCCATAGACTTTGAAGACTATTACTTAGCCTCTATCCTCACCCAATTGCCAGACTGGTTCCGTGACCGCCCTATTACCCCGTGGGGACAAATGGAACGCCTCTCCCTGACCCGTCCTCCCCTTAAACACTGGATCCTGAGTATACCGCTGGGGGCAACAATTCCGCCCTCACTTCCACCCACCATGAGAGCCACCGCTAATGCATGGGCCAAAATGATTAAACACTCCACACACAAATCATCTGTCCCATTAGACCAAATCCCCCTTGAATCACTCCACTATCTATCACCGGAGCTACCCTTGACCCACTGGTCCCATAAGGGCATTTGCTTCCTCCATCAGCTTTTCCAAGGAAATAGTCCTTAACCCTTCTCCCAACTCCAGAAGGAGTTTGATCTATCTACCACAGAATTTTTTAACTACATGAGGATTTGTCACTGTTTACTATCAATACCCTCACCCATCTATACAATTTCCCCAAAGACCTGGAAATTCCTTACAGACCCCGTACCTAGCATCAAAGGCATCTCTCACTTCTACACCTCGCTCCACCTCAAAACTCAATTCTCTAAGTCTCACTCCCACCTGATGTGGGAAGCTGATCTACAGCGTAGCTACTCCAGTGACCAATGGAGATATGCTTTGCAATATATCTATAAGTCCACAAAATGCTCCGCACTTTGGGAGCTTTCCCAAAAAATTACACTGCGCTGGTATCTAACGCCAGCTAGACTGGCATCGTTTAATCCCAAAAACTCCAGACTCTGTTGGAGATGCAAAGCCTCTAAGGGTGACATCTTCCACATATTCTGGGCCTGCCCCTATATCCGGACTTACTGGGACAACACGTTTAAACTAATATCCACAGTCACCAATCGATCGGTGCTTCCCACGCCGGAACTTGCAGTACTCAACCTTACTATTGAAGACTTGCCCTTCCCCCTTAGGTACATTATTACACACATACTACTAGCCGCTAGACTCTGCTTAACTAGACTTTGGAGATCGGAGAAATCCCAGACCATTGACCAGGTTATTGACCTTGTAGACCTACACTCCAGTTATGAAACTTTGATGGCACCCAACGGTGACCAACGTTCGAAACTCCGACTGAGCTTGAGTCCCTGGGTACACTGTTCTAGAACTGTGATGACCATGTAATACTACCCAAGTTTTAACATGTTAGCCAGACCCTTCCTGACCGAACAATGTGATCTCCCACATGTCGCAGTTTCCGAGATCTTGCATATATGCTTATCTGTTTATTTGCCTGTTATGCTTGTTATGATTATTCTTGATTGAAACCTAGCGGGTTTTCCCCTTTTTTTTGGGGGTCTCGATGCTGGTTTTGCCCCCCTCCTGAGTCACAGAGTGAGCCCGTCTGGGGTGACCTGGAGGGGGAGGAGACCACTCTACTTGTTTTGACCAGAACGACTCAACCCGCCGCCAATCTGATAATTGAAAACTTGTTCAGCACAACATTTGTATGTATCCAGACGTCGATACACGACGTACAATGTTTGACTTGTACTTTATACTTGCAAAATTAATAAAAATTGTTGAAAGATCTTGTTCCCAACCTAGTGCGTATGATGGTTTTACAGTAGTCTCCGTAAGTGTGGTGTAAATCCTAGATATTCCTCCCCTTTGATCCATGCATCCAGAGCACCATTTTTCGTATGCTGTTATATTCATGAGTTCAGGTTTTGTGGTCCATATAGATACGGATCGGATTTGATATAGATGTAATCACCCTGTGAGTATATGATCGAGAATTGGGATAATTGAGCTGCTTGGTAGTACCTCCATAGATCCGGCAGACTCAGTCCACCTTGTGTGTGTCTTCTAAGGAGCACAATTTTAGGGCAGCAATATGCCTCATTACCCCAAATGAGTCGTATTATCTGGGATTGAAATTTTTGCATAGGTGATCTCAAGATCGGGATGGGTAGGGATCTTAATAAGTATACAATCCTAGGAAAGAGGATACTTTTTACTGCATTTATTTTGCCTAACCAGGACAGATTCCCCCTTCCCCAACATGATAGATCCTCCTTCAGCTTTTTATACATGGGAAGGTAATTGGCATTATATAATACTAGCTTTCAGTTTGATGCCTAAATAAGGGATCAAAGAAGGTTCCCAGGCAAATGCAACGTTTTTTTTTTTGAGACGCTCTACCATATGTGTTGGGGTGGTGACATTCAGAGTTACTGATTTAGCCATGTTGACCCTCAACCCTGATACCTTGCTAAATTCCTGGAGGAGTTAAAAAATATTGGGATGAGGGAAGTAATGAAGAGCAGCAGATCATCTGCAAATAAGGCACATTTTATAGACACAGAGACCACAGTTAATAACTGTATGAAATAAGGGCCAAACCCGCCATCTGTGTAGCACTTCAAAGAGATAAGGCCATTCTATGGTGTCAAATGCTTTTTTTAGATCCACAGATAATAGTAATCCTTCCTGAGAGGGCCCCCCTATACCATTTTGGTTTCAGCAGGGAGATAACATCTATCACTCTGCAAATCTGATCGGGACCCTGCCTCCCAGGGATGAAGTCTACCTGGTCCTTATGAATGTAGATCCCCTATACAATCTGAAAGTCTATTGGCCATGATTTTGGTTAGTATTTTGAGATCGTTATTGATCAATTAAATAGGTCTATAATTGCTCACTTCAGAGCTATCTTTGTCCAGTTTGTGGATGACAAACACATAATCCAGGTTGGTGGGGCTGTCCAGGGAAGAACTAGCCCAGAGGGCATTGTAGAATCGCATCAGTTGGCGAGCTATCATGGTTGAAAAGGTTTTGTAGTAACAGGCAGAGAATTCATCTGGGCCAGGGGCTAAGCCCCTCTTGAAATTTGTTAATTACTCCTAAAACTTCTGATTCAGTGATTGGTTATTCTAGCTGTGTGCTGTTCCTGTTTCAATATAGGGAGAGAGATTTAATCTAGAAAGTCAGTGAGGATATGGGGTTTAAGTGTCACCTTTGATTTGTATAAGTCTGCATAGAAGTCTTGAAATGCTGACATAATCCGTTTCAGGTTTTGTGTGAGTGTGCCTGTTGCGTCGCGTACCTTGGGGAAGGAGAATGTTCTGGGTTTGGGTGTCAGTTTTGAAGCCAGTCCGGGCCCCATCTTATCTTTATGAAGATAAAAGCGAGCATTGGACCATCTAAGGCTTTTTTCAGCTTGGGTAATAGAATGCATTAAGATAATAAAACCTTTTGACTTTACAATCACTTTAAGGATCGACTACTGTGCTGGGCCAAGATAAACTGTATAAAAAATGTGCATGTGCAGGAGTGTATGATTTATTTCAAATATATTTAAAGAAAAAATGTATACATTTTACAAAGCTCTTGAAGATCATCATATACAAAAAGACTGTAGCATTAAAAAAGGTTTGTTTTCTGTCAATATAGGTATTGATTGAGATCATGAAGAGCATGATCTGTACTTTACAGTAAAACAAATAGTATAAAGCAACTGTTCAACTGTTCATAGCTCTGTAAGCTATGAATAACGCGTCAGTTTTTTACCCCGTCTGCTGTGTCATGCTTTTTGTGTGTTTTTTTTATTTTGCAATAAAAGCAATTTATTTTTGGAGTGCAGCTGTCCAGGACGTTTTTCCTTAATTTTGCTTCAACTGTTCTATGTTTCCACCTTTCTATGCTAATTTTTTTTTGGATTCGGCCATTGCCGACGCCTGCATTGACCACCTGGAAGGATTAGGATTGCAGCAATTAGTATGTGGGCCCACACATGCTTCAGGTCACACACTTGATCTTATTTTCAGACAAGCTCTGGAAATAAAGATTTGGGAAAATGAAAAGTTGCCATGGACTGACCACCATGCAATTATATTCAGTATTTCCACCATTCCCCCTGCAACAAAAACATCAAATCCAGTGACAATACACTGGACTAGATGCCAGAAGAAGCTCCACTCGGAACTCTTCAAAACTACTTTAAGGAAAAAAATAGAAACAACTCAGCCGCATCAAACGGCCATTGAAACACTGGAAGCCATTAACTCGGCCATGCTACAGTCAGCCGACTTGGTAGCGCCGAAACGAAGTACCCGCATTCAGAAAAACAACCGCAGCTGGTTTAACAACCAGCTGTCGTTACTGAAGCAAGAACGCAGAAGGGCAGAATCTGCCTGGAAAAGATGTTCTTCAGAGCTAAACCTATCCATCTACAAGGCGGCGACAAGAAAATACCACAAAGGAATTTTCCAAGCCAAGAAAAATTATTTTTCGGAGGCTATCAACGGTGCCATTAACCGCCCCCGTGAACTCTTCAAGATGGTCACCCAGACCATGGAACCAGAATGCATTGAAGCCCCCAGTTCGGACACACAAGAATTTTGCAATGAACTATCGGATTACTTCATTAATAAAATCGAGGCAATCCGTGAAAGCATTCAGCAAAACAATTCCCCCCTCAGCCCCCCCTGCAGCCTCTCACACAGCACCCATAGTAATTCTTCTATATCAGGTAAGTTTACCCTGGAACCCATCTCCATCGAGAACACTAAAAATGTCATTGCCGCTCTGCGTAATGGCACAGCGCCAAATGACATTATCCCCACAAAACTGCTGAAGGAATGCGCCTACATCCTGGCTCCTCCCATCACGCAGTTTATCAACCAGTCTTTTCTGGAGGGCATAGTGCCCTCACAGTTGAAAGAGGGTATAATCCAACCCATCCTGAAGAAACCCTCCCTGGACCCCAAGGACCCACTCCACCGCCGTCCCATAACAAGCCTCAACGTACTCTCTAAGATAATGGAGAAAGTAGTGGTACAACAGCTGCAACAGCATCTAGATACCTACAAGCTACTTGATCCATTGCAATCAGGCTTCCGTCCCGGACACGGGACGGAAACAGCATTGCTGAAAGTATGGGACGATGTTCTCAAGGCCGCAGACGAAGGAGAATCTTGTCTTCTAGTTCTGTTGGACCTAAGTGCCGCTTTCGACACTGTAGACCACAAACTGTTACTGACTCGGCTTGCTGAAGTAGCCAGAGTCGCAGAAGGCGATTTATCTTGGTTCTCCTCTTTTCTGGAAAACCGATCGCAAACAGTAAAGTTAGGACCTTTTACGTCTGAAAAATGCACAGTAACATGCGGAGTCCCTCAAGGATCGCCTCTGTCACCAGTGCTGTTTAACATCTATCTTCGTCCTCTTTTTGAGATTATCAGCAGCCAAAAACTGCTCTATCACTCATATGCAGATGACACGCAACTGTATTTCCGCATCTGCAACAGACAGGATCACCACCTCAATCTAGAGACATGTCTCTCTTTGATAGAGGACTGGATGACAAAGAGTTATATTAAACTCAATGGAGCGAAAACAGAACTTCTTCTGTTTCACGCCAAGCGCAGGAATCAACTTTCAACAGTGTGGACCCCCCCGCCTATTTTGGGCAAGCTCATCACACCTAGCGCCAAAGTCAAAAGCCTAGGGGTCATTTTTGACTCCTTTATGACAATGGACGCACAAATAGGGTCAGTAGTCAGCGGATCTCACCATCTACTGCGCCTACTACGTAGACTCACTTCGTTCATCCCTAAAGAAGACTTAGCGGTCGTGGTGGGAGCAGTTGTAAACTCCAGGCTGGATTATGAAAATGCCCTTTACCTCAGCCTCCCCAAGTACCAAATCGCTCGTCTGCAAGTCATTCAGAATACGGCCGCCAGACTTGTGACTGGGAAAAAACCCTGGGAATCCATCTCACCTTCACTGAGAGCCCTTCATTGGCTGCCAGTTAAAGACAGAATTGCGTTTAAAGCTCTCTGTCTTACGCATAGATGTGTCCATGGGAATGCCCCCCTTTATTTATGCGAAATAATAAAAGCGCATAATCCCAATCGCGTTTTGCGATCCATGAATCAGAACCTGCTCCAGGTTCCGAAAGCCAACTGCAAGTCCAAAGGAGAAAGAAGATTTGCGATCCAAGGTCCCAGACTATGGAACGCTTTACCAACCAGCATTCGGTTGGAGGAGAACCACCTAGCATTTAGGAAAAAGGTCAAGACTTTTCTTTTTTGATTGGCGATTCAGTTCGCATGTGCCGCGCTATATAAGTTTTCATTCATTCATTCATTCATGTTAACAATTTCCTTAATAATAGGTATTTTGTTAGTTTTCCATCTGTGCATTATTGCTGAGTGAGCATATAATAATATCTGCATGGCTATTGACCTCACTAAGGCGTGGAACGCGAACATATTAATACTCAATATTTGGTTTAATGTATATTCCAGTCACTTTTGAGGTTAGTTTGAATATCTCTGCCCAGAAGTTGAGAAGGTGTAGGCAAGACCACACCATGTGAATAAGTGTTCCTACTGGACTGCACCCCTCCAGCAGAGATTTGAGTTGGAGTTGGAAATTTTTTCTACAATAAATGGTGTTAAGTGCCATCTCAGGAGGAGATTCTTTGCTAGTTCCCAGTAGTTGCAGCATCTGCAGTACTGGTAACTGCATTTAATTGCTCCAATCTACTGGTGGTCTCAGCATACTTTCACTAGTTCATCTTCCCATTTGTGTAAGGGAGTTAATTTACTGAAGGTGGTTTAAGAATTTAAAGTGCAGTGGAGCAAGGTAAAACCTTTTCATTTAGAATTCTGATGGTGCCAAAATTTCCAAATCTTTGCTGGTATTGGGCAGGATGTACTCTTTAGGTTATTGCAAGAAGTGATTTGAATGTATGAAAATAGTTCTGTCTTTGGTGAAAAGTATTTGAGATGTAAATCCATGTAAATTTCATAAAAGGTATTCTAAAGGTATAGGGATGTCGAACCTTGTTAAATTGTTGCCACCACTTTTCTACAGGCATGACCAGGCCCATAATGTGACTTGTATGGTAGGATGATTGATATCTTTCCTTTTAAATTGGGGGGCATTAGCCATAAGTAGTGACAGAATAGATTTATTACTCATCCATGCCAACTGTAATTGACCCCATGGTTTCAGAGGGGTGCAGCTGAACCAGTTTTTGAGTTGGTCTAATGTTAATGCTATGTAGTAGTCAGAAAACAGGTATTCCTATAACTCCTACCAACCTATGTTTTCATTTGGATTTGAGGAGAGCATCTCACTTTACTACCTGCCCATATAAATTGTGACATCTGTATTTGCATAGTTGTAAAGAAGGAGGAGGGTATTGGTATAGGGAGCACCCTAAAGAAGTATATTAAGTTTGAGTAGTAGCATTTTGTATGCTAACAAGCAACCTGACTGTGACATGAGTTTTTTTAAGTCTGGACATTTATTGTTAAATACTGGAGATGAGTGGGAGAAAATTCACCTTGTACGATGTGTTATGCCGCGTACACACGATCACTTTTTGTGATGTAAAAAAAAAACGTCATTTTATCTCACGAAACAAAACGACGTTTTTCAAACTTCATTTTAAAAAACGACGTTGCGTACACACCATAGTTTTTCCAAAAAGCTCTAGCAAAGCGCTGTGACGTACACAACGTTCGACGGCACTCTGTTCCATTGAAGCTCCCGTCTCATAACTTGCTTCTGAGCATGCGCGGGTTTAAAAACTTTGTTTTAACCACTTAAGGACCCCCGCACGCCTATGTACGTCCACAACATGGCTCGTACAGGCACAAGGCCGTATATATACGGCCTCGCCTTTGTGCGCTTCGGGGGTCCCATCGGGACCCCCTCCGCGGCGTGCGGCGGTCCCCCTGGCTCTGGAAACGATCGCCGACGAGCGGGCGGATGTCCGTGTTTTCCGCCCCCCCCCCCCGCGATCGCTCCCAGCCAATGGGAGCGCTCCCCCTTCGTGTCAGTTCCTCCTCCTGTGTTTACACAGGAAGGAGGAAATGATGTCACCTCTCATCGCAGCGCTGTTTCCCACCGCTGCTGATGAGAGAAGACATCCACAGTAAGTGTGCACCAACACAACACTGACACACACACACATAGGCACATTAACCCCTTGTGATCACCCCCCCACCCCCCTGTCACAGTGTCACTGAATGCAGTGATCTAATCACTGCATTTAGTGTCAGTATGACAGGCAGTGTAAAAGTCAGTTAGTGTTAGGTTCAGGATAGCCCCCCCACCCCGCCCTAATAAAGTTTTAACCCCCTGATCACTGCCCTAGTTAACCCTTTCACTCCCTATTGCCAGCGTCACTAAGCGATCATTTTTCTGATCGCTGTATTAGTGTCACTGTTCCCGCTAGGTAGCTATTTTTTTTATTGCAATTTTTTTTTTTTACTAAAGACATGTGGCTGAATTAATTTTGGCCTAAATGTTTTACTAAAATTTAGTTTATTTGATTTTTTTTATAACAAAAATTAAAAAAATTGTGTTTTTTTTCAAAATTGTCGCTGTATTTTAGTTTATAGCGCAAAAAATAAAAATCGCAGAGGCGATCAAATACCACTAAAAGACAGCTCTATTTGTGGGAAGAAAAGGACGCAAATTTTGTTTGGGAGCCACGTTGCACGACCGCGCAATTGTCTGTTAAAGCGACGCAGCGCCGAATTGTAAAAACACCTTGGGTCATTTAGCAGCATATGTGTCCGGGTCTTAAGTGGTTAAACGTCGTTTTGCTCACACACGATAATTTTTTATGACACAAAAAACGACATTTTGAAAAACGACACAAAAAATTCAAGCATGTTCGAATTTTCTTTTTGTTGTTTTTTAGAAGACATAAAACAACGTTTTGCCCACACACAATCATTTTAAATTACGTTTTTTAAAACAACGTTTTTTTTCATCACAAAAAGTGATTGTGTGTACGCAGCATTAGATGGGATAGTTAATTGAATTCCAATGTATTGCAACGGTTTGTGGGGTCATGGGTAAGGAACTTTGTTTTGTAGAGTTCCTCATTAGGGATGAGCTTCACGTTCGATGCGAACACATGTTCGCATCGAACATCAGCCGTTCGATCGTTCATCGTTAACAAACAAATCGGGTCGTTCGCGCCAAATTCGAATGACCCATAATTCACTGCGGCGTTGCACGCTGATGATTGGCCAAGCATGCACCATGACCCCGCATGCTTGGCCAATCACAGCGCCCAAAAAACGAAGAGACCTAATTGGCCAAAGCCTGGGTGCTTTGGCCAATTAGGGCTCAGGGCTTTAGCACACGCCCCACACTATAAAAGGCCGCCTCCGCCTGACAGACAGTCAGTTAGAGAGAGAGAGATAGATAGAGACACAGGGGTAGATTCACATAGATCAGCGGATCTTTTGATCCGCGTGATCTATCTTTTTTACGATCCGCCTGTGCCAGTTTTTGAGGCAAGTGCTGTATTCAGAAAGCACTTGCCTCGTAAGTAGCCCTGGCGGATCGTAAATCCCCCGGCGGAATGCAAATTCCACGGCTAGGGGGAGTTTACTATTTAAATCACGCGCGTCCCCGCGCCAATCGTACTGCGCATGCGCCGCCGGCTAAATTTCCCAGCGTGCATTGCTTCAAATGACGTCGCAAGGACGTCATTGTTTTCGTCGTTAATGCAATTAACGTATGGCCGTATTCCCGAACGACTTACGTAAACGACGTAAAAAATTCTAAACTCGACGCGGGAACGACGGCCATACTTAACATAGGATACGCCGCACTTACCCCGCATATAGCAGGGGTAACGATCCGCCGGAAAAAGCCGAACGCAAACAACGTAAAATAAAAACGACGGCCGGGCGTTCGTTTTTGAATCGGCGGTTCTCCTCATTTGCATATTCGTCGCGTATAGTAATAGAAGCGCCACCTAGCGGACGGCGGGAGATTGCAGCCTAAGATCCGACAGTGTAACTCACTTACACCAATCGGCTCTAAGGGAGATCTATGCAGAACCTGATTCGAGGAATCAGCCGCATAGATCCGAGCGTCGGATCTCACAGATACGACAGTGTATCAGTAGATACACCGTCGTATCTCTATGTGAATCTACCCCACAGTGTCTTTTCAGATAGATAGATAGATAGATAGATAGATAGATAGATCAGGGAGGCTAGTAGTCAGTATAGTTAAATTTACAGTTTGTAGAGAATATATTGGCATCCCTAGGAGTTGTCAATATATTTATAAACTGTATAGCTTAGCTAGATCTGCTATTAGAATCTGTCAGGCAGGAGATTGTGCTTGATGCAGTGCTCTAACGTGTTGTATTGCTTGCATTAGGGTTTACCTTAAACATAGTACTCCGTGTTAGTCAACGTGTGCTAGTTAATTGCACATAGACACATTACCTGTTACTGCAAGTGTGCTATTTATTTGCACAGAAAGGCAGTTGCTGTTAATGCAAGTGGGCTATTGAATAGCACAGAAACGCAGTCACTCTGACCGTGCGTGTGCTGTTTAATACCACCTGAGCGCATTTGGTGTCACCACACGTGTGCTGTTACATACCACCTGAGCGCATTTGGTGTCACCGCATGTGTGCTGTTACATACCACCTGAGCGCATTTGGTGTCACTGCACGTCTGCTGGTACATACCACCTGAGCGCATTTGGTGTCACCGCACGTGTGCTGTTACAATACCATCTGAGCGCATTTGGTGTCACCGCACCCGTGCTGTTACATACCACCTAAGCGCATTTGGTGTCACCGCACGTTTGCTGTTACATACCACCTGAGCGCATTTGGTGTCACCGCACGTGTGCTGTTACATACCACCTGAGCGCATTTGGCGTCACTGCACGTGTGCTGTTACATACCACCTGAGTGCAGTTAGTGTCACTGTACGTGTGCTGTTACATACCACCTGAGCGTATTTGGTGTCACTGCACGTGTGCTGTTACATATCACCTGAGCGCATTTGGTGTCACTGCACGTGTTCTGTTACATATCACCTGAGCGCATTTGGTGTCATTGCACGTGTGCTGTTACATATCACCTGAGCGCATTTGGTGTCACTGCATGTGTGCTGTTACATACCACCTGAGCGCATTTTGTGTCACTGCACGTGTGCTGTTACATACAACCTGAGCGCTGTTAGTGTCACTGTACGTGTGCTGTTACACACCAACTGAGCGCATTTGGTGTCACTGCACGTGTGCTGTTACATATCACCTGAGCGCATTTGGTGTCACTGCATGTGTGCTGTTACATACCACCTGAGCGCATTTGGTGTCACCGCACGTGTGCTGTTACATACCACCTGAGTGCAGTTTGGTGTCACTGTACTGTGCTTTTACATACCACCTGAGCGCATTTGGTGTAACTGCACGTGTGCTGTTACATATCACCTGAGCGTGTGCTGTTACATATCACCTGAGCGCATTTGGTGTCACTGCACGTGTGCTGTTACATATCACCTGAGCGCAGTAGTGTCCACGTGTGCTGTTACATACCACCTGCGCATTTGGTGTCACTGCACGTGTGCTGTTACATACCACCTGAGCGCAGTTTGGTGTCACTGCAGTGTGTGTTACACACCTGTACGTGTGCACTGCACGTTGCTGTTACATACCACCTGAGCGCATTTGGTGCATAACTGCACGTGTGCTGTTACATATCACCTGAGCGCATTTGGTGTCACTGCACGTGTGCTGTTACATATCACCTGAGCGCATTTGGTGTCACTGCACGTGTGCTGTTACATATCACCTGAGCGCAGTTAGTGTCACTGTACGTGTGCTGTTACATACCACCTGAGCGCATTTGGTGTCACTGCACGTGTGCTGTTACATATCACCTGAGCGCATTTGGTGTCACTGCACTGTGTGCTGTTACATAGTGTCACCTGAGCGCATTTGGTGTCACTGCATGTGTGCTGTTACATATCACCTGAGCGCATTTGGTGTCACTGCACGTGTGCTGTTACATATCACCTAAGTTTGGTGTCACTGCACATATCACCTGAGCGCATTTGGTGTCACTGCATGTGTGCTGTTACATATCACCTGAGCGCATTTGGTGTCACTGCACGTGTGCTGTTACATATCACCTGAGCACTGCAGTTAGTGCTGTTACATATCACTGTAGCGTGTCACTGCTGTTGCTGTTACATACCACCTGAGCGCAGTTTGTGTCACTGCACGTGTGCTGTTACATATCATTTGGTGTCCTGAGCGCATTTGGTGTCACTGTACGTGTGCTGTTACATATCACCTGAGTGCATTTGGTGTCACTGTACGTGTGCTGTTACATATCACCTGAGCGCAGTTAGTGTCACTGTACTTGTGCTGTTACATACCACCTGAGTGCATTTGGTGTCACTGCATGTGTGCTGTTACATAGCACCTGAATAATATGTCTGGAAGGACAACAAAGAGAGGCAGATAGTCAAGAGGACAAGCATGCTCTGCATCTAGAGGTAACGCTGGTGGTGGATGTGGTGCATCCTCTTCAGCACGTGGCCGTGGCCGTGGCCGCTCGTCCTTCTTTTCGGGAGCTGGCCGTGTTGAGCCTCAACATGCTGAGAAATTAGTAGAGTGGATGACCACGCCGTCCTCATCCTCCTCATCCTCTCTCACACAGACTGATCTAAGTTTGTCTGGCAAAGCAGCTGCCAAGGCGTCCTCTTCCCTCTGCACAATGGCTTCACACAATACTTCCCTAGTCCCACCATGTCCTCCTGAGGAGTCCCCCGAACTGTTTCAACACAGTGTTGGGTACATGCTGCAGGAAGATGTGCAGCGTTTTGAAGACTCCGATGACGGAACACAGATAGAGGAAGGCATTGATGTGAGCCCAGGGAGAGGGGGTGGCCGAGAGGGACAGCAATCTGGGAGTGATGTTTCCCCAGCTGGAGCATACTGCCAGGTTGTTGACAGTGATGAGGAGGGAGGGGATGATGAGGTCACTGACTCTACCTGGGTGCCTGATAGGAGAGAGGAGGAGGAAGAGGAGGAGGAGGAGGAGGACGAGGAAGAGGCACAGGCACATCTCCAAAGAGGCAGGATGCCCTCCAGGGGTCAGTTTATGGGCACACCAACTGCATTACAGCGCACATCTACGGCGCTTGTGCATGGCGCTGCTGTGTCTGACCGGTACAGCAAAAATTCTTTGGTGTGGGCCTTTTTTGAAACATGTCCACAAGATCGTACCTTTGCTATTTGCAACATATGTCGCAAGCGTATCTCGCGTGGCAAAAACATCAACCGCCTGGGTACCACATGCTTGTCCAGACATATGTCGACTTGCCATGCAGCTCGTTGGCAAGCACACCAGAAAGACCCACACCAAAGACAAAAGCGTACACCCCCTTGCCCTTCTGGGACCTCCAACCCCACTAGACCCCCAGTCCTCTCTGAAGCCTGCAGTGAAGGTGTAGAAATAGGTGTGTCACAAGCTAGTAGTAGCGGGCAATCTACTGATAGTACCAGGCAAATTTCCCTGCCCCAGCTGCTGCAGCGCTGAAAGAAGTACAATCCCAGCCATCCACATGCCCAGCAGTAGACATGTGCACAACAAAAATTTTCGTTTATTTCTGTTTCGTTTCTGTTCGTTTATCGTGATTCGTAATGAGTCGTAATTTCGTAAGACGTTAGTTATCGTATTCGTACTCTTTAGTATTTTCGTAACACTTTTTTTTCCATTTCCGTTTTTTTATGTTAGTTTATTTTTCGTTGATTCGAGATTAGTATTTTCGTTAAATGTTGTATTCTGCCTCGTTCGTATTTTTACAATGAATTTATTCGTTTATTCGTTTTTACGTTGGTTTATTTTTCGTTGTTTTGATATTCGTATTTACATTATATTTTCCATAATGCCGCGTTTGTATTTTCGTAAGAAATAAATCTTCGTTGCTTTATGATCATTCGTATTTTCGTGTCTAATTTCATTTGATTATAACAACGTTCTTTTGTAGATTTTATTGCATTCGTAATTCTGTTAAAATACATTTTACGTTTATTCGACACACTACTCGTCGTAATTTTGTAAAACATCGTAATTTACTGCGATTGACTAACACAGATAAAGACACAAGGTCAAGGAGCCACATAAGAAAGAAGCTCTTCAGGGGAAGGGACAGCGCTGAGTGGCTATTGGTCACAGTACTAATGAAAGTGAATTTACATTATTTCATTTCCGTTTTCCGAAGATTCATAATTTATTTTTCATTAGTTTTGCTTTTCGTTTTTTATTCTTTGTTCGGCATTTCGGTTGTTTTCTTTTCGTTCTTCAAATATTAGTAAGTTTGCATTTTCGTTTATTTTTCGTAATTATGATTTTTTTTTTTTTGTGTTCGGTGTTTTCGTTATTTCTATGTTTTCGTTTCTTTTTTCTTTCGTTGTGTTGTTCTTTTACATTTAGTAGTTTCGTATCTTCGTAGTTTTCCATATTCGTTATTTTTGGAATTATCGTTATTCGTTATTATTTGCACTAAACCATTCGTTTATTCGTAGGTTAACGAATCAACGAAAATAACGAATAATGACGGAAAACGTATTCGTAACGAAAAAAATTGCACATGTCTACCCAGCAGTTGAATGCTAGCTTAGCGAAATTGCTAGCACTTCAACTGCTACCTTTTCAGGTGGTAGATTCTGCCCCCTTCCGCGAGTTTGTGCAATGTGCAGTACCTCAGTGGCAAGTACCAAAACGCCACTTTTTCTCTCGGAAGGCGATTCCGGCTCTCTACCGGCATGTGGAAGGCAATGTCCATGCCTCGCTGGACAGGGCGGTCAGTGGTAAGGTGCATCTTACTGCTGACTCATGGTCCAGCAGGCATGGACAGGGATGTTACCTGTCTTTTACGGCCCATTGGGTGACTCTGCTGGCAGCTGGGAAGGACGCAGGGCAAGGTACAGCAGTTTTGGAGGTTGTTCCACCACCACGCCTCCAAAACACTACTACTGCTTGTGACACACCTCTCTCCTCCACCCCCTCCTCTTCGTCTTCCTCTGTGGCCTCTTTCTGTGCTGATGTTTCCTCAGAACCAGCCGTGCTCCGTAGGCGTACGAGAGGCTACGCAGGAATGCAGGCCAAGAGATGCCATGCGGTGCTAGAGCTGGTGTGCTTGGGAGCCACACTGGGGAAGAGGTTCTTTCAGCTCTGCAGGGGCAGGCTCAGAGGTGGTTGACGCCACGCCAGCTGAAGCCTGGAATGGTGGTCAGCGATAATGGTACCAACCTCCTCTCTGCCCTGCGACAGGGAAAACTCACCCACGTGCCCTGTTTTGCGCATGTCCTGAATTTGGTGGTGCAGCGGTTCTTGGGCAGGTACCCGGGCTTACAGGATGTCCTGAAGCAGGCCAGGAAAGTCTGTGTGCATTTCCGGAGGTCATATAATGCCACTGCTCGGCTGACTGACCTCCAAAGGGAATACAACCTGCCCAAGAACCGCCTAATTTGTGACATGCCCACCAGATGGAACTCTACGTTGGCCATTCTGCAGCGGCTGCACACGCAGCAGCGGGCCATCAATGAGTACCTGTGCCAATATGGCAGCAGAACTGGGTCAGGGCAGCTAGGTTTTTTTTCCCCATGCCAGTGGGCCTTGATCAGGGATGCATGCACTGTCCTGTCACCATTTGAGGAGGCCACGAGGATGGTGAGCAGTGACAGTGCATGCATCAGTGAGACTGTCCCTCTTATTCACATGTTGGAGCACACGCTACATGGAATAATGGACAGGGCCCTTGAGGCAGAACAGAGGAAGGAAGAGGAGGACTTCCTTACCTCTCAAGGCCCCCTTTACCCAGACAGTGGGCCTGCTTGCCCACCTAGCACACAGGAAGAGGAGGAGGAGGAGGAGGAGGAGGATTGTATCAGCAGCATGGAGGTGGAGCCTAGCACTCCGCATCAGCAGTCTTCAAGGGATCATTTACAGTCCCAAGGAACACGTGGACTTTTACATGGCTGGGATGTGGTGCCTGTGGATCCTGTCGTCCTCAGTGACCCAGAGGACTGTGCCCCGAATGCCTCTGTAAACCTACTCTGCATGTCCTCCCTGATCCTGCAAAGCCTGCGTAAGGATCCTCATGTACGTGCTATCAAGGAGACGGATCATTACTGGCTGGCAACTCTCATTGATCCACGTAACAAGAGTAAGGTTGCGGACCTTATGTTGCCATCGCAGAGGGAGCAGAAAATGAAACTTCTGCGGGAGACCTTGCAGAAGGGTCTGTGCAATGCGTTCCCAGAACCGGGGGGGATTACCAAAACCTGGCTCTGGGCGACGTCTTGCTGAGGCTTCGGTGAGCCACAGAAGGAGCGGTGGAGAAGGTGGCCGTCTGACAGATGCCTTCAGACAGTTTTTTAGTCCGCAGCCCCAAGGTCTGACCGGTTCCAGCAACCATCGCCAGTGTCTGGTTTACAAGGTCCGGGAATACCTAGGGGCAAGATCCGACTTGGACTCCTTCCCCACCGAAAATCCTCTGGCTTACTGGGTCTTGAGGATGGATCACTGGCCAGAGCTTGCACAGTACTCAATTGAGCTACTGGCTTGCCCTGCATCCAGTGTTCTTTCAGAACGCACATTTAGTGCTGCTGGAGGCTTTGTTACCGATCACAGGGTGCGCCTCTCCACTGACTCTGTTGATCGACTGACCTTCATCAAAATGAATCAGGCTTGGATCAACACCAGCTACCAAGCACCTGATGCTGATGTTACTGAATAATATTTTTTTGTTAAAATGTCGGATCCCTTTTAGACTGTGTATGCTGATGCTGAGTGACTGTCCTCTTATGCTGCTGATGGAATATCCTTCTCCTCACTTTTCTTGCTGATAGCTAGTAAGAAATTTTGTGTTTCTGGGCTCCGCCACCAGTGCCTAAGGCACAATTTTTCTGCCCCTGTTTAACAGGGGCGCCTAACAACAATTTTTGATGCAATATTTGCATGTGGCTGCTTGTTGCGCTCCAATTGGAGTTATTGGGATGGGTTGCAGTGTTGTGTTGTGCCCAAGGCACAATTTTTCAGCTCCTGTTTAACAGGGGCGCCTAACAACAATTTTTGATGCAATAATTTGCACGTGGCTCCTTGTTGCGCTCCAATTGGAGTTATTGGGAGGGGTTGCAGTGGTGTGTTGTGCCCAAGGCACAATTTTTCAGCCCCTGTTTAACAGGGGCACCTAATAACAATTTTTGATGCAATAATTTGCACGTGGCTCCTTGTTGCGCTCCAATTGGAGTTATTGGGAGGGGTTGCAGTGGTGTGTTGTGCCCAAGGCACAATTTTTCAGCCCCTGTTTAACAGGGGCACCTAATAACAATTTTTGATGCAATAATTTGCACGTGGCTCCTTGTTGCGCTCCAATTGGAGTTATTGGGAGGGGTTGCAGTGTTGTGTTGTGCCCAAGGCACAATTTTTCTGCCCCTGTTTAACAGGGGCGCCTTACAACAATTTTTGATGCAATAATTTGCACGTGGCTCCTTGTTGCGCTCCAATTGGAGTTATTGGGAGGGGTTGCAGTGTTGTGTTGTGCCCAAGGCACAATTTTTCAGCCCCTGTTTAACAGGGGCGCCTAATAACAATTTTTGATGCAATACTTTGCACGTGCCTCCTTGTTGCGCTCCAATTGGAGTTATTGGGAGGGGTTGCAGTGTTGTGTTGTGCCCAAGGCACAATTTTTCTGCCCTTGTTTAGCAAGGGCGCCTAATAACAATTTTTGATGCAATAATTTGCATGTGGCTCCTTGTTGCCCTCCAATTTGAGTTATTGGGAGGGGTTGCAGTGTTGTGTTGTGCCCAAGGCACAATTTTTCAGCCCCTGTTTAACAGGGGTGCCTAATAACAATTTTTGATGCAATACTTTGCACGTGGCTCCTTGTTGCGCTCCAATTACAGTATGTTTGAGGGGTGTCCTTTTCTCTAAAATTTTTCTTTCACAAAACAATAATGGGCCCCCACCACCGCTAAAATATTCGACATATTGTTGCCACACAGCACGTGCGCAAGCAGTATTATTTCCCTTTTTTTTATAGTCCTCTAATGTTGTGCAGGGACATTTCTAAACACGTGCCACTACTATAGACACCCAGGTGTGATATTTAAAGGAATTTTTTTTTCACTTTAAGCAGCATTAAAATGGCTGCTCCGGAAAAAACGGCCGTTTTTAAAACTTTTTTTTCCATTGATACATGTTCCATGGGGCAAGACCCGGGTTCTGAACGACGTTTTCCAACATTAAATTGAATTTTGGTCTTTAAAATGATCGTTTTTGAATTCGAACGTTCAGGTCCCATAGACTTCAATGGGGTTCGAAAAGTTTGTGCTAACCCGCGGTCTGTTCGAACGTTCTGGTGCGAACCGAACCCGGGGGTGTTCGGCTCGTCCCTAATCACTACAAGCCTTACTAAGGAGATAAGAGAACTAGGACAGCGAACATCAGCACTAGAATTAAGGACTGACGATTTGGAAAAATGTACAGCTGATTTCTCCTCAGAAATCGATAACCTTAAAGAGGAGAATTTGACTCTACAAACAAGATTGGAAGATTACGAAAATCACGTGAGAAGGTCAAATATTCGCATTAGAGGAATCCCTAAAACAGTGATTGATTTACAGGCCACAATGACTGCTCTTTTTCAGGAACTGCAACCGGGAATACCGGTGGAGCGACTTGAAATGGATAGGGTACACAGAGCCCTTGCTCCAAAAAAAAACAGATGGCCCGCCACGCGATATTATCGCAAAATTTCATTACTACCGGACCAAAGAACTACTAATGAATGCAGCAAGGCATAAAAATACGTTGCAATTTCAAGGGTACAATTACCAACTTTTTGCCGATCTGTCGCAGCTAACTATCAACAAAAGAAGGGCTCTGAAACCACTCCTCCAAATATTGCAACGCAACACCATCATCTACCAGTGGGGCTTCCCCTTCTATGTGAGATTCTCATACCTAAACCACAAATATACTTGCCGTAGCGCTATGGATTTGCGAACTACTCTGCAGAATGTGGGGCTGATGAATGCCGTCCATGATGCCTCAGACTCTCACCGAAAGTACTCCTCACATCCTGACAAGTGTAAGGCCGCGTACCTATGTCCGCTCGGTCCGATGGACCGTTTCAGCAGACAAAACAGATTTCTCCACCCGACAGATTTCAAAGCATGCTTTGATCTATCCGGTGGGAATCTGTCCGCCCGACATGTCTGCTGGTTAGAGCAGACATGTCGGCTCCCAAATGGATTCGTGCACTTCCTGTTGACGTGGCGGTGACGTGGCGGCGTCAACGTCACCGTGTCACTCTTTGATCCGATGGTGTGTACACGCCATCGGATCAAACTCCCGATCGGACATATCCGATGGAAATGGTCCGCGGACCGTTTTCATCGGATATATCCGATCGTGTGTACGCCGCCTAACTCCTTTTCTGCCTCCAGAGAAAATGGGGATCATAGTCCCAACGAGAGACTTCGCAAGTCGTCACCTGTTCCTGATCCCTGTGACTCTATGGACTGAATAGGATCACAAACTGTGATTATTTCCTTTTCTTCCTTTCTCTGGGAATCTGCTTGACCCTGTTGGTCTTGATCTTATTTTGGCCCCCATATGACTGCCTGGTAACATTTTTATTTCAGTAAAGCATAAGTTATTGTTGCAGTTATTTTCTACAGGTTCTCCTCTACTGTTATTAACCAATATTTTATTTCCAGGTATTGATCAGGTCCATCTTTAAATTTCAGTTGTAATAGGTTATTAATAAACTTTGGGGATGACTAGTAGACGTCTCTAATCCTCCAGGCTCGCCTTTTCCCTATTCTCTTGATTCTCCACTGTCCCTCAGTTAGTAAGTGTTCATTACTACCTGGTCTATTAATTTTGTTTTAATTTTACTCAATGTTTGTAAGAATGTAATTTAATTGGTTGGCTCCTCAGGTTCCGTGGGACTGTTCTTTGCGCCTCCCTTTGCTACCCTCGTCCGCCTGCGGACGGTCGACAGTAGCACATGTGCCCTTGGAGGGAGACTTTCTCTCCCCTCAACGGAAATGTCATGAACTTATACTTTTTCTGCTTTTTTTTTTGAATATATCTAAAATGTACTTTTTCCCTGAATCTTATTTTTTTTCTTTTTTTACCCCCATATCCAATTTCTCCTTGCGTCCCGAAAGTGGTCTCTTTCTTTGTTATTCCATGTCTGGGCAACAGAGATCTGACATTTTTTTAATACCATGAACATACTGTCCCTTAATGTCCAAGGTTTAAATATCCCGCAAAATGCACCAAAGCCTTTCGTACCTTTAGTTTCAAAAAAGCACATGTCATATGTCTTCAAGAAACACATTTCACACCATCATCCACTCCCAAATTCTTTAGTAGGTCCTACCCGCAAGTTTACAAAGCCTTGGCCTCCACAAAGAAAAGGGGTGTGCTTATAGCATTTCACAGTAGTACCCCGTTCTCAGTTATTAAGGAGATCAAGGATTCGGAAGGCAGATACTTGATCCTAACAGGGCATTTTTTATTATGCTCCAAACGAAAAACCTCATCTGCTGCAGGCCATCGATTCACATAAAAAAGGGACTGTAGTGTTGGGTAGAGATTCCAATCAGACCATCTTCCCTTTTTTAGACAAGTGGCCAATCCCACAAACCCAAAAAGCTGATAAACAATCCTTTTCAAAACTAATCGCAAAGTACAACCTAGTGGATTCCTGGCGCGAAGTGAATCCAACTAAAAGGCAATACACTCACTATTCCTATCCCTGTCAGTCATTCTCAAGAATAGACCACATTTTTATGCCTATAGGTATGAAGCCGGAAATATTAAACTCCAACATTTTACCCATCCCATGGTCTGACCATAGTGCAGTCTTCAATACCATAGCATCTACAATACCGAAAACGCGTGACGCCACGTGGCTGCTTAAAGACTTTTTACTCAAAAACCCATTATATAAACAGAATATTGAAACTGCACTACGGGAGTACCTAACATTTAATTCCACTCTGGATATTTCCCCAACTACTTTATGGGAAGCCTATAAACCTGTTCTCCGTGGTATATGTTTAGGCCAAGCTAATTTATGTAATAGAGAAAGAAAAGCCTTGTACCATACCCTGGAAACCAATTTTAACTCCTGTCATATGGCTTTCCAGCAAAATCCCTCTACATCATCCAGATTGCGACTAGAGAAAGCTGGAATTTGATCTATTCCTTACTGAGTCAGCGGATAGAATATTTAAAAAATCAAAACATAATTATTTTTTTATAAATGCAAACAAACCAAATACACTTCTAGCCCGAACATTGAAATCCTGTCAAAATAATAATAAACCAATTCGCCTTAAGCTTTCAAGAGGAGTATACTCTACTAACCCTGTGAAAATCTTACAAAAATTTCAAACACAGAAAGTCTATACTCGTCTAATAATGAGTTGGATCAATATAAAGCAAACAGCTTTTTCTCTCAGCTCTACCTTCCTGCATTATCCAAGGCCCAAATGGAAATAATGGAGGAACCGGTGTCTAGTGAAGAAGTGTCCCAGGCTATTAAAACTTTGAAAGTAAATAAACGACCAGGGCCTGATGGGTTTTCTGCCCTCTACTACAAAACCTTTACAGATATCCTGTCACCAATTCTAACAAATACCTTTAATTCTCTCTTGGATAACCATTCTTTTAGCAAAGAACCCTTAATTGCAATTATCTGCATGCTGCCTAAACCACATGCAGACGATTCAGTTTGGTCAAACTATCGCCCCATCTCTCTGCTGAATATCTATGTGAAAATTTTTGCCAAAGTTTTAGCAACCAGATTAAATATGATAATTGGCAAACTAATACACTGTGATCAAACTGGTTTCATCCCTATCCAACAAGCTGGCGATAATATTAGACGTGCTGCTCTTCTATCCCATGCAGATAAAACGCATCAAATACCCTCGTGTTTTCTTTCTTTCGACATAAAAAAAGCATTTGATACAGTTTCATATATGCAGTTCGCTCTTAGGAAATGGGGCTTTGTCCCACATTTTATGGGTTGGATTGCAGTACAGTACCACAATCCCAAGGCCTATATTAAATATGCCGGTTACAAATTGGAAGAGTTTAATATACGGAGAGGGACTCGTCAAGGGTGTCCTCTATCACCAATATTACTTGCTTTAATTATCGAACCTCTAGCACAAAGGATAAGGATGGAACCAATGATCACGGGTATAGAGCTAGGCGGATGTCACCACAAAATAAGTCTATTTGCGGATGATATACTCTTATTTTTATCCTTACCGCAGATATCGGCCCCTAATCTAATGCGGATACTTCACGAAATTCTCCCACATTTCCGGCCTCACAGTTAATAACCAAAAATCCCTGGCACTGAATATTTTACTCAGTGACACGGTGAAACAAAATTTACAGTCCTCACTGCCCTTTAAATGGGCAGACCGTAGTATACCATATCTGGGTATACACCTTACAGCTAATGAAACATGCATTGTCATTTTGGGATAGGTACAAAACCTCTCATGGATTGCAATCCCCACACATTCCGCTTCTTTCCTTTTATAAAAATCCAACCTGTTATCCAGCATGGGTATTTCCAAGAACTTTTAAGGCTTGGATCAGGGCTGGTATTATGTGTTTATATCACATAGCATCAACAACTACAATTCAACCTTTTCCAGACCTTTGTGAGGCATAAGGCCTCCCCACTACAGAAATTATCACCTTCACCTATACCTTCAAATCAAAAACTTTTATGGACCTTCCCTTAGCTTTAGCGATAATTTAAATAACATTACCAAATTTGAAAGGATATGTCTCAAAGATCCACATGCCAAAGGTCGTATTTCAATAATTTATTCTCAATTGATCACTAAAAAAAATACTATAATACCTTCTTATATTGCTAGATGGGAATTAGACCTGGAATGTAAAATTAATAATGAAACCTGGGCAAGCATTTGGTCTAGTACTAGCTCTTCATCTATAAATGTATCGGCAATGGAAACATCATATAAAGTGCTTTCCCGCTGGTACCTGGTTCCCAATTTATTAGCCACATCTGGTGGCAGTGTCCACTTGTAAGGAAATTCTGGGAAGAGATTTTTAGAATCGCGTCTAAAATATTTGACTGTATTATATTACCACATCCAATGACGGCCTTACTTAACATTAAACCAGAAACCCTTTCTCGGAATCAGCATAAGTTATTTCTTTTGTTTATGATAGCCGCAAAACAGTTAATAGCTAGTGCATGGATTTTACCTGCATTACTGTTGTCGGAAGCTGAAAAAAGAATGAATTTTTTTTATACGTACATGCTAAACTAGAAGCTCTAGACAAAAATGGATTGGAAAAATTTGATAGCATATGGAAACCCTGCGCCATATACTATACGTCAGACACTTTTGACTCAAGAGTTCTCATGTCATGGTATTGATACCCTTTCATGGATAATAGTGAAATAAAATAAATGAAATCCACCTTCGGAACACCACTACCCTCTCCCTTCCCTCCATTAGTTCCCATTCCCATTTATTAGTAACTTTTTTTATTTATGTTTATTTATATCTGTATAATACTTCAACTCCTACAACAGTATAATTATTATTGCATTTATCTGTATTTCAATGCTGTATCTCATTCTAGGTTGTTGTCATCTGACATACTATAACTGTAGTAATCTATTACTTTAAAATAAAAACATTATAAACGAAGAATTAAAAACTTTGCAAATGTCTAAATGTCCCTTGCAAAATGATGATGCCTTTTTCCAGATTTTATTTAAGAAGGAATTTTTTTTTTTAGTGGTAGGAAGGTATAGGTTGACTATTGTATAAGTGACCTTATTTATTTTGCAGATTAGGATGATAAATCTGCCAGAAGTCTCTGTGTGGACCTCCAGTTGTGTCAATTGTTGAGCCTTTAATGGCTATTGCTACTCCTCTTTTTTTGAGGGTCCATTTGCCATAAATGTTTGGAAATTGATGGTGCTTGAAAACTGGTGGTTTGTGGGAGTCAAGGTGTGTCTCTTGGTAGCCCATGATTTTGCAATTGAGACTACAGGCTTCTTTACAAGCCATTCACCTCTTGTGTGGGCTATTCAAGCCTTTAACGTTCATGGAGGAAATTTTGAAGACCATGGGCCAGATTCACAGAGCCCTTACTCCGGTCTATCTCGCGTTAGACCGGAGTACTTTCAAATTACGCGCGTCGTTTCATTAGTCTGAAGCCTCAAACCATGAAACGACGGCTTTGGGCTTCAATCCGACTGGCTTACGTGTTCGTACGCCTTCGGTTCTACGCTGCAATAATTTTGCGGCCGCTGGGTGGAGTTCCCGTCGTTTTTCTGCGTCGGGGTATGCAAATGAGCATTTTCCGACGATCCACGAAGTTACGAGCGTCGTTCGCAATCTCTTACGGCATCTATAGTCATCTTTTTGCCGCGTAAAGTTATTCCAGCTTTTATCTGGTCTAGTTTTAGACAGCCCATGTTAAGTATGGCCGTCGTTCCAGCGTCGAATTTCAACGTCTTTTTAAAAAAATTTACCTAAGTCGTCCGGGAATAGGAATGTACGTAAACGACGCTACTCAAACAAAAAATGACGTAACAACGTTATTTCGCGCAATGCACAGCGGGAAATTTCTGAACGGAGCATGCGCAGTTCGATCGCCGCGGGGACGCACCTAATTTAAATGCTTCACGCCCCCTAATCGCGTATTTCGATTCTGCCGCGAGAAATACACTGCGCCGCCGTACCTTACGGGCCGTAATCTACCTGAAGTCGTCGTAGAGCCAGGTAAAATACGGCGGCGTAGTGTATCTCTGATACTCTGCGCCAATGTAATTGTACCTGAATCTGGCCCCATGTTTGTACAGTGTTAGATTGTAGAATAAGTTGTTTTGTTACCTTATAGAGTAAAGAAATGACAAAGCAGTAGATGTTAGACATGTGCACACTGAAATATTTTGTTTCGTAATTTCATTTTTGTCCGAATTTTTTTTAATTTATTTTGTTTTTATTTTGTTTTTATTTATTTAGTTTTTCGTAAAAAAAATGCATTCGTCCGAAAATCCAAATTAAGGTCGAACCTGTCATTGAAGGCTTATGGTGTCTATCGAATGTTCTAAGAAAAAAAAAAAAAAGAAGATTTGACAATCTTCTCTATATGTCAAATCTTTTCTCTCTATGTAGAATAATATTGGACTAATAGAGTTAAGGTTAGGCACATTCGACCGTAACAAAAAGGAAAATAAAGCATTTGTTTATGTCGGATCTTTCGGTTTTCGTTTTCTGTGCTTTCGTTATTGTTTGGTAAAACGATAACGAAAATACCTGAAATTCGGATGAAAATGCATTCGGACTAAAACTAATGCACATGTCTAGAAGATATGAATTACCTGGTAGTTGGATGCTTTGGGTCATGGATAATAGAGCTTTTCGAAGATGGGTTGACAGGATAGAAGTTTTGTGCCATTAGATAGGCTTCCGGATGGTGAAGAGTTGTAAGTTACAAACTGTAGCAGATATACTGTAAAAAAATTAACAAAGATAAACAAAGGGTAAAAACAGATGATTCTGTGATAGAATCTGTGCGGAAATACACCTGCTCAAACTAGCGGGGTTGAAAAGTAGTAAACAATGTGGCTTTCTCTTGGGCTACCAGAGATAAGGTTATTCACTCTATGGTGATGAAGCACATGTATTAACCCACCTTGGTATCCACTATCTGACTAATCCCAGGTAGTTGGGGGAGAGTGCGGAGGATCTGCATCAGTTGGACCTTGGGATTCTAGTATGTTCCAATATTGCAGTAGATGTATTTCCTCTTTCACAGTGGTATCTACAAAGGTGGTGTCATCTTTTGTAATAAGCAATTTGGAAGGGTACAGCCAGCGATAGGCAATGCAGTGTTGTGTAGTGGTTTTGTGATGTCTGCATTGCTGCATTGTAAAAGCTGATAAATCAGCAAAGAAAGGCAGATCTTGTGAACTGTGCGGTATAATATTATATTTTGATTTCTTGTGACCTTCTTTTGATATAAAAAAAATGTATTCTTGCAATGGTACTGTATCTCTTGGTAGGTGAAAGGGGATATGTCTGGGTCTTGATAACCTATGAATATAGTCAAGAAAAGAAGGGGGGAATTTGGGACTTTAAATGAGGCACATATGTGTCGTGCCTCCTTCCCTATTTGAGAATATAAGCGGAAAGTTTGGACTTTAGATGAGGCCATAGACAGAGTGGAGGTGCATGAATCAAAGTGCATATTTATTGATCATAAAATTGTACAAAACATATCAATAAAAAAGACATTGTAACAAACATCATTCCATATTTGTTCACACAGCCATATGTATGGGTTTGTGAACTATGGGCACCAAGAGTACATGAGTATATAACAACTTGCGCCACATTGGTAGATACATTCAATGATACATATATGTACATGAAACATCAAAGCGGCATATGCGAAAAAATAAATAATATAAATTTATATACAAGTAAGGACATCATAAATAGTGGGTAGATGAATTTCTCCGTTTATAGTATAGTGTGGACAAATATCTGCATCCCAACGACGCGTTTTGTGTAAAGAGAACACTCATCAGGGACGGATGTTCAGAGATATCTACAAAATATGATAGTATAATTGGTATGATTGTAACTCATGGTAGCAGGGAAAGGCATTGCGGCCCGACCCAAATACTTACATGGAGTCACGGAAATGAGGATTGGTGAATATAAAACCAAGGCCAGGGTAATGGTCTGTCCCGGGAACAGAGGTGATGAAGCAGCGTGCCAAAGGGGTGCATACACAGAAACCCCCTCACACCATGCACAGGAACCAGGTTGCTGGAGAGCATTAGAGCACCAAATGCTATTTATTTTTTATTTTTGGAAAACATGCCTATACAGTACATATGCCGAAGGGGAAGAATTCAATGCTGCAATAATAGACTGCATTGGTCCCCTTATTCCAAATGTTTCCAAAACTTTATGAAGTTATCCCCAATGTACTCTGTCAAGGGCCTTCTCTGCATCCAATACAAGGAGCAGAGAAGGCTTTTCTATTAAGTGCAAGAGGTTAACCATCCTCCTGCTTGCATCCGATGCTTATGGGCCAGATATAAATCCCACCTGGTCCTGATTTATTAGGCTTGGTAGAACTTCAGCCAATCGATTAGCTATCAATTTAGCATATACTTTCAAATCTACGTTTAGCAAAGAGATGGGGCTGAAGTTCTGTAGTATGTTTGGTTCTTTTCCTGGTTTAGGCAGGGTGATTATAGTAGCTGTTAACATTTCAGGGGGAAAATTTGCTTTGGACATAGCAGTATTAAAGACATGTAGCATATGTGGTGTTAGAATAGATCCAGAGAGTAACCATCGGGTCCTGGGGATTTGTTTTTGGGCAGACTTTTGATCAATTTAAAAAATTTGGGGATCGTAAAAGGTTAATTTAGCATGGTTAGATCTGACTGAGGTAGTGTAGGTAGGGAAACTGACGCTAAGAAATCAGAAATAAATTCTTCTGAGGGTTGTGGAGTATTGGCGTAATTTTTTTTTAAATTTCAATACATTTTTATTAGGTTTTTAGAGAAGACAATATACAAAAAGAAAAAAATGATACCATAATAAGCAACATTTGACCTTGACATTGCAATTATACACTGGACAATGGTACATCTATAAAACCGTTGAGAATAGTTGGAAGGCGTAGCCGTAGGTAGAAGCCCCAAATGAGTCTATGCATTCCTAAGTATATATACGTCTGTAGGAAGGAGGGACAGAGGCACCCCCGACACCCCTAATGGGATCAGACTGTGTACTTATTGGGAGGGCCCCCCATCTTACCCCAAACACCACACAGTCCCATGGGAGCAGACCACCACCACCGCAATTAAGAGTATCAGGTCAATATAGAAGCAGACAAAGGAACTATTAACAAAGAGAGAAAAGAGAAAGAGAGAAGAAAAGAAAAAAGAAAAAAAAAAGGATAAGGAAAGAAAAGAGAGAGGGAAGGAGGAAACAAGGAACAAAACCACATCAAGCTGTAAACAACTAAAGTCAGATCCACACAGATACAAAGATATCAATTAAGTACAAGGAGATATTAATGTTCAATCAAGTTTCAATTTATACCATTCAGTCCACGATCTCCACCGCTCGCAAGCCAAAAGGAATCTGCCCTGAGATGCCGCAAACATCAGTTCGTAAACAATATGGGTGTTGATTATTGCAATTATTTCTTTTAGCGTTGGAATGGTCTGCTCTCTCCAATGACGTGTGACAGCTAATCTGGTGCCCAGTAATATATGGGAAATAATCGCTCTAACTGATCTTGGGAGAGTGTCCACTCCTATTGAAACAATAGTCATCCCCGAGGATTTAGGCACTCGCATGCCCACAACCTGAGTGGCTAGGACGAAAATTTCACTCCAAAGTGGGCGTATGCAAGGACAGTCCCACATTATGTGAAACAAAGTTCCCACAAAGCCATCTAGTGGAGGCATATGTAGTTCACAAAGTCTGCCGCCATTGCTCTGAAGGGTAAGAAATACCCAAATCCCCCTCCCAAGCTACAATATTGGGGGATTTTGCAAACACTAACTTATTATTCAAAACGTTGTAAAACAGGGAAATCCCCTTGAGATTAGTTGATTGTTTAGTGAGGTAAAGTGCGATCTTCCAAGGTAATTGGAAAGAAAGTGTGGGATTAGTTTTAAGAAAGTGGCCTATTCGTAGGAATGTGAAGTAGTCAGACTCTCCTAATCCAAACTCCATTTGGAGTGATCTAAAAGTTTTCCTGGTAGGTCCTATCATCAAATCCATGATATTAATAATTCCCTTGTCTGTCCAATGAGTAATGTTTACACCAGTAAGGGAAGTTAACGACAATGGAAAGGACGACGTAGGAGGATGCATCTGAGATAATTTTAGTAATACATCCCAGACCATCGTAGGGGACAATCTATCTGGGGGCCTGGAAAGAAGTATTGTCAACATAAAAGATTATACAGGCTGCCAAGAGGTATCTGGGCTTCCTCCAGTTCCTGCCACCTCGTAGAGGAAGATTTGGGGAACCAAGTTCTCAGTTGTGCTAAAACGGCGGCTACATGGTAGTCCTTAATCACCACATTCCCCACACCACCCACCCCTCTAGAGGCTATAGAATTCCTAAATGCCCACTGTAACAGAATGAACCGTGACGGACTGAGATATTCCTATGTCTAGGGTCACCTTATGTCCACTAGGGCCATAGGGTGACAAAGAATCATAATTCATATATTACATGAGATGGGACATTAATAATAATTCATATTGCAGGACTGGCATATTACAAAAGTGGTTCATGTGGACTTAAGACTAGGTTACCCAGACAGTGACACATCCCTCTGTATAATAGGCTTTTGAAATGTTAAGTGAAGTTGGCTCTTCAATGTGAAAGACTCTTTCATTGTGTGAAGCTCTCTGTTTTACCCTATTGTGCTATTCTAAAGGTTAATTGAATTCTATGGATACAGGAATGTATTAATGCTCAGGTGTGATAGTATTTGGTTTTGATGTCATCCTCTCTGAGTTAACTCTATTGATGATGCGGTGCCGACGTGTCTACATAATTAGCTTACCTGAATGCCTTTTTATGTGATTGAAGCCCCCCCATGGTGTGAAGGGGGGTGGAGATTGTATTGTCCTGTGATTAACTGTATTATGCTTGAAACTGTATAAGAAGCTGAGAAAATACCAATACATGGGTCATATCTTTTGAAGCAAGTACGGAGCTGAGTCTCGTCTTATTCTGGGAAAGGATATGGATCGTGTATGCAAGATTGTCGCAGTGTGTCAGATAAGCTTGTCGTGGTTGGATGGAAGGTCGTAAGCGGTGGTGACCGTTATACCCACCTTGCCTTTTTGCCTTTCCATAAAAACTTATTGATTAGGGCCTGGATCTTGGTAAAAAACTCTAAGAACTGTGTCCATTACTGGCTTATTACTAGTAGGGAAAGTGGCAATGGACTCCGGCAACTCACGTGTGTCATCCCTGGATTCCAGCACAGGACTCATTGCAGGGCTGCACCCAGCGCCATCCAGCCTCATCTTAGCCTTGGCCAGGTTATTAGAGGGAGATGGGGTAGACAGAGGGTCCCCGGTGGTAGAGGGGTGCAAACTGCCGTGAGATGGGGCTCCGTTACCACTTTTGGCCTGGTAGTTAGGTTCAGGAGTCAAAGCCACACTGGCACCATTTTGCCTACCTCCATCCCTCGCCACCGTGAACAGGTCCATCAGGCGCTGAGGCTTTGCGGAGCCCTTCCGCTTGTTGGTCATCTTCCCCGCAGGTGCCCCGGGCAGATTGCTTGCTGGAGAAGTTGAAATGGTGTCCTTTTCAGGCCGTATAGTGCACTTATATGCCCGTGGATGCCAGAGCTCACTCACCAAGCTACCATCCGTCTCCATAGCAGGCCACGCCCCTGGCGTAATTTTTTTTTAAATTGTAAAGCGATTTATAATATTCACTGAACACATCAGCTATTTTTTCGGATTAGTAGATAGTCTGATACCTGTGTTGGGGTTCTGCATATGGGTGATTTGCACTTTTAGTGATTGTAAAGATTTATTGTGTTGGGACAATATGAGGAACCTGTCTAACCTGGAATATTTGTTTGCGTGTAGTGTGAGGCATGGATTTTTTATTAGTATCTTCCAAGTGTTTTATGGAGATCTTTTAGGTTGTCCATTCCCATTTTGTTTTATTAGTTGTTTTAATAAACCCCTAATATACATGTGAGCTACATAAGGTGAAGGGGTCATTGACCGAGGGGGCATTAATATCATAGAATTATTTTAGTGCTGTTAGGATTTGTTTCTTTTTTTTCTGGTTGGGACAATGTATAAATATCATTGCCCCATCTGTTTGCCCTTGTTTCAGTACAAATTTCTCACACAGTTTTAGAAAACGGAGCGTGGTCCGACCATGTGATATAACGAATGTCCGAGTTGGTGATCTTTTGTAGCAAGAATTTGTCTACTAAAAATAAAGCAATACGTGAGTACGTATGGTAAACTTTGAAGGAAAAAAGCTAAATTTCATTCAATTGAGTGCTGGTATCTCCATATGTCCAACAGGTCAGATGAAGAGATGAAGTGAGCTAGTGTAACTCTAGGATTATTTTAACAAATGTCATTAGAGATCCAGATCTCGGCATGGTATAGAATTTAAAACTTTGCAAATGACTAAATGTCCCTTGCAAAATGATGATGCCTTGTTCCAGATTTTATTTAAGAAGATTTTTTTTTATTTAGTGTTAGGAAGGTATAGGTTGACTATTGTATAAGTGACCTTATTTATTTTGCAGATTAGGATGATAAATCTGCCAGAAGTCTCTGTGTGGACCTCCAGTTGTGTCAATTGTTGAGCCTTTAATGGCTATTGCTACTCCACTTTTTTTGAGGGTCCATTTGCCATAAATGTGTGGAAATTAATGGTGCTGCAAAACTGGTGGTTTGTGGGAGTCAAAGTGTGTCTCTTGGTAGCACATGATTTTGCAATTGAGACTACAGTCTTCTTTACAAGCCATTCGCCTCTTGTGTGGGCTATTCAAGCCTTTAATGTTCATGGAGGAAATTTTGAAGGCCATGTTTGTACAGTTGTAGATTGTAGAAAAGTTGTGTTGTTACCATATAGAGTAAAGAAATTACAAGGCAGTAGATATGAATTGTAAAAGCATATATGGTGTATCTAAACAGTGTGATTTGAAATACCAAGCATATATAAACAGCGCTCATATGTGGATGATTCGCATAAGTGAACAACAACAAGTAAATGGATAAATATATAAAACAAATGATATAAACCCGTGAATGAGTGGTGTTTCAAACAAAAAAGTTCCAAACAGAAATGTTCATAAAACTTGAAAGCAGAGTAAAAATTAAATCAAATCAATGGTCTTCACAGTAATCTTCCACCACACCCGATGTGAGAGTGAATCCTCCACCAATTAAGTTGGCCACTCACCAGAATGAGTTGCCTAACACTCTCGTGCTTTGGCAAAAGAGCATGAGATATAATTCTTAACCCATCAGGTAAATTCCAATTCCAGTGTTGTGATAATCCAAAAATAAAGAAAGCATATAATAGTGTGATATCGTAAAAACAATTTAATACACACCACATAAAATCTGCAAATATTGCACTCACTCACTGATGAACTGCGGTCACGGCGGACCTATGTAACCAACCAGATGCTTCTCACCATTCCACCTGTATTAAACTTGAATCCCTGGTTGTAAAAAACAATTCACGATCGCTGACAGTCACTTTGATATATCATGTAGAGCGATCTCCCCACGTTGGTTCAGATATTCATATGTCTAAATGTAGCTGAGCCTCGACATGTTTCGTCGTATAGACTTATTCATAAGGTAAAGCTACATATGTGTTAGTGTGTTCTTTTATATATCCAGCAGTACACTTAATTATGGCCGTTTCCCTGTAACCATCTATGTGCTCCAATCAGATAGCTCCATCCTAGAGTGTCAGTAAAACCGTGCCATCAACGTCACAGAGTGCGTCTGACCAATCCCCTATCACTAAGGTGTGGGCGGACGTGACACTGTGAAAGGTCACGCATGAGAGCGGAAGTGAGCAAGTATTCTGATGTAAGTAGGGCGAACATGATGCTCCAGGCGGTATGCTTAATTACAAGTAAATATTCCCCTATAATGACCTAAGTTCTCAATCATAGAGCCTGGTCATAGGAGATCTGTAATTCCGCGCTACAAGCATTGCAAAGCGGGTCAGACCAATCACATGTCGCTACAGTGTGGGCGGATATGACGCGCTAGATGACACCATGCAAGGGCGGACGTGAGCGTCTGTCCCGATCTGCTGTGGGCGGACATGACGTGTCGGATAGAACGTGCAAGTGCAGAAGTGTCTGTGTCATTCAGCTAGGAGACTCCCACGCATCCACTATCCAGCACTTAAACAAATCCAATGCCTGAGACACAGGCATGTCAAATGAATGGTCAACACATATAATCATCCCGGTACCTCCCACATAATTTGAGATGATAGGGAAAATTTGTATGTAATGCCACAAAGTTCTAATAAGGAAAAGCGTTACCGATGTTAATCAGCCACACAAATATATCAGATAACAAATACTTTACATTATAAAGCAATTGACTGCTACCAAAAAATGTATATATCTAAAAGTTACATAAAAAGTTATATTAAAATGTTAAAAGTTCTAAAAGGAAGAAGAACTAATTGCAACATCTAAATTGCAACATCTAAATATGGATGTAAATACATTAACAATATCGGTCACAAATTACATCATAGTGACATTCCCACAATAAATTAATGATGATTAAGGCTATCAACCAAAAACTACATGGATAAAGATGAAAAACTATGCAGTTAACGGACCTGCATGTCCCTAGGTATGAAATGCACAGAGACATGGAGATCATCGTCTGCCTGAGTTAGTAAAACTCTGGTTGTGACAAACAATCACTTGCATGAATGTTTATGAAATATTAATGAAGCACTTTAAATCTACTTCTATATTTAATCCTCGTGGATAGAGACATTTTAATAGAAAAATTCATTGGGTTTCTCTCTGTGACAAATCCCTAACTCTATTGGAACCTCTCCAACTTGGATATACACAATCGATCCCACAAAACTGAGCAAGTGTGGGGTCCCGGTTATGTTTTTCTTTGAAATGGACTGATACGCTGTGGTGTTTGTATCCCTTCTTAATGTTGGCCAAATGTTCAGAAATGCAAATTCTTAGTAAACGTTTTATTCTGCCAACATATAACAGGCCACAAGGGCACCATAACAAATAAACAATGAATGATGAATTACAGGTGATAAATTCCTTTAGTTCAAAACTTTTACCATCACTTCCCTTCATTTCTTTTTTTCCCCTATTATGCTCCTTAACTGTGCGACAACAAATGCACTTATTACATGGAAAAAACCCTTTTAGGTCAATCTGTAATCATTGGTTAGGGGCATCCAAGATTTTATGTACCACTTGGTCACCAAAGGTAGGAGCCCGTCGGTATATAAACCGTGGTTGTTGAGGTAAAATTTCACTCAAATGTCTGTCCTTTGCCAAAATGTGCCAATGGTTCTTTACGATATTTAGATGTCCTTAAACTGTGCATGGAACCCTGTTAGGAAGCTACATTGATGTTGATTATTCATAGAAGATGTCTCTTTCTTCTTGAAACATTCACTTCTTGGAATATCAAACACTTGTTGAACAATATTATTCAATTTTGGGCCATCATAACCTTTTTGGACAAACCTAGTCTTCAATGCATTAGATTTTGCGAAATAATCAGATTCGTTAGTACAGTTTCGGCGTACTCTAATGCCGCATACACACGATCACTTTATGTGATGAAAAAAAATACGTTTTTAAAAACGTCAATTTAAATGACCGTGTGTAGGGGAAAACTTTGTTTTATGTCTTGTGAAAAACGACAAAAAAAAATTGAAGCATGCTTCAATTTTTTGTGTCGTTTTTCGTTTAAAAAAAAATCACCGTGTGTAGCGGAAAACATCGTTTAAAATGATGTTTTTCAGCCCGCGCATGCCCAGAAGCTAGTTATGAAGAGAGCTTCAATGGAAAAGAGTGATGAACGTAACCTCGCTTTGCTAGAGCATTGTGAAAAAACGATGGTGTGTAGGCAACATAGTCTTTGAAAATTGAAGTTTCAAAAACGTCATTTTTTACTTCATAGAAAACTTCGTTTTTTTTCATCACATAAAGTGATCATGTGTACGCGGCATTAGGAACTGCCCCTTAGGAATGTTTTTTATCCATGCTGGATAGTGACCACTATTTATTGACAAATAACTGTTACGATCTGTTGTCTTGAAGTAAACTGTAGTACTTAGTTTTCCTTCAACATGCTTAATTGTGACATCCAGAAAGTTAACACTAAGATTACTGATAGTGTATTCAAGTTTAATATTGTTAGTGTTATTGTTCAACTGTTCCAAAAACTGTATGGCAGCAGTTTTAGTTCCATCCCATATAACCAAAAGGTCATCAATAAAACGACGATAAAACAACACCTGGGGTCTTCTATTGCAAAAAATGTGTCTGTCCTCCCATTCTGCCATAAACATGTTGGTGAGGCTGGGGGCAAATTAAGCCCCCATTGCCACGCCAACCTGTTGAGAAAAGAAAAAAACATCAAACCAAAAATAGTTATGGGACATGCAGAATTCTAAAGCATGCCCCAAAAAGTGTGTGTGGGATGTCCTCCCTTTTACTTAAAGTCCAATCAAGAGCTAATGCAGCATCTTCGTGCTGGATAATGGTATAATGGTATAAAGAGAGGCCACATCGGCCGTGATCAAAAAGATTTCTGAATTAGGATTGATGGTCACTCTCTCCAATGATTGTAGTAAATCGGAGGTATCTTTTAAATATGTCTTTGTTGCCTTTACACTAGGTTGAAGGAATTTATCCAGTTATTCGCCCAGTCTGGCGGAGACAGAGCCTATCCCATTGACGATTGGGCGGGCTGGGGGTACAGTGGCATTCTTGTGGATTTTCGGCAATGTGTAAATTACCGGAATCCTACAGAATGTGGGGGCCAGATACTTAAATTCCTTAATATTTAGAGCTTGAATACGATAGCCCCATTCAACCAGAGCATCAAGTTGAGACTTGTATGCCTCTGTGGGATCTGATCCCAGGCTCCTATAGGTAGTACGATCTTGCAGTAGTTCAGTGAGTTGTTTATGATAAAACTCTTTATCCATTACTACAACCCCCCCTTTATCCGCCGGACGAATAATAACATATTTTTTCTTCTCTAAGGATTTAACGCCTTCTCTTATGTATTCCGGATTGACATTCTTTTTTTTGGGGTAAATCCTCTATGTCCCTCAAAACTAACTGTTTATAAAATTCAACAAAATGATTGCTGGTATTCTAAAGGTTTAAAAAGTAAACGATTTTTTAAACCACTATCAATGTTAGGGTTCACGATCTTACTTCTCATAGAGAATTCCACTGGATGGCTCAAGAAATACTTTTTCAAGTTGAGTGTTCTGATAAATTTATGTGTATCTATATAGATATCAAACTTATTCATAATTTTCCTAGGTGCACATTTAAGACCAGTGTTAGGAATGTTGAGCTTTTTCGGGTTCAAGGTAACTTTGCTAAGATTGTAGATGCCTTTATCTAAGTTTTTCTCATCCTCTTTTTGGGATTGTTGTTTCCGTCTTCCTGCCCTACAGCACCTTCTTCTCTTTGGTTGTGCATACCATCTCTGTTGGGAGGAATTTGAGTGGCACTTTTGCCCCCCCCCCTGTTGGGCATCTGGGGTGCTGATCTCCTTGGAGTTCCCCCTCCCCCCCCCCCCTCCGCCTTTGTCCTAAAAAAAGGTTGATGATGGTACTGTCTCTTATATTCATTTCCCTCCAATGGCTGAAATCTGTTGGAGGTAGGAATAGAGCCAGGACCCGGATAATATCCGGGGAGTGGATAATGGTGTTGATACCATTGTTGGGTGCCCTGTTTGGGGTATTGATTGAGATAATCTCTATTATCTTGCATTTGACGCACTCTGGGCGATTGGAAATATGAATTATACTGATAGTTCTCCCTGTCTGTCCATGATGGTGCCGGTGACCCGTATGATGAGCTTGGCTGGTCATCTCTAAGTGGGGTTAGTGCATCATTGCGTGAGTAACAGGGTTCCATGCACAGTTTAAGGACATCGAAAATATCATAAAGAACCATTGGCACATTTTGGGAAAGGACAGACATTTGAGTGAAATTTTACCTCAACAACCACGGTTTATATAAATTGACGGGCTCCTAACTTTGGTGACCAAGTGATACATAAAATCTTGGATGCCCCTAACCAACGATTACAGATTGACCTAAAAGGGTTTTTTCCATGTAATAAGTGCATTTGTTGTCACACAGTTAATGAGCATAATAGGGGAAAAAAAGAAATTAAGGGAAGTGATGGTAAAAGTTTTGAACTAAAGGAATTTATCACCTGTAATTCATCATTCGTTGTTTATTTGTTATGGTGCCCTTGTGGCCTGTTATATATTGGCAGAACAAAACGTTTACTAAGAATTTGCATTTCTGAAAATTTGGCAAACATAAAAAAGGGATACAAACACCACAGCGTATCAGTCCATTTAAAAAAAAAACATAACCGGGACCCCACACTTGCTCAGTTTTGTGGGATCGATTGTGTATATCCAAGTTGGAGAGGTTCCAATAGAGTTAGGGATTTGTCACAGAGAGAAACCCAATGGATTTTTCTATTAAAATGTCTCTATCCACGAGGATTAAATATAGAAGTAGATTTAAATTGCTTCATTAATAATTCATAAACATTCATGCAAGTGATTGTTTGTCACAACCAGAGTTTTACTAACTCAGGCAGACGATGATCTCCATGTCTCTGTGCATTTCATACCTAGGGACATGCAGGTCCGTTAACTGCATAGTTTTTCATCTATATCAATGTAGTTTTTGGTTGATAGCCTTAATCATCATTAATTTATTGTGGGAATGTCACTATGATGTAATTTGTGACCGATATTGTTAATGTATTTACAATTTACATCCATATTTTGCAATTTAGATGTTGCAATTAGTTCTTCTTCCTTTTAGAACTTTTAACATTTTAATTTTAATTTTAATATAACTTTTTATGTAACTTTTAGATATATACATTTTTTGGTAGCAGTCAATTGCTTTATAATGTACAGTATTTGTAATCTGATATATTTGTGTGGCTGATTAACATCGGTAACGCCTTTCCTTATTAGAACTTTGTGGCATTACATACAAATTTTCCCTATCATCTCACTTTCTGTGGGAGGTACCGGGATGATTATATGTGTTGACCATTCATTTGACACGCCTGTGTCTCAGGCATTGGATTTGTTTAAGTGCTGGATAGTGGATGCGTGGGAGTCTCCTAGCTGAATGACACGGACGCTTCCGCCCTTGCACGTTCTATCCGACACGTCATGTCCGCCCACAGCAGATCGGGACAGACGCTCACGTCCGCCCTTGCATGGTGTCATCTAGCGCGTCATATCCGCCCACACTGTAGCAACATGTGATTGGTCTGACCCGCTTTGCAATGCTTGTAGCGCGGAATTACAGATCTCCTATGACCAGGCTCTATGATTGAGAACTTAGGTCATTATAGGGGAATATTTACTTGTAATTAAGCATACCGCCTGGAGCATCATGTCCGCCCTACTTACGCGTGACCTTTCACAACGCCACGTCCGCCCACACCTTAGTGATAGGGGATTGGTCGGACGCACTCTGTGACGTTGATGGCACGGTTTTACTCACACTCTAGGATGGAGCTATCTGATTGGAGCACATAGATGGTTACAGGGAAACAGCCATAATTAAGTGTACTGCTGGATATATAAAAGAACACACTAACACATATGTAGCTTTACCTTATAGGACAAAACATGTCGAGGCTCAGCTACATTTAGACATATGAATATCTGAACCAACGTGGGGAGATTGCTCTACATGATATATCAAAGTGACTGTCAGCGATCGTGAGTTATTTTTTCCAACCAGGGATTCAAGTTTAATACAGGTGAAATGGTGAGAAGCATCTGGTTGGTTACATAGGTCCGCCGTGACCGCAGTTCATCAGCTACTTGAATATTGAAGAACTTCTGCTTTGTTTGATTCACGCTTTTGACACATTTGCTTTTGTGAGTGCAATATTTGCAGATTTTATGTGGTGTGTATTAAATTGTTTTTACGATATCACACTATTATATGCTTTCTTTATTTTTGGATTATCACAACACTGGAATTGGAATTTACCTGATGGGTTAAGAATTATATCTCATGCTCTTTTGCCAAAGCAGGTGAGTGTTAGGCAACTCGTTCTGGTGAGTGCCCAACTTAATTGGTGGAGGATTCACTCTCACATTGGGTGTGGTGGAAGATTACTGTGAAGACCATTGATTTGATTTAATTTTTACTCTGCTTTCAAGTTTTATGAACATTTCTGTTTGGAACTTTTTTGTTTGAATCACCACACATTCACGGGTTTATATCATTTGTTTTATATATTTATCCATTTACCTGTTGTTGATCACTTATGCGGATCATCCACGTATGAGCGCTGTTTATATATGCTTGGTATTTCAAATCACATTGTTTAGATACACCATATATGCTTTTACATATCTTTCTCTTTAAAAACAGCAGCCGTGAACCTTTATTCACGTTTTTACCATAGCGCAGTGGTGGAAGTCATCAGGGCGCCTTTATTGTGACTACCATTTATTTTCATACTTAGTAGATATGAATTTCCTGGTAGTTGGATGCTTTGGGTCATGGATAATAGAGCTTTTCGAAGATGGGTTGACAGGATAGAAGTTATGTGCCATCAGATAGGCTTCCGGATGGTGAAGAGTTGTAAGTTGAAAACTGTAGCAGATATAATGTAAAAAAAATTAACAAAGATAAACAAAGGGTAAAAACAGATGATTCTGTGATAGAATCTGTGCGGAAATACACCTGCTCAAACTAGCGGTGTTGAAAACTAGTAAAAAATGTGGCTTTCTCTTGGGCTACCAGAGATAAGGTTATTAACTCTATGGTGATGAAGCACATGTATTAACCAACCTCGGTATCTACTATCTGACTAATCCCAGGTAGTTGGGGGAGAGTGAGGAGGATCTGCATCAGTTGGACCTTGGGATTCTAGTATGTTCCAATCTTGCAGTAGATGTATTTCCTATTTCACAGTGGTATCTACAAAGGTGGCGTCATCTTTTGTAATAAGCAATTTGGTAGGGTACAGCCAGCGATAGGCAATGCAGTGTTGTGTAGTGGCTTTGTGATGTCTGCATTGCTGCATTGTAAAAGCTGATAAATCAGAAAAGAAAGGCAGATCTTGTGAACTGTGCTGTAGAATATTTTGATTTCTTGTGACCTTCTTTTGATATAAAACAATTCTATTCTTGCAATGGTACTGTATCTCTTGGTAGGTATCTCTTTTAGGAGATTTGTTCAAATCTGGAGGTTTGACTGACTCTGGGAGCCACCGAATCTTGATGTTTTTACATCACGATCTATCTTCCAGGTCTAAAAGTTTCATTTTCATACACCATATCGTAAACTCTGTCATTATGATCGTCTATTAGGTCATTCAATTTGGATGCAAATTTTCCAATTTTTTACTCAATATGGGTTACTCTGTCATTGAAAGTATGCAAAAAACACTAGCATGTTCTTTAGTATAGTACTGTATTAAGGACTGGATGGTCTGTTGTAGTAAATCCTGATATGGAGTCCAGTAGTTCTCTTGTATCCTTTAGTGAAGAATTTAATCTGCTTACCTCCAGATTAGTCACTGGTAAATCCTCCATCTTCCGTTTGCTTTTCACTGGGGTTGAGGATAATGAAGGAGGGTGAGAATAGTCACCCTTCCTGTGTCCTGAATTGTTACTGTGAGTTGGGTGAAGCCAATGAGCTGTGCTGTGTCCTTCTGTAGGGCCCCATGCAGAGCTGACAGGGCCATCTGTGTCATTTTGTTTGGGTAGTGGCATGCCTGGGAGAAAAAAATCTGTATTTTTTCCAGTTTGGCCCGGTCCTTTTTTTCCTGGATGTCATCAGGTGGTGTGCCCACAGCTCCGGGACACTATGACCGCTTGATCCAATGCTTCTAGTTGGTGTAGTATTCTCTGATACCCCGATGTGGAGAGAAGTTGTGATAGTGTGCTTCCATCCCCTCCGCTGGCTAGCCATGTCCCCAGAAGTGAATGATTAAAATGTAGGGACAAGGGGGCATGATGTTTGTTGTTGATAGGTAAGCTTTCATTCATGGGTTTAGAGAGAAAACGATCTCTGCAAAAGAGGGAGAGTTTTTCCCTATGATGAATAAATCGGAGAGAAAATATTAACCAAATAACACAAAATTTTCCTTAATAATTCCCTCTGAATGGCTGTGCAGCAAATGGAAACCACATTTCTAGGGTTCTTTAATTAGTGCAGTTTTACTTAAATTCTTTAACTGTCATGTCATTTGGACATGTCATGTCATTTGGACCTAGGTTTATTGTCATTCTGTTAATGCTTCTCAAGTTTACAAGCAATAAATGACCACTCATATCCCTCTCTCTCACTTCAAAGATGTCACAGAGAGGAGAGAGTAACAACAATTTTAGCTTGTCATTGATTCTTGTTGACTATAACTCCAAGTTCTCTCCCTTGCAAAGTGCAATTTTCCTTTTAAAAGGAACAATATATTTGCCTTTTAGTAGATCATAGTCTCTAAAGTCTCTCAATCTACCCCATTTTTGAGATGTGCACTTAAGCTTTTTTGTGAAAAATATTGTATTTTGTCAAAAATATTAACTTTTTTTAACTGAAAAGTGTCTTTTAACAGTAAATGTAACATTCTGAAAACCTCAAGATTCAAGCGTTATGCCTTGTAAACACGATCGGGTTTCTTGGCGGTCAAAAGACCGCCGAGAAACCCGACGGGAAAACCGAGAATCGGCTCGCTCAGTTTTCCCCATAGTTTTTTTTACTGCAGTTTTTCTGTCGGGAAAACTGCTGGAAAGCATACTGTACACATGGCCGGTTTTCTCGACCAAAAGAAAACGTGACAGAAGCAGCTCACTCTGCAACGGGACCTAGAGACCTTTCTTTGACATCTTGATTTTCTCAGTAAGAAAAACTTGAAATGGAATGGGGCACACTGCACATCATCTTCTTTAACACAATATTCGGAAGTCAAAAAGACAAAATCTCTAACTCATCAGCCTTTACTAGACTGAATATGTACTAAGAAATACCTGATACATTTTGACAAAAATGCAATCCTCAAGGTATATAGAATTTAAGAGAGGTACAGCTATGAATAGTGATGAGTTCAGGTTTGGTTTGGTTGACTGATTTGGGGTTTGGTATGGATTTTTAAAAGCATGGGGTTGCCACTCAAACCTATACCATTTTTTATCTGAGCTACAAGCTGTCCAATTTTAATATTTTTCAGTAGTTTTAAAAAGGCATAACATAGAAAATGTGCATGTGTTGGAGAGTAGGGATGAGCTTTATGTTCGAGTTGAACAGGAGTTTGACTCAAACATTTACTGTTCGCCGAATAGCGAACAATTTGGGGTGTTTGCGGCAAATTCGAAAGCCACGGAACACCCTGTAAAAGTCTATGGGAGAAATCACAAGTGCTAATTTTAAAGGGTAGAATGCAAGCTACTGTACTGTATTGTCATTAAAAGTGTTTGTGGACCTGGGTCCTGCCCCAGGGGACATGTATCAATGCAATTTTTCTTTTTAAAAAAAAATGATTTTTTTTTCGGGAGCAGTGATGTTAATTATGCTTAAAGTGAAACAATACAAGTGAAATATTCCTTTAAATTTTGTTCCTGGGGGTGTCTACAATATGCCTGTAAAGTAGCGCATGTTTCCCGTGTTTATAACAGTCTCTACACAAAATGACATTCCTAAAGTAAAAAAAGTCATTTAAAACTACTTGTGGCTATAATGAATTGTCGGGTCCCGACTATACTGATAAAAGTAATTGAAAAAAAAAAAAAACAGCATGGGTTCCCCCCTTAGTCCATTACCAGCCCTTTGGGTCTGAAATGAAAATTGAGGGGAACCCTGAACCAATTTTTTTTTTTAAATGCGTGGGCCTTCAGGTCTGGTGTGGAACCCTGTGCCAACTTTTTTTTAAAATGCCAAGGGGTTCCCCTCAAAAATCCATACCAGACCCTTATCTGAAGGAAAAGGAAAAGAGGGGGGGACAAGAGAGTGCCACCCCCTCCTGAACTGTACCAGGCCACATGCCCTACCATTTCACACAAAAAAATTGTCAAAATGTTAAAAAAAATACAGGAGACAGCTTGGAAAAGTCCTTTGTTAAAAAGAAAAAAAAAGAAAAAAGGATTTCAACAATGTAATCCAGTCTCAAACGATACGGAGAAAAAAAAGCTCCGCCGCTACAAACGATACCGCTTCCGTCCAAATGATGCGCTGCCCGTTAGACAGCTCTTTTATAGCTGAGGGTGGGCCACCTGTCACATGTGCGGCTGACACCGCCCCCTCTGATGCAAGTAGAAAGGCCGGGGTTACCCAGTGATGTGTACGAGTGACCCCGCCCCCTCTGACACATCAAGGGAAACCCACGTTGCGTCCAAGTGGGCGGGCTCATCCGTACATGTCACTGGGTAACCCTGGCCTTTCTCCTTGTGTCAGAGGGGGAGGGGTCATCTGCACAGTGACGGATGGCCTCGCCCTCAGCTATAAAAGAGCTATCAAATGGGTCGCACGTCAATTGGTCGGGCGCCTGCTATGGAAGCGGTATTGTTCATAGCGGCGGGATCGAGACAGCTTTTTTTTTCTCTGTGTCGCTCGAGACTGGATTACATTGTTGACATTTTTTTTTTTTTTTTTTAAATAAAGGACCCAAGCTAAAGAACTTGTCCCAAGCTGTCTCCTGTCGTTTTTAACATCTTGACACATTTTATGTGAAATGGTAGGGGTACAATGTACTCCGTTACCAATTTACATGGGTGGCCAGGATCTGGAGGTCCCCTTTGTTAAAGGGGACTTCCAGATTCCGATAAGGAATCCCATCATGTGTGTCATCATGTGTGTCAGTAGAAGAAATAGTGCCCCATCATTGGTATCATTGGGAGGAATAGTGCCCCATCATGTGTGCCAGTGGGAGAAATAGCGCCCCATCATTGGTATCATTGGCAGGAATAGTGTCCCATCATTTGTGTCAGTGGAGAAATAGATCATTGGGAGGAATAGTGTCCCATCATTTGTGTCAGTGGGAGAAATAGTGCCGCATCATTGGTATTAGTGGGAGGAATAGTCTCCCATCATTGGTATCATTGGGAGGAATAGTGTCCCATCATTTGTGTCAGTGGGAGAAATAGTGCTGTATCATTGGTATCAGTGGGAGGAATAGTGTCCCATCATTGGTATCATTGGCAGGAATAGTGTCCCATCATTTGTGTCAGTGGGAGAAATAGTGCCCCATCATTGGTATCATTGGGAGGTGTAGTGTCCCATCATTTGTGTCAGTGGGAGAAATAGTGCCGCATCATTGGTATCAGTGGGAGGAATAGTCTCCCATCATTGGTATCATTAGGAGGAATAGTGTCCCATCATGTGTGTCAGTAGGAGAAATAGTGCCCCATCATTGGTATCATTGGGAGGAATAGTGCCCCATCATGTGTGCCAGTGGGAGAAATAGCGCCCCATCATTGGTATCATTGGCAGGAATAGTGTCCCATCATTTGTGTCAGTGGGAGAAATATTGCCCCATAATTGGTATCATAGGGAGGAATAGTGTCCCATCATTTGTGTCAGTGGGAGAAATAGTGCCGCATTTGGTATCAATGGGAGGAATAGTGTCCCATCATTTGTGTCAGTGGGAGAAATAGTGCCGCATCATTGGTATTAGTGGGAGGAATAGTCTCCCATCATTGGTATCATTGGGAGGAATAGTGTCCCATCATTTGTGTCAGTGGGAGAAATAGTGCCACATCATTGGTATCAATGGGAGTAATAGTGTCTCATCATTGGTATCATTGGCAGGAATAGTGTCCCATCATTTGTGTCAGTGAGAGAAATAGTGCCCCATCATTGGTATCATTAGGAGGAATAGTGTCCTATCATTTGTGTCAGTGGGAGAAATAGTGCCGCATCATTGGTATCAGTGGGAGGAATAGTCTCACATCATTGGTATCATTGGGAGGAATAGTGTCCCATCATTTGTGTCAGTGGGATAAATAGTGCTGTATCATTGGTATCAGTGGGAGGAATAGTGTCCCATCATTGGTATCATTGGCAGGAATAGTGTCTCATCATTTGTGTCAGTAGGAGAAATAGTGCCCCATCATTGGTATCATTGGGAGGAGTAGTGTCCCATCATTTGTGTCAGTGGGAGAAATAGTGCCGCATCATTGGTATCAGTGGGAGGAATAGTCTCCCATCATTGGTATCATTAGGAGGAATAGTGTCCCATCATGTGTGTCAGTAGGAGAAATAGTGCCCCATCATTGGTATCATTGGGAGGAATAGTGCCCCATCATGTGTGTCATTGGGAGAAATAGTGCCCCATCATTGGTAACAGTGGGAGAAATAGTGTCCCATCATTGGTGAAGGTTCCTGTTTATCAAGATTATTTTGTATTTTATGTTATTTTAAGTTATTTCCCTATCCACATTTGATTGCAGAGTACTTGCCATGCTCTTACCAACATTTAGTTTTTTAGAGAAATTTTAGTAGTCAAAAATTTGGGTCCCCATTGACTTCAATGGGGTTCGGGCTAGGGTTCGGGTCAATCCCGCCGAACCCGAAACATCCAGGTGTCCGCTCAACTCTACTTAAAATCCATACCAGGCCTGAAGGGTCTGGTATGGATTTTTGGGGGGAACCCCACGCCATTTTTTTTTAAATAGGCGCAGGGTTCCCCTAATATCCATACCAGACCTAAAGGGCCTGATATGGAGTTTGGGGGGACCCCATGCATTTTTTATTATTATTTTGGTTCGGAATTTAAAGGAATATTTCACTTTTATTGTTTCACTTTAAGCAATATTAAAATCACTGCTCCCGAAAAAACTGCAGTTTTTAACCACTTCAATACTGGGCTTTTATACCACCTCCATTCCGGGCCTATTCTGACACTTCTCTCCTACATGTAATAATCATCATTCTTTTGCTAGAAAATTACGCAGTACCCCAAACATTATATATGTTTTTTTTAGCAGACACCCTAGGGAATAAAACAACGGTCATTGCAACGTTTTATCTCACACGGTATTTACGCAATCATTTTTCAAACGCCTTTTTTTTTTTAATTAAATGAATTAAAAAAATAACAAAACAGTAAAGTTAGCCCAATTTTTTTTGTATTATGTGAAAGATTATGTTACACTGAGTAAATAGATATCCAACATGTCACGCTTTAATTATGCGCACACTCATGGAATGGCGCCAAACTTCGGTACTTAAAAATCTCCATAGGCAACGCTTTATTTATTTTTTACAGGTTACCAGTTTAGATTTACAGAGGAGATCTAGTGCTAGATTCATTGCTGGCACTCTAACGCACGCGGCGATACCTCACTTATGTGGTTTAAACAGCGTTTACATATGTCGGCGGGACTTACGTGTGCGTTCGCTTCTGCACGCGAGCTATCGGGGACAGGGGCGTTTTTTTTTTTTTTTTATCTTTTATTTCTTTTTTTTACTTCTTTTTTATTTATTTTTACACTTTTTTTCAATTTTTTTTCCACTTTTATTCCTATTACAAGGAATGTAAACATCCCTTGTAATAGGAAATGTGTGTGACAGGTCCTCTTTAAGGAGAGATGCGGGGTCAATAAGACCTCACATCTCTCCTCCAGGCTGGAAACCATGAGATTGGTGAAAAAAAATTCACCGATCTCATGAATGGTTGCTTACAGCCGCAATCGCGGCTTTGTTTACTTACGGGGACCCGGGCGTGACGTCATCACATCGTGCCCGGGTCCTCCGACCGGTCATAGAGATGACTGGTGACCATCTGGTCACCAGTCATCTCTATGCTTCCTGCCGACGCCGGACGATTCGTTCTCCGGGCCCCCGAAGGCACGGGAGAGCCCGGAGAAGCACCGGATGGCGGCGGGAGGGGGGATGTCCCCTCCCGCGGCCTGTATGAACGATCAAGCGGCAGAACCGCCGCTATGATCATTCTTATGTCGCGCAGAATCGCCGGCTGAAGAAGAGGATATCTGGATGATGCCTCTGGCTGTAGGCATCATTCAGATATCCACCCGCAAAGCCCAGGCCGTCAATTGACGGCCACTTAGGATGGTAGATCCCATCTCTGGCCGTCAATTGTCAATGGCCGGGTATTGAAGTGGTTAAAAAAAAATGCATTGATACATGTCCCCTTGGGCAGGACCCAGGTCCCCAAACACTTTTTATGAAAATAACTTGCATATTAGCCATTAAAATTAGCACTTTTGATTTTTCATGTTTGTGTCCCATAGACTTTAATGGTGTTCGTATGTTCGAACAAATTTTTTGCCTGTTCGCATGTTCTGCTGCAAACCAAACCGGGGGGTGTTCTACTTCTGATACTGATTTTAACTTGTATACATCGAGTGTCAGAAATAGGCTTGGTTCTTTTTTTTTTTTTTTTTTTTTTTTTTTTTAGGGGTCCGAAGGTCCCCAGACACACTATGGGCAGATTCCGGAGAAATGCCACTATCTTTAGGGCATGCCCAGCGTCTGGCTTTTAAACTAGCCCCGCAACTTTTTCAGGCAAGTTTTATTCTAAAACTCGCCTGAAAAGTTGAGGCGGCGTATATTTTTTTTTTTAAAACCCGGCTGATATATTTTTTTTATATATTGCGTCCCTTCCGATTTTTTTTTTCCCAGTGCGCATTAAAGCAACGGCCAATTTTTTTTTTTTTTTTTTTTTTTTTTTTAAACGAGGTCCGGAGGTCCACAGGGATGACAACCCCCCTTTCGCGAACGTTTTATAAAATAAATATATTTTTTATATATTTTTTTATTTCTTTGGGAATTTTTTATATATATATAACGCGTCGGCACGCCGTCCATATATATACATTGCCTGCGTCTCATATAGCAGGCATATACATTACGACGGTTATTATTATTATTATTATTAAACGATTATTATTATTAAAGGGCCCAATAGCGAGGTCCCCAGGGCCCCATGTGTCAAACCCCCCTTCGGGGATCGGCGTATAATTGGCTATTTTTTTTTTATATATATATATTTTTTATATATATATATTTTTTTTTAAAGGGAACCCAGAGGTCCCCTAGCGGCCAGCCTAAAATATGGAAGAAAAGATTAGACAACCCCCTTGTGTTTTTTTTTTATTTTTATATACTAATGCATTATATTTAAAAAAAATATATGCTATATTTTCTCTCTTTTTTTCTTTTTATTTTATGAATCAGGGCACAGATTGGTCCCGTAAAACAGGGCCCCGATAAGGCTACAGCCCCTTTTTTTATCTGGAGATAAGCCGACTATTTTACCCGAATCTTTACCCCTTTGCTTCTTTTTGTAAAGGGCCCCCCCGCTTCTAAACACCATTCGCTCCTTGGCAGCACCCCCCCCCCCCAGCTTCTCAATTTAACACAGCTCAATTTAAAGCAAATGTACGTGCAGCACCCCCCCCCCCCCGTTCTCTGCTCCTTAGGGGGCCCGTGCCTGAAGCTGTGTAAGGGGCCCCAAAATTCCTGATGGCGGCCCTGCTAAGGACCTTTAAGCTTTTACATAATTTTAACAAGCAATTAAAGTGCTTTAAAACTGTAGCTGCATGCATTGTGAAATTTTTCATCCCTAAAGATCAAGACAAGATTTTTAAGTAAAAAAGTTGTAATAAACTTAGTAAATAGTATAAGCTCAGGTTTATGCTACCGATTAACTATATTATTCATAAGTTTTGCACATGATACATAATGTATGTCCCAAAATGCAATGTGCTTGCAAGCACCATAGGGTTTAGGGACATGGATGTGAGAAAAACATCAAACATCAAATATTGTGTGCTTTAACATTCTTTTAGCTATATTGGCTTGCATTTGAGTCTATTTTGATAAAAAAAATTACTTTATTTGGCAAATAACGTTGTTTACAAAGAACAGAATGGGGCATGCTGTGCTATTTCAAACATAAAAGCAAGCCAAAACAGAAGTTGTAATAAACAAAGTATACACAGCTCCATCAGATTCAAATAGAAATGCAAAAACAAATGGGGTTAATTTACCAAAAGCAAATAGTCTGTTTACTTAAACAAGTGAATATGTACTTTGCACATAAATCTTCCCATTAGCTTAGTGAATCTGGTAAAGCTTGCTGACTTCTATTATCTAATCATGTGCATGCAAAACTATTTTTTGCCTGTAATGGTTCCTCAATCGGAACCATTACATGGTCTGACTATGCTCTTCTTACAATCACTTTCTTCCTTTGCTGCTGATTTTTCAATTGGAGTTCATCCCGCATCATTCAAACTGAATTTGAATACCGACTCATGTGTCACATGGCTGGAAAAGACAGCTGAAGTATTTTCCTCGGCCCAGATTCACGTACATCGGCGCATTATCGGTCCGGCGTAGCGCACCGCCATTACGTTAGACTTGCGCCATCTAGCCGCGTAATCCCCCGATTCACGTAGCTTTTGCGCAGGAAATTGCGCAAGCGTAAGGTTTTTTCCAGAGGCGTAAGGAGGAGTAATACAAATTGGGAGGGACGTGGGCGTGTTACATTGAAATGAGCCGTGACCCCATGCAAATGAAGGGCCGGCCGGGTCGCGCATGCGCGCTTGAACGAGACCATGTCAGCTCCGCTGTGCGCATGCTCACAACTCGGGAGCGGCGCAATTAGTGAAATTGGAAACTAGGGCAATGTTGTGAACTACGCAGACAGCATAAATAGACACACACAAACGCACTTGCATTGCAAAAGTACATCCCTTTGTGTCCCTTCCCATTTAACCAAGTGCTTTTGTTCCTGTTGTTCGTTGCAGTGTGTCTTGTAGTTGTCAGATTAGTGTTCTGTGTGATCAAGTGCTTGTTGGTATATTTGTGAAAGTGTATTTGATAAGTGTTTGAGAGACTAATTGTTTGATTGATATATTTTTGTTCGTTTGTTTTCTTGCTTTTTTTTTTTTGGTGACTGTTTCTTGCTGAGTGCTAGTGTGATTTTTGGGTGTTCTTTTTCTCTCAGCCGCAGGTCCTCAGTGGTGGGTTTGATGATTTGGTTGGCCAAGCGTGTGAGGATTGCAGGGACAACCTGGTGCACACATCTGCTCATGGAGGATTGTGACATCCCAGCCACCACTCCACTTGTACGCTGAAAAGAGCCACTGGCAAGGACATGGAGTGTTGCCAGGACCTTGACCAGTGGCTGCACTGCTTGTGAGCGTTGTGTTGGGCTGGTGATGTCCTCCTGCAAGGTTGTGGTTAATTCCAGGATGGCATGAGGGGGGAATCTGAAGATGCGATACACCTCAGAATCACTCATGCCAAACAGGTCTATGCGTGTGCGGTATATCCTCTCCCGTGCCCTCTCCCGTGCCATCCTCCATGCCCTCCTCCTTCTTTGGTCATCTAAATTCACTAGTGCAGCTATGAGCGACGATGCCCCTGGCATGTTGGCAGTCAAATTGTAGTGCAACACGTGTGTGTGGTCTGCTCCTCAGTAACGGTGTTGCTTTCTGTGAGATGTAGACGTTTTTTCAAAATTTAGACCAGCTTTTAGGTGCTCTAACTTTAGACAGGACATTTTGCTGTTGCGCACATCGCGTAGCCTGCGCAGCAACTGCGTTTTTTTGTGGATCCCCGCAACTCCCTCATTAGCATATTTGACTAGCAAATCAATGGTGTGTCTAGCGCATTTTTGCGCGGACGGATGCGTCTGTCTAACGAAATTACGCCGAAAAAAAAAAAGTTGATTTCTGGTGTAAATCGTTTTCTGAATCGCGCGCATCTAAACGCACACGCGCACATTTAGACTTACGCACGCGCAACACCAGTTGCGCAGGCGTAATCGCTCTGTGAATCTGGGCCCTTCTCTTTACAAGATAGAATTCCCCCCCCCCCCCCGTAAGATAAGTGAATCTACAACGGAGTCGGCAGGCTGTTGCACAAGCTCTTCTGACCTCCTTAAAACCGGGGTCCAAATATTCGGTAAGAGTCAGTATTTACCTTTTCTTCGGTTGAATACAAAATTCAAGTTTATGTCAAGATGCCGGGTTGAAGTTTAAAGCAGCGAATGAACTATTGTTTGCAAATATCCTGCTGTCAGGAAACCTTTTTGGGACTTTGTTATTCCAATTTCCAATACTAATATATGCACTTAATGTGTGGGTTCAAGTCATTTATTATCTTTGAATATTTTTACTTGGCACAAAGAGCACACCGATAAACTGTTTCATTTTTGATTTGGTTACGGTTTGATTTTTGTTCATTACCCTCATTTGTTTGCATTTCTGATGTTGGGGGTTGCGTGCCTATTTCTTTTGTATGTATGTATTTGAGGTTTGAGTATTTAAACTTTAAATAGACAGCAGCATCCCCATATTAGCACATAGGTTTATCGTCTTTTTTTAAGAGGTCTTTATACAAATTTTTGTCTTCATTTGTTGTGGGTTTAGCGCAGAGTTTTTTTCTTTCTTTTTTTTTATTATCCCAGATAGTCCACCTAGAAACCGTAAATAAACAATCCCCTTCCCATACCATAGCCAACGAGCTTCTGACCCAAAGGCAAAAACTCTGCTCTGTGCTTCTTTATAAATTTGAAACCAACCTTAAAATTAACAAAGCCGGGGGGCGTGGCTACCGCGCGGCTGAATGGACGCCTGAGTCAGGAGCTCCGCTTCAGCGTCAGGGAAATCGGCTCACTGAGGCACCGTGGGCTACTTTAAAACACCCGGGGGATGGGGGGTGTCCGGCCGGCGTTGTAGATGGCCGCATAGTTACGAGCTCCTGCTGCCTCACACTTTAGCAACAGCATAGCGACTGTAGGAAAAGGCTCCCTGAGTCCTGCGGACATCCCCTGTATCGGCAGCGATCCCGGGCAGCAATGTACAAAAGGAGGAAGAACAACAAGCCGCTACGGCGCCTCACGGACTTCTTCCCTGCCGCTCCACCGCTGACTAACCAATATGGTGCCGGCACGAGCTTCTGCGGAGAGACCCGCTCTCATTCTGGCCATCACAATGCGGTGAGTCATGTGGCTGCCGTTCCGACGGAGATAGAGGAGTCCTCACCCCCCTCTACACCCACTACACACAGCCCAGCTAAGACCAGGCAGCGCAGGGAGGGAGATGAGTTCTCCTCTGGGCTGCAGCATGTCGCCATGCAGCTCTCCTCACAGTGCACACATGCAGAACACTCTATTGACGTATTCCCAGCCACAGATCAAGCCATTTCAGAGAGCACTATGAAAAATATGCTCCTGTCCCTTAGAAGAACCCTCTTTAGTGATTTTTCAGACATGTTTGCCCCACTTAACAACACTGTGTCAGCTCACAGCACTCAGATTCATCATCTGGAATCCAAAATGGCAGATTTCTATACCGCCCACAATGAACTGGTTGATGCCTATGCTGATCAGGAATCTGAGCTTCAACGCCTCCAAAACAAAATGGCGTACTTAGAAGACCGCTCTAGGCGGAACAACATTAAAGGGGTGGTTCACCCAAAAACCTTTTTTTTAAAGCGGTATTTCACCCTAAATATAAGATCTCCCATGCGCTTCAGCATACTGGCGTCAGCGCCAGTATGCTGGTTTTTTTTTTTTTTTATAGCACACTTACTGTTTTATCGTAGAAATCCTTTTCTGTCCCCCGTGGTGGACGGCGCCAGTACAGCGCGTCACATCTTCCTAAGATACCCGATATGGACTCGGGTATTTCCGGCGCTATGCGGCGCCTGCGCACAGACCTAGAGCTGACTGCGCAGGCGCCGTATTTCTCCGAAATAGGACTCGGAGAAATACGGCGCCTGCGCAGTCAGCTCCTAGGTCTGTGCGCAGGCGCCGCATAGCGCCGGAAATACCCGAGTCCATATCGGGTATCTTAGGAAGATGTGACGCGCTGTACTGGCGCCGTCCACCGCGGGGGACAGAAAAGGATTTCTACGATAAAACAGTAAGTGTGCTATAAAAAAAAAAAAAACCCAGCATACTGGCGCTGACGCCAGTATGCTGAAGCGCATGGGAGATCTTATATTTAGGGTGAAACTCCGCTTTAAGTTTAGAGGGATCCCGGAATTGATCCCGCCGAATGAACTCACTGTCTTTGTTCAACGCCTCATGAAAGCCCTGGTCCCGTCTCTGAATGATATTGAATTATGCGTTGACAGGGCTCATCGTATACCTAAACCAAAATTTCTCCCGGACACAGCACCCAGGGATACCTTGGCACGCATCCACTATTACCATGCGAAAGAGCGCGTTATGGCGGCGGCTAAACAAAATCCAGCAGTTCCGGATGAATTTAAAGGTGTCTCTTTATATACGGACATATCGCAGCAAACTGCATTGAACAGAAAGAAGCTCAACTCACTTACTAAGGTTCTGGGCAACAATGGTGTGACCTAACGTTGGGGATTTCCCACAAAGCTTCTTGTCACCTGGAACGGCAAGCTATTTCCCATATATAGTGTGGAAAAAGGCATAGTGCTCTTCAAGCAATGGAATCTGGTCCCTCCGGATGCTCAACCTCCTATTCAACCTACCCCGGAACGCCTGGATATAGAGTGGTCATAACCTACTCTCTGCATTGAATGCGGAGCCTCTCCTCACTGTTCTTTTATAGAGGTGTGAGGCATGGAGCTCATGAGATTGAAGTGTTTCTCTTCCAGTATCTAGTGCATCGCACTATTGACTTTCAACCCCCCCCCCCCCTGAGCTACCGCAGCAGCCTGAGCTGCCCATTGTACCTGTATTTATCAGGTCCCTTTTTACCCATGTTGCCTATGTTTCCTTGTTTTTCGTTTGTTTTTTTATGTTTTTTAGCACCCTCCACCCTACCGGTCACCGAATATGGCACCACTCTAACTTCAATCAAAACTGAACTTGTTTCTGATCTGCGACCTTGGTCTGCCAACATCAAACACCGGCTACCCAGCGGAATGACTGTGTGCTACTCCACTATCCTTTACTGCACACGGAAATCTTCCTGGATCTCTGTGTATTGATCGCACTGGTACTCTCCTTCTCGCCTCTGGTTTGCAAGTATAACTATGTATAGCTTTATATCAGCAAATGACGGCCCTATGCCATGCCTCTGAAATGTATGTCCATAAACACAAAGGGACTCAATAGCCCCTTCAAGCGTGCTGCGTTGCTGAAAGAGGCCCGCTCTCTCAAGGCGGACATCATTTTTGCCCAGGAAACCCACTTTGCGGCCCCTAAATGCCCCAGATTGAATTTTCAAAATTACTCCCAATTGTATATGTCTAATGGCCCCAAAAAAGCATGTGGTGTGTTAATAGCTGTTAGAGACTCAGTAGTTTTCCGCCACATTCGTTCCATTCAGGATCCCCAAGGAAGGTTTGTAATCCTTATCTGCGAATTGAACAGAATAACCTTTACACTTGTCAACGTATATGCCCCCAATACTAAACAGCACAAGTTCCTTGCCCCTTTACTCGCCACAATTTCGGAAGTCTCGCAAGGTACTCTCATCTTAGGGGGAGATTTCAATTCTGTCCTAGACTCCTCTATGGATTCTACTACCCAGGCCAGGAGACCTATGCAATCTATTGTCTCCCTGCTTGTAAAATACGAATTATATGACATATGGAGGTGCTTCCATGGCTCAGAGAAGGACTACACATTCTTATCAACTGCTCATTGTTCTTATTCCCGCATTGCCTTTTTTTTTTACAGGCAAGAGACCTCTTTAGAATGTTCTGAACGTGGACATTGACACGATATCTTGGTCAGACCATGCCCCACTTACTTTAGAGTTTGATGATAAACTTCGTAAATCGCCCCCTCCACTTTGGAGACTGAACACCTCCCTTTTGGAGGACAAGATATTGTGCCAATCGATTGCACAGAAACATCAACATTTCTTTGATTGTAATGACACCCCTGATATCAACAAATTTACATTGTGGAATACTTACAAGGCCTATCTGAGGGGGATATTGATTAAATTGGCTTCAAATGTTAAAAGGCAGAGGACGAAGCAGATCGCTGACTTGCTAAATTCCATAACGCTAATGGAACGAGAGAATAAGCTTAAACCAGACCCCCAACTTACACAACATATTCTCACAGACAGACAACAGTTGCGGACGTTGCTCCTCTACAAACACATGAACCACCTTAAATTTCTTAAAGCTAACTACTATGGTTTACATAATAAGGCAGGAGCTTGGCTAGCTAGAAAAGTAAAGGCTAAACAGATCAGACAAAGAATAGCTGCCCTCAAACATCCATTTACTCATAACACGGTTATTAATCCTAAGGACATAGCCAACGCCTTTGCCGACTATTATCAGTCCCTATATGACCTTCGTACAGATGTGTCTACACCTCAACCCTCACCAATGCTCATTAACGCGTTTCTAAGCAAAATAAAACTCCCTACCCTTGCTGAGGACCAACTTGGCTCCATATTCCAACCATTCACGACCCAAGAAATTTGTCTAGCTATCAACAAATTACCCAATCGGAAATCCCCGGGCGACGATGGTTTTTCGAACGAGTATTACAAACACTTTTCTACAGAAATTGCTCCATACTTGCAATCTGTCTTCAATCTGGCTTCGTCCTCAGGAAATTTTCCACCTGAAATGTTGAAAGCGGTGATAGTGACCTTGCCCAAACCTAATAAAGACCCTACTAGCCCTACCAACTATAGACCCATATCTCTCCTTAACACTGACGTTAAATTGTTTGCTAAGCTTCTAGCTATTAGACTACAGAAAATCTTGCCCCTTCTCATCCACTCAGACCAGGTGGGTTTTGTACCCGGACGCCAAGCCCCAGATGGCACCAGGCGACTTATCAATCTGATCTCCCGAGCTGAGACCTCTCGGACGCCTTATCTGCTCTTATCCTTGGATGCGGAGAAGGAGTTCGACAGGGTCCACTGGGGTTACCTTAATAACAGGGTGGATACAAACTGCTATCTTATCCCTTTATTCTAATCCCTCGGCCATTGTACTTACCTCAGGCATTACCTCCAAACCGATACATATAACTAATGGGACACGGCAAGGATGCCCCTTGTCGCCAATAATCTTTACACTCCTCATGGAACCGTTGGCAGAAAACATTAGAGCCCATCATAAGATTACAGGCCTAACTATAGATGGTAAAGAGCATAAGATAAGTCTATTTGCTGACGACGTCATGCTTATACTCTCCAACCCCCAAGAGTCCCTGACCGAAACACAAAACTTACTAAGTGAATTTAGTGCCGTGTCATACTACAAATTGAATGCAACCAAATCCCAAATGCTAGGCATCAATATTTCTACTTCTTTGCAAAATGTACTAACTAAAGATTTCCCTTTTATCTGGTCCCCTCACTCATTACCCTTCCTAGGAACCCAATTGACCCGACAGACCTCGCTACTGTACAGACATAATTTTAAGCCCTTTTTGGAAGTTTTACCCCAACAACTGAACCAATTGCATACCCAAGACCTGTCAACAGCCGGGAGGATAGCAGCATTGAAAATGATAATGCTACCCAAGCTCCTTTATTTGTTTCGCACAATTATAATCCCTTCCTTTCCTCGGTGCAAATTTTTCAATCAGTATATTTGGAACAGAAAACCGCCTAGATGCTCTCTCCTTATTATGATGAAACATAGAAAACTGGGTGGGATGGGGGCCCCCAATGTGACGGCCTATTATAAAGCGTGTGTCATAGATCAATTTAAACATTGGTGGACCCCCTCTACCCACAAAACATGGACACTTCTGGAGGCCGGCAGCATCCCACAAAAAGATCTTAAATCAATTCTCATTGCCATAAAGCTGGGGGCCCCTGTCCCCACTTCTCCTATCCCCACAGTGCAGGTAACCACCAAAACATGGTCTACACTCGCTACTTCTTCCCCGATTAACGGATCACTTTGTAAGGTTTCTACACCACTTTCGGCTCTCCAGCATTTTATACCTGACCTTAACCTGAAAACTTGGATCTCTAGGGGCCTTAATCTCTTAAAAGATTTATATAGTCATTCTTCCCTTCACACCTTCGAACACTTGGCCTCTCAATTTCACCTCCCTCCCTCGGCACACTTTTCCTATTTACAAATTTCCTCCTTTTTGAAAAAACGCCCATTACCCGTTCACTTGAAAATTTCACCCCCAATTGCATCGTTCCTCCAGGACCCTACTATTCCGGTTAAGGGAATTTCGTTGTTCTACAATATTTATAACAACCAAGACTCCCCTTTCAAACTGACCACCATCACTAAATGGGAGAAAATCCTGGGTAAAACCTTCCCTGATAACCAATGGAAAGTAACGTTCTCCGCCACCTACACCTCCTCCAAATGTGTAAACCACTGGGAACTTTTTCAAAAGGTAGTACACTCCTGGTATCTCACCCCTACAAATTATCTAAATACTATCCTGACCACTCGGCCTTATGCTGGCGGAAATATGGAGACGTAGGGTACATTATACCATATTCTATGGGCTTGTAAATCGGTGCGCTCCTTCTGGAACAAGATCTTTTCCATGATCTCAGATATATGTAAGCGACCCATAGATCCCACCCCTGAACTTGCGCTACTTCATCTCTCAATCGACAAATTCCCTTCTAAATTAAGAGTGGTGATCATACAACTTTTGTTAGCGGCCAAACTAACTATTACCAGGTTGTGGAGTACGGCTGAGTGCCCTTCTCCCAATGATGCCATAAATACTCTGAACCACCAGTGCGAAATGGAGAAATTGTTAGCAATAGCTGATCTTACGACCAAACACTTTAGGATTAAATGGGGAAGCTGGTTATCAAATCCAAGATGTACAGTTAAAGATTGATTACTAGATCTCAGCTGAGTTGATGATGTGAACCGTATGTTTCTGTATAGCCCTAGTTCTTTATAGTCTGATCGATATGAGGTGACCCCCCCCCCTTTTTCTCTTTCTCTTTTTTTTTGGCTCTGCCCTACCCTCCCTGCCCCCCTTGACCTTGTTTTGTTTTGTTGTGCTATGCTGTGTGCTATATCTGCATTGTTTTGATTCACTATGTAGGGAGTACTGATGATAGCTGGTGTGTGCGGTCCCCCCCTCCTGGGCACAGATTGATCCCATCGGGGTGCCTAGGTGGGAGCGGATAGCTCCTGTACATGGTACTTTGACAACGTACTTCCCAAAATTCATTATATTGCTACCGTCATCTGTCAATGTTCCTCAATTGTTTATCCCTGTGTTTTTGGCAGATGTTGTCTAAATATGCGCTGTTTTTGTTTTTTGTCTTTTGTCTGTTTTTGCTTTATGACAAAACTCAATAAAGAATATTGAAATATAAAACACCAGGGGGACAAGCTACAAATCCGCACACCTCCCGGGGATGACAAAAAAACGCAAGAACGCCGTTCATCCAGGGGAAACTGGAGGATTTTTTCTCCCCCAGGCCTAGCAGCGTGCTCCAAGATGGCGCCGGCGGCGGATCTCCGGCCTCCGGTGGAGGCTCATCTATCTCCACTCCGAGCCCGGGATCAAAGGCTGGGACACAACGCCGCTCCCCAGAGGCATCCACTCCTCTCTCCTGCAGCCCGGTGAAATCCAAGCCGCGTTTGTCAGCTGAGCCGCACGGCTCCCAGGTCAGTGCACTGCAGGGGTCCATGGAGGACACACGTGAGCTCTCAGCTCCCATCAATGCTTTCCCTACTTCCAATCTCCCAGTTTCTGACACTACTTTAAAGGACATGCTAGTCTCCCTGCGGAGCTCCCTGCATTCAGACATGATGGAATGCATGAGGAGCTTCAGGATGGAGATGGGGGAACTGGGTGGCAGAATGGATCATGTAGAAAAGAAAATGGGAGAATACGCTTCCTCCTACAACTCACTGGTAGACTCTCACAATGATCAGGCAGATGAAGTCGCATGGCTCAGGGCTAAAGTCGCAGATCTTGAAGATAGATCTCGAAGGAACAACTTCAAGTTACGGGGTGTCCCTGAGACTGTCCTGCCTGCTCAGCTCCAGCAATATGCTTGTGAGCTTATGGGGTCACTTCTGCCTTCCTTGCCTGAATCTGAGCTAGTAGTTGACTGGATACACCGCCTGCCCAAACCTGCACACCTCCCGGACAATACTCCAAGGGACGTCCTGATGCGGGTACATTTTTACTATGTAAAGGACCAATTTATGCTGGCTTTCCACAAAAACCCCCACTCATTGATCGCTATGCTAATCTACAAGTGTATGCGGACCTCTCACAGCACACTATGCAGAGACACAAGTCCCTTATCCCAGTGACGAAAGCTCTCCGCAACCACAATAACCTCTACAAGTGGGGCCAACCGACCAAACTCATCATAACTAAGGACGGTGCTTCAAGTGTAGTCATGAACCTGGAAGAGGGGCTAGCACTCCTGCGCAAATGGGATATTCTTCCTGAGCATTCCCAATTGGAAACAGCCCCCTCCTCCTCTCCCAGGGTTCAGACTCATGATGAACGAACACTGGTGTCGCAACAACAAAAATAAATCTTAAAGCCCTTGTGCCTCAGGAATCTTGCTACTTTGTTTACTACATTGATTCCCTGACCTTACTGGAGCTCCTTCCCACGAACTTCCCCTCCTTGGATTATGTGCAGCTACCCTGCATCCAGAAAATAGGGAGGTTATAACACAAGCAAAAAACGGTGGGAGTAAAAAGGAAGATCCCATCTGGGATCTTCCTTTTTACTCCCACCGTTTTTTGCTTGTGTTATAACCTCCCTATTTTCGGTTTTCATTAATTTTCTCCCTTTCCTCGCTTCCCTTGAGATGGATCCTATCCTGTTTTCAACGAAGACGTTCCGTTCACCATCCACACTCGCCTTCTGGACCTTGCTGAATATGGAGGACCTGCTGTGGTGTCACAAGGTACTGTTATCATTCTCCTGCATGACCAAATATGGCCCTAACGGTTACTTCTTTTAATGTCCCATCCAGTCAAACGGGTTTCTGTGTGGAAAGAGGCCCTGAAGCTATGCTCAGATGTCCTCTGCCTTCAAGAGACACACCTGATGGCGTCTGGCGCGCCTTCCCTCTCCCACACCAGATTCCCCCACATCTTCCAAGCACCTGCCCCTAAAAAGCAAAAGGGGGTTCTCATTGCCATCAAAGATACTGTTAACTTTTCTCTCCAGGACTCACTGGTCGACCCTGACGGCAGGTTTTTGGTACTAGTTGGGTCCTTTAACAACAAATTGTACACACTGGTCAACCTGTACGCGCCCAACACTCACCAGCTTCGCTTCCTGAGGAAACTTTTTTGCAAAATTAATAAGATACGGAAAGGTGCTCTGACATGTGTGGGGACTACAACCTGACGGTTGACTTTGAGATGGACACCACCTCTAGAGCCAAACGCTCCCAGCCTGCTTTACACTCCCTGCTACATGCTAAGAGTGTGTTCGATGTCTGGAGGTGCCAACACGCATGTGAAAGGGACTACACCTTCCATTCCTCCAGGCATAACTCTTAGGCCTCGTACACACGAGGCAATAGATTTGTTCAAAACGGTCTGTCCGACCGATTTGAACAAATCTGTCTGCTGTCATTTTGGTTTGCTCGCGTGTACACACGAGCAAACCAAAATCCCCGCCAGCAGTCAGCGCGCTGACGTGTCGGTGACGTTGACGCCGCCACGTCACCGCACCAGGAAGTAAAACACTTTCACGCATGCACCGAATCCATTCGGCGCCGGTGCGAGACGACATGTCTGCTGGTAAGTGTACTAACCAGCAGACATGTCGGGCGGACGGGTTCCCACCCGATAGATTTCAAAGCATGCTTTGAAATCTGTCGGGTGGCCAAATCCGTCGGCTCGCCCGTACACACGATCGAATCTGTCTGCTGGGACGGTCTAGCAGACCGTTTCCAGCAGACAGATTTGATCGTGTGTACGAGGCCTTACTCACGTATAGACTTGATATTGGTGGACAAAGTTTTGTTGCAAAGGGTGTCCTCGTCCACCATCCACGACATCACATGGTCTGACCACGCCCCGGTGTCGGTGGTGGTGGATGGGGGGGCCCCAGTTTCCTCCCCTTTGTATGGAGGGCAGACCCCTATCTACTTCAGCAGCCCTCCCACATGTCTTACCTGTCCACCCCTTTGGAGGAGTTTTTCACTGTTAATTCTGGGTCTGTCTCCAGTCCGTTCTCCATCTGGTGTGCCCATAAGGCTTATATTAGAGGCATTTTGATCCAACTTAGTGCACGGGTAAGGAGGCAGAGAGCACAGAAATTAGATTCCATACTTGCTGAAATTCACTCTCTAGAGTGGCAGAACAGGCAGACTCCTGACGCCCCAACAGCAGCCAGGCTTCTCGGGTTACGTTCGGACCTCAGGAGGCTGCTTCTTGAACGTTATGATAAACATGTTCAATCCCTTAAACTGACCCACTATGCGTCCGGCAACAGGGCGGGTAAAGTTCTAGCTCGGCGCCTGAAAAGTCGCAGAGTGAAAACGACTATCCCTTTTCTTGTTAAGCACTCAGACAACAGTAAAATCTATAACCCTCAGGATATAGCAAACTCCTTTGCGGAGTTCTACTCCTCCCTCTATAAACTCCGGGAGGACCCCTCCACCCCTCAACCTGTAGAGGAGGTCATCTGCTCCTTTCTGGCTGATTTAGCGCTGCCTACCTTGTCCCACTCTCAATTAGAATCCCTAAACATGCCGATCAAGAAGCCTAATATTTTGCAAGCAATTAGGATTCTCCCTACTGGGAAGTCCCCGGGCCCAGACGGACTCCCTAACGGCTATTACAAGGCCTTTGACTCCATCTTGGCCCCAGTGTTGGGCAAGGTGTTCTCTGAAGCAATGCTCTCTGCCTCTTTCCCAAGTGAAATGCTTAATGCTTTTATTGTGACTATTCCAAAACCAGGGAAAGTGCCTACTACACCTGCTAACTTCTGACCCATATCTCTGTTAAATACAGACGTGAAACTGTATGCCAAGATTTTGGCATATAGACTGCTTCCTATCCTACCTTCCCTAATCAACCCAGACCAGACGGAGTTCACCTTGGGTAGACGCGACCAGAAGGGTGATTGACTTGGTACACTATGCTGGGACCTCTCGGACGCCTTCTCTGCTCCTCTCCTTGGATGCGGAGAGGGCGTTCAACAGGGTGCACTGGGGTTACATGACCAGGGTCCTGGAGAAATTTGGGTTCACTGGCCCCATCCTTTCGGCAATTCTAGCACTCTATTCCTCGCCTTGTGTGCAGGTTTACACCTCGGGTATGCTCTCCTCCACTTTTAACATTACCAACGGCACCAGACAGGGGTGCCCTTTGTCCCCCTCCATATTCAACCTCCTCATAGAACCCCTTGCGGAAAAAATTAGATCCCACTCTGGAGCCCCAGGCTTCCTGATGTCGGGCCGATCCCATAACATAAGTCTGTTTGTGGACGATATTATTCTCTTTTTGACTTCACCTCATTCTTCCCTGTCCCAGGTGGACAGGGTTCTTGCAGAGTTTAGCCGCATATCCTACTATAAAATTAACTACACCAAATCCTTCATATTAGGCCTCAAACTTCCCCCTCGCCTCCAGTCTCATCTACAAGTCTCCTTTCCATACTCCTGGGCAGCATCCAGTATACAATATCTGGGGATCCAAATTACAACAGACTTATCTAAACTGGCCGATGCCAACTATGTTCCACTAATTGACAAAATTTCCGGGGAAGCTGCTCGCCTGGCCAAGGTCGATTTGACGTGGTCGGGACGTTTAGCCTCCTTCAAAATGTTGCTCCTACTTCAAATTTTGTATGTTTTCCGCACTCTTCCCATTCCTCTAAAACGTAGTCATCTCCATTCCCTGAATAATATCCTTAACCGCTACGTCTGGGGTACCACTCGCCCCAGATGTGCGAGATCCCTTAGGATTAAACATAGATCTGTAGGGGGCATGGGCCTAATTGATATCAAGGACTACCATAGAGCAGCCATACTCACCCAACTTAGACGTTGGATATCCCCCACTCCTGACACCCTGTGGTGCGGTATAGAACAGGCCCTTTGCCCGACCAGGGATCTTTTTTTAATTTCACTCATTTTTATTGAAAGTTTAAAACCATTTTACAAATCAGCCAGCAAGTATACACTCTCTTTACATAGAGTATGAATCGTAAAAAGCAAGATAGCACACATCAGGATAAATGTCCGCTAGGGCATACTGAAAATAACAACTCTTGATCTTGTTTATTTGTCTTGTTGGCTGTATACCACCCCCCGCCCTCCTTACCCTCCCACCCTTACCCCGTACCTTGAGAGCATACAGGCTCGATATCTAATGGTGCAGGTTTATCAGGAGTCGTGTCGTTTGGTGTCAAGAGCCAATAAGGTCCAGCCAGGGGAATCTGCTTGGTAAGATGTTACTACCAGAGCCTGGAAAGGGGATGTCCTTTTTTTACTCAGGGGCTCAGAGAATCCTGGAAGGCCTGCCACAGGCCCCATATTTTAACGAATTTGGGATAATTCCCCAATTTGGTGAAATACATTTTTCCCTTTGAAATTGTTTGATTCATAGCCACTAGCCAGTTGTCTATAGACGGAGGAGCCTGCGCCTGCCATTTTTGGGCGATTAACTTACGGGCCTGGAATAGGCTTCTTAATATAGCATCAAGGGTACCCTGCGGTACTCTATTGTCGTCCATACAGCCCAATAGGCATATCCTGGCTATTGGGTCTAGTCGAGATCTGAATATTCTATTGATATATTCAATGACTCCCACCCAATAGCCATATAATTTCGCACACTTCCAGACCATGTGTATAAGGTCTCCTTTATTTTTACATCTTGGGCATTCATTGTCTTTCTCCACCCTACCTTAAACATTTTATGGGGGGTATGGTAGACCCTATATAGAAGGAATAGGTGCGACATTCTTTGGGCCGGGGCTATGGATACCAAGGTACCCTGTTGAAGAATCCTGTCCCATTGTTGTGGAGTTATTGTTCCCAAATCGTTCTCCCACGCCACTCTACTCTTACACGGGCCTGCTTTACGCAGTGCCCTATCACCCAAGCTGTTGTACATCCCCGAGATTAGACCCTTAGCCACTGTTACCCTTATTAGGGTGAGAAGGGCAGGAATCTGTGCCCATGTAATTGTCTGAGAGTGGAATTGCGTTTGTATGGCATGGCGGAGCTGTAGATATTTAAAAAAAGTTCTATTTGGAATTCCGAACTCTTTTACTAGTTCTTGAAATGGTTATAGAGTGTTCCCTTCGAACAGATGTTTTAGGCGACATATGCCTTTACTCGTCCATTCAGTTGACACCTCAACGCTTATTGTCTCCTGGAGATTGTTATTATTCCAGAGAGGGGAGAATTCTGTCGGGCCAACATATCCCAATATTGCTTTTACTGTATGCCACGTTTTAGTCACTAGTTTTGTAATCGAGTGATTGTGGCAAAAGAAATTTGCCTCTAAGGCTTCCACTAATAGTTTATGAGGGTTATCTGTCAGCAAAAGTCGGGTATTTGAACCATCTCCTTTGGTGGTTCCACATCCTACTAGATGTTGCATTTGTGCTGCTAAAAAATATAGCCGTGGATGTGGAACCGCCATTCCCCCCTTTTTAACAGGAAGTTGTAGGGTTTGTAGGCTTATTCTGGGTTGGCCTCCTCTTCATATAAGTTCTGTAAATAATGAGTCAATTTTTTTGTACCACTTATATTCTACCCATACCGGGGAGTTATGTAGCATATATAGTAACTGCGGCTGCCAGATCATTTTTATAAGGTTACATCGACCTGCAACAGACAATGGGAATTTTTTCCAAATTTCACTTTTATTTTTCCACTTCGATAGTAGTGGGACAAGATTTAAGTTAATGTATTGGGTGGGGTCTTTTGAGATCCAGATCCCTAGATACTTAAATTTAGTACTTACACTTATTTGAGAGGTACCTAGCGTCTGTTGAAGGTCTATTTGGTCCAGCAGCAACAGAGCTGACTTTGTCCAGTTGATGGTAAGGCCTGAAAACCGGCCAAATTCTTCCACCAACTGGATCACTTTATCCAGTGTGCCTCCAACATCCCCTAGAAAAAACAGGACATCGTCTGCAAAGAGGGCTATTTTGTCTTCTCCATGGTGTCTTCTAAACCTTATTATGTCTGACCTCACCCTGGCCATTATTGCCAGAGGCTCCATGGCGAGGGCGAACAGAAGAGGGGACAGAGGACACCCCTGTCTCGTCCCTCTAACCCAGCTGAAAGATCTCCGAGGTCTCGTTGTTAATTCTGACCTTGGCTCTTGGTTCTACGTATAGGAGCTTTATCCAACTAATATACAGAGGGCCGAAGCCAAAGCTGTCTAGTACCCTCCAGAGGTATGCCCACTCTAGACTGTCAAAGGCCTTAGCGGCATCTAGCGACAGCACTGCTCTGGATCCTTCATTGTCTGTTGGTGTATAAATGTTTAGAAAGGTTCTCCTAATGTTGTTACTTGTGGCCCTACCAGGTATAAAGCCTGACTGATCTGGGTGGATAAGATGGCTAATAAATTTGTTTAAGCGGGTCGCAAGAATTTCAGCTAACATTTTTACATCTGAGGTTAGGAGGGAAATTGGACGGTAGGACGAAGGTTCCAATTGATCCTTCCCCTTCTTGTGTATTGCTATAATAGTTGCTTCCGTCATAGAGCGGGGTAGTGTCCCCACACTTGCAGCCCACTCCAGAGTCTTCAATAGCTCTGGGAGCAGAATCTGGTCAAATTTCTTATACACCTCAATAGGGAGCCCATCCGGCCCCGGAGATTTCTGATTTGGCATATCTAGTACCGATTGCTGGATTTCTTTTAGGGTGATTGGTGCTTCTAGCTCCTGTCTATCCTTATCTAGCAACGTGGGGACTGTTATCTTCTGAAAGAATGTTTCCATGGCTCCGTTTTCCGTCACCCCCTTGGACTTATAGAGATCTTTGTAATACATATAAAATGTTTTAAGTATAGTCTGGCTATCTGTCGAAATAACACCCGTCTTGATCCGTATTGCTGGAATATTTGATGGGGGAGAGTTGGTTCGGGTGAGGAGAGCTAGCATACGCCCTACCCTCTCACCTTCACCATACTGAAGCTGTTTTTGTAATATTCTTTTATTTTCCGCAATTTTTAAAATAGCCCTTCTATACTCTTCCTGTTTAGCGAGCCATACAGTCCGCAAAGGCATAGTGGGCTTCTCGATAAAACACAACTCCGCTTGAGCAGTCTCTCCAGCCAGCCTACTTTCTTCCGCTCTCCCTGTTGTTTTTATCCTAGCAGCCTGTTGAATTAAGAGGCCCCTCACAAAGGCTTTCAGGGCATCCCAGACCACCCCCATTGATGCCGTTCCCTCGTTGATGAGCATAAACTCCGTCAGCTGTATCGCCACCATTCTTGGTTGCTCAATCAGCTCCAGCCAGCCTGGGTTTAGCCGCCAGTCACCACGGGAGGCCCTAATGCCAGTCCTGATTGTTAGCATCAACGGGGAGTGGTCAGAGACCCCTCTTGGGCCATAATACATCTTTTTCACCAAGAGCAGTATTCCCTCACTGCTCAGGTCCATGTCTATTCTAGATAGTGTGTGATGGGAACTAGAGTAACATGAGTATTGACGGGTCTCAGGATAAAAAGTTCTCCAAATATCCCTCATTCCAGTTTCTTTTAGGAATTGGGTTAGCCGCCCCCCCGTCGTGCTGCTCCGTGGAGGAAACCTGTCCAAAGTTACATCCAAAACCTCGTTGTAGTCCCCGACAGCTATAACCGGTATATCTGGTTTATCAAGAGTGAACTCAACGAGTTTATATAGAATATCAAGCTTAAAGGGTGGGGGAATATATAAATTTGCCAAAACATATGATCTATTTTCAATAAGGCATTGCAGGAATATGAATCGACCTTGGTCGTCTATCCAAGATTTAGAGCAAGAAAAAGTCATTCCTCTTCCAATCATTGTACTCACACCTCTTGAATAAGAGGAGTGTGTCGAATGGAAATGGGCTTGGAATTTACGACTTTTCAGAAGCGAGACTGAATCTTTAGTCAAGTGTGTCTCTTGAAGGCATATTATTCCCGGAATTCCTTCTTCAAGGAATGTCATGACTGCGATTCTTTTAGCTGGGTCTCCCATGCCCCGTACATTCCAGGAAGTAATGGCCAGCAATTTATCCTGCATCTATAGGAGTTGACATAATAATCGAGTATTCGGTATTGATCGGGTAACTATAGTATGGAACAGTTGCTCGTATCCTCCGTTCAGATCGACTGGTGGCTATCCAGTCTACTCTCATATGCCCTTTCTCGCCCACTGGTAACGACACGACTCTTGATAACCGGACTGTATGCTCTCTGGTCCCTCCCCTGTAAGCCACCCTCCAACCCTCTCCCTTCCCACCCCTGCCCTTCCCTCCCTGCCCTATGGGCTTCCCCTTGGGGGCTGGTCTACTGACCACTCTATTCCTATCACTCATCCCCCAGTTAAAGCCCAGCCCGTGTCCCTCTTACTCATGCTCACTCCCCCCTGAGGGACCTCATTGGAGCCAAAATACACCAAGAAAGCAAAGAATAAATAAAATAGGAGAAAAGGAAAAAAAAAAAAAAAAGTGTTTCCTCTCCCATGCAACTTCCAGTGTTGTTATACTGTATATCCCTAGGTCGGGCAGTGTCCTTATAGTACTACGTGAGTAAATATACATGTTGTGACAAGAAAACCTAAGTTCAGAAAATAAGTGATCAGGTGATTAACGAAATAATTATCTAGTACCCTTCATAGGTAAAGTGACAGAGATGTAAATAACACGTATAAGCATGTGTGTATATTGCAGAGTTTTTCACATTGATGCTTTTATTTTCTTCTCCCCTTCTTCTCTCTTCCTCCCCTTCCCCTTGAATATTATTAGTTGCACAAAAAAAAAAAAACCTCCATAAGAGGAAAGAAGGAGAAGAAGAGAGGAAAAAAAAAAAAAAGGGAAAAAAATATATAGATTAAATATCTCAGGTAAAAAAAAACAAAGCATTACAGCCGACCGCCGTCTCCCACCAATATGTGTGGGGAAGCGGACCGACAAGCAGGGCCTCTAGAAACATAGGGGTCCCTAAAAAGGGGAAAAAAAAAAAAGGGGAGGGAGAAGGAGAATACCCTCTCTATACATCTGCAGGTAATGTTATTGTCCAGAAATTGGGCAGGATCCATAGACATTTACCTTCGTACAGTATCTTCCACAATATACAGAAAATAGATATAAAAACTATAGCTAGATATACGGAAGATAAGTATAGAAACTTAGATACATATTATGAAACTTGTCAATATATTTTATGTGTACCTGTTAACATAACCGTGTAAGTGCTACCGAGTGCCTAGATACAATCGTGCTCTCAGAAACCTTGAGAGCAAAAAAAAAAAGGGAGGGATAGGGAGAATACCCTCTCTATACATCTGCAGGTAGTGTTATTGTCCAGAAGTTGGGCAGGATCCATAAGCATTTACCTTCATATCTTCCACAATATACAGAAAATAGATATTAAAACTATAACTAGATATACAAAAGATAAGTATAAAAACTTAAATACATATTGTGAAACTTGTCATTACATTTTATGTGTGGCAGTTAACATGACCGTGTAAGTGCTACCAAGTGCCTAGATACAATCATGCTCTCAGAAACCTTGAGAGCATATAAAAAAAAAAAAAGAAAAAAAAAAAAAGATTTATTAAGGAAAGGGGTTTGGAAATCGTCTCTTCAGTCTAAAAAGCAAACGCTTGGTGCTTTTTTTTTTTCTTGGCTTATTTTCATCTTCCTCGTTGGGGTCTTGACCCCCCTAATTTATAGAAGGCTATAGGGCTGATTTATTCTCTTCCAACCAATTAACTGCTTCACTTGGTTCAGAGAAGAAAAAAGTCCTGCCCAGAGCAACCACTCTGAGACGGGCCGGGTACAAAAGGGCATATGTAACCTTATATTTCTGTAGGGATTTCTTAATGGGTATGAACTCTGCTCTCCGCTTTTGCAGGTCGGGTGAAAAGTCAGGATATAATGAGATCCTTGCGCCATTATATATGATGTCTCTCAGCTCTCGCGCCTTTTGGAGCAAGGTCACTTTGTCAGTATAATTAAGGAATTTAAGTACAGTAGAAGCGGTCTTGGGTGCTTCCTCTGCTGCAGGGCCTTAAAGGGGACCCGATGGGCCCTCTCTATAGAAAAAAAGGCTGAGAGGACATCAGGGCCAAAGATTTCCCTGCACCAGCCTTCCATGAAGGTAGTGGTGTTTGAGCCCTCAGATCCCTCTGGTAGGCCTACTACCCGAACATTATTTCTGCGTAGCCTATTTTCCAGCGCATCTAATTTGGCTGTTTGAAGATCTGACAGCTCCTGTAGAACCCTTAAGTCCCCCTGTAGTGGGTATAGTGCATCTTCAACTGCGCTCAATCTTTCCTCCAATACATTTGTTCTCAGTACAGTCCCATGCAATTCCTGCCTCATGGATAGTAGGTCATCTTTTAAACCTGCTAGCTGTTTATCAAAATTAACCATATAGTCCCTGCATAAGTTCACAGCACATAATACATCTCTGAGAGTTGGTTCACCTTCTAGTGCCACTCCGACTGTTGAGTAGTTAGAGTCTCCTTGCATTCCCGAAGTTACAAGAGTATCCACAGTCCCAAGGACCTCGGGTCCCAGCCCTTTTGTACTCACGGTTTTGACGTTGTTTAGGCTAGGCGTACCCGAAGCTTTTATGGCTGCTTGACCGAGGCTTCTTCTTTCCTGGGATGAACCTATCTGCGATTTAGCCTGCGATGTTACTGCAAATGTATGACCTTTTGCCGGCGAGACAGCTGGAGTATGTGTAAAACGCTCCAATTTGGCGGCAGCCGCCTGGCTACCCTTAGTGGATCTGGTGGTAGACATTCTTTACAGGATTGATCCGTGAAAGAAAAGCAATTTAGAGCTCCAATAGTGGACCTTGATAAAGTTGGCAAATTTCTAGATTCAGGTTTTATATTGCTTCTTTAGTTAGTAGGGTTGGTAGAGGCCGTTCAAGAAAGCCAAAAAAAAAAGAAGGTAGCCACTAGTAGGCAATACTCCGGGTTAGTCTCAAAAAGCTCTGGTTCTGGCCCTGTATATCCAGTCCGTGAGGAGGGGGGACTTCAACAAGGTACCCAAAGGAACCAACCCCTGATTTGAGAACTCCCAAATATAGGTACTTTATGTCTAAAAGCAATAGAGTCAAAGTTACAAAAATGCTATTCCGGTTGCTTTAGCAGAGTCTAAGCACTGAGGCTGGAGATAACAGGAGTGCAAAGCGCTATGTTGGGTAAAGGGTTTCCCCTGCTGCCCCCCCCCGCTCCTCCCCCGCTTACAACAGATCAAATCTCTTCAATCGTAGGGAGACTTGTGGTTGATGTCAAGCGCAGGGGATAATGGGTGACAGATTACAGCATCGTCGTAGCCCAGCAGGTAACTTAACCACTTGTGACCGGCCCCACGTCCAAAGACGTCACGTTTTTGAAGATGGATATCTCGGTAACGGCAGCAGCTGCTGCCACAACCGAGATATCCATCTCTTCGTGGGGCGGTCCTGTTAACGATAACGGCGGTCATCGCGGCGGATTCGCCGCGAGATCGCCGTTACCGGCGGCGGGAGAGGGTGCCCCCCCCCTCCCGCCGCTCTCTCCCCGCCCGTCCGCCGCTTACCGTAGCCGTCGGTAGCGGCGGAGGCGATCGGGTCCGCTCGTTGTCTGTCCGGGGATGTGACTGAGGGAAAAAATGTCCCTCAGCCGTCCCCCTCTCTCTGCTGGGCGGAAGTGACGTCAAAACGTCATTTCCGCCCAGCGTCTTAAAGAGACATTTAATATGTTTACATTTTGACTTATTTTTTTTTTTTATTTTTTTTTATTTTTTTGCATTTAAGCCTGAATATGAGATCTGAGGTCTTTTTGACCCCAGATCTCATATATAAGGGGACCTGTCATGCTTTTTTCTATTACAAGGGATGTTTACATTCCTTGTAATAGGAATAAAAGTGATAATTTTTTTTTTTTTTTTTTTTTCTGTTAAAAATGATAAAATAAATAAAAATAAAAACCAAAACCAAAAAAAAATTTTTTTAAAGTGCCCCGTCTCGCGCGCAGAAGCAAACGCATACGCGAGTAGCGCCCGCATATGAAAACGGTGTTCAAACCACACAAGTGAGGTATCACCGCGATCGTTAGAGCGAGAGCAATAATTCTAGCCCTAGACCTCCTCGTCATCTCAAAAAATGCAACCTGTAGAATTTTTTAAACGTCGCATATCGAGATTTTTAAGGGTAAAAGTTTGACGCCATGCCACGAGCGGGCGCAATTTTTATGCGTGACATGTTGGGTATCATTTTACTCGGCGTAACATTATCTTTCACAATATATAAAAAAATTGGGCCAAATTGATTGTTGTCTTATTTTTTAATTCAAGAAAGTGATTTTTTTCCAAAAAAAGTGCGCTTGTAAGACCGCTGCGCAAATACGGTGTGAGAAAAAGTATTGCAATGACCGCCATTTTATTTTCTAGGGTGTTAGAAAAAAAAATATATATAATGTTTGGGGGTTTTAAATAATTTTCTAGCAAAAAAAACTGTTTTAGTCTCGTAAGCACCGAATCTGAAAAACAGGCTCGGTAATGAAGTGGTTAATGAAAAAGGGTCTGCACCGTACCACACTAATGCCTTATAGAGGAATGTAGGCTGTAAGCGTTGTGGCGTGATGTTGTTGCAGGCACACGCCTGACACCCCTCCTGCCGCTAATGCGTCTCTGGGCTCCTTCAGCTTCACACAGTTCTCCTCGCTTCACAGAGCAGGGCTTGGAGCCGCGTTAGCGCGTGGTATCCATAATCCCGCGAGACTCCTGAAGGACCCGCAGGGACAAGGAAAACTCCCGTTACCGGTACTGGCTGCACTCCCCGCGCCTGCACCCGTTCCACACGCCCCACTCGTCCCCATGCCCGGACAACCGAGCAAGATCAGGTAAGGAGACGGGGGGCGGAGAGCAGAGAAATGGTAAGTGGGTATACAGAACTTGCAGATTTTTGTGCCACTTGCGATGTTTGCAGAGGTTACTGCTCACCAGGATATTGACGGAAGCGTTGGGGGAGGTTCATGCCTCCAACCATCCATCCGTCAGCGTGTAGCATGTGGCTCCAGGGGGAAGGCGTTTAGAGCAGAGGGACACACATGCTGCTCACTCCTCACTCCTCACACACACTCCTACATCCGGTCACGCCCCACCTTCCGTATTGCCAGGAAGCCTCCCGACCAGGGATCTTTACAGTGTCCTCATACTTGATGCTTGGCGGCCCCTTTCTCTGCGCCAACTACCCCTAATGTTCCAGGCCTCCCTGTTGGCTTGGAGGGACTTACGTAGTCTGGCTCATAAGTCCTCCGACACTACTCCTGTCCCGATTCCCATTGAGGCTCTCTCGTGCGTCATACCATATGCCTCCTTCTCCAATTGGGCAGCTTAAAGGTATCACTTGGATTGAAGATCTATTCTGCTACAATGTGCTCAAGCCCTTTGACACGCTTGCTGCAGAGTATGGTCTGATGCATGCAGATTGTTTTAAACATGCACAGGCCTCCCATTTCCTCAAAACTTTACAATCCCGCTACTTACTGATTTATGATGTCATTTGGCAATTCTACACCAAAGTGACCCCCTACCATTAGGGTATCTCCCTCTTCTATAACCTCTTCCAGGATAAACTACTTTTCAAGGCATCCCCCCCCCCCCTTCGTAAGTGGGAAATAGATTCGGGCAAAACATTTCCTCCGGTCCAATGGCAATACTCGTTTAAACTTATATACAAAGCCTCCAGGTGCGTTAATCACTGGGAGCTCTCCCAAAAGATAGCCCTTAGGTGGTACCTCACTCCGTACCGCATAGCTCAATTCTACCCCTCGGCCTCCTCGCTGTGCTGGAGAGGCTGTGGGGAGGTGGGCAACATTTTCCACATTTTTTGGCTCTGCAAGAGCCTTACTAGCTATTGGAGGGGTGTATTTAGATGTATCTCACGTATGACAGGCATACTGTATTGACACCCCCTACTCCTGAACTGGCGCTTCTGAACCTAGGAATAGAGGGTTTCCCCCCGGAGTTCCGAATTGTAGTCACTCATATCTTGCTAGCTGCTAGACTGCTGTTGACTAGAAGTTGGAAATCCAATACGGTACCAAACGTAACGGAGGTCCTTGAGCTCATGCGGACTAACTACACATTTGAGTCTTTTTTGGCGAACAGGGAAGGTAGGAGAGCGAAGTTTGATATTCAATGGAAGCCTTGGACAGAATGGTTCTGACTACAATAGAATTGAACTGTCTTCTTTACGTTATGTTCTTTTGATGTGTTTTAAGCAACTACCTATGTAGGTTTGTATTTATAGTGGTCTTACAGGTATCCATCCTTTCCTATGCCCTTGTCCCTCCCTCCCCCCTTCCCTTCCTTTTCTTCTCCCTCCTCCTCAGCACTTTTTTTTTTAATTAGTTTTTATTAGAAACTTTTGTATACAAAGGTATATAAAGAGAAAACAAACAAGAGAAAACAGGTGTTACCATGAGATACATCAGGCGTAAAACACTTGATCTTTCACATAACCAAGGGAAGTTACAATACTATAACATGAAAACCATTCGTAGAACATCATAAACCATCAGCTAACCGGTATTACCGCACCGTTTGCTCGTAGGAAAATTGTAGGGGGGAGAAGCAAGGGGTTGGGAAAGAGAATACAGGGGGGGGGGGAAGAGGGAGAAAGAAAGGGGAAAAGAAGGAAAGAAGAAAGGAAGAAGGTGTGCATGCTAAGTAACCATTTCAGCAAATCAATCATCAGTAAATTAAGTTATTTTATTTTACGCTTTATACCAATCGGTCCAGATTTTCCAAGCCGAGTCGAACCTGTCTCTGTCACCACGGCGGTAGGCCAATAAAGACTCATGAACATAATTCACTTGAGTTAACCTCAGAACCTCAGAGACCTTTGGAGCCCTATCTGCTTTCCAGTGTTGTGCAATGAGTGTTCTGGCTGATAGGAGGATATGTGTGACCACTACCCTGAAGTCAGAGGGGAACATGTCAATGCCAATATGTAGGACTGCCAATCCAGGGTTAGGTCTTGTCAGAATACCAGTCATCCCTGATATGTAAGAAAACACTGAGTTCCAAAAACTGGTCAAATTTTTGCACAACCAGAACATATGCAGTAAATTCCCCACCGCCCCACATTGTCTCCAGCATAGAGGGGAGCCGCCGGACCCGAACTTAGAGATTCTATAGGGCGTGAGATACCACCTAAGAGCTATCTTCTGAGACAGCTCCCAGTGGTTGACACATCTAGAGGCCCCATATATCACCCGCACCCACTGCTCCTCATCATAAGTTGTCTCCAAGTCTCGTTCCCATTTGACAAAGGGTGAGGATTTCACGAATGACAGCTTATCTTGAAAAAAATGATAGAAAAGGGCGATGCCCTTCTGGGGAGAGGGGGAGATCGAGTAGAAGCGCCAAATTATTTTTGGTACAAAAATGCGATGCGTAGTGAGGGAGCTGAGGAAATGAGATATCCTCAGGTAGTTAAAGTGTTCGGACGAAGGTATTGCGAATTTTTCCTGTAGGGATTTGAAGGGGTAGATTGAACCATCTTGAAAGATATCATTAACTAGGTGTATTCCTTTACCTTGCCAATTAGTAGTGGAGAGGTCGGGGATGGCCTGGGAAAGTATGTTAAAAGGAACTGGCACCTCCACGAGATCAGAACAGGGGGACATTGCCCTGCACAGATCTCTCCATGCCAGGACAGAGGCCCGAAGAGTAGGAGGGAGGTCCCGAACAGGTAAGGGCCTCCAGACGTCTAGAAGGAGAAAGTCCCGAAGGTTATGTGCAGGGCACAAGTCCTGCTCGATTCCCTTCCATATGGGGTTGGTCCCCGGGTCAAGCCAGCACTTCAGTTGTGTCAGAGTAGAGGCACGCAGGTAATCCTGAATATCCACCAATCCCATACCCCCCGCCTTTCTGTGTTTAAGTAGCAATTTTCTGGAACACCTAGGCCTACCCATTTTCCAAATAAATTTGGTAAGTAGCGACTTTAGGGTTTTAATGTGAATGGGAGGGACGGGGACTGGTAGGGTTCTAAAGATATAAAGAATCTGTGGGAGGAGTAACATTTTGAAGGTAGCCAGGCAGCCGGACCATGAGAGCTCTCCTATAGAGTACTTAGCAACATCCTTGCGAAGTCTGTCAATTAGTGGGAGGTAATTAACGTCAGCTAAGTAATTAGGGTCATTCGTGAGTTGCAGTCCCAAATACGTGATCGTGGAATTACATGGAAAGGTCGCCTGCAGCTGGGATTTCAGTGAGGGTGGGATCCCCAGGTCTAAGATAACAGATTTTGAAAAATTGGCCTTATAGTAGGACACCTGGCTGAATTTGGTCAGGGTGAGATGGGCAAAACGTATGGAGGTTGCTGGAGACATCAAAAAAAGTGGGCCTCGCCATGAATATTAAATCCCTGGATATTCGGATGGGACCTAATCCTCTCCACCAGAGGCTCTATTAATAGGTTGAAAATAGAGGGGGACAGGGGACATCCCTGTCTGGTGCCGTTTGAAATTGTGAAGGTACTAGACAACAAATTAGAAGTAAAGACTTGGGCACAAGGGGAGGAGTAGAGAGCCAGCACAGCAGAAAGGATAGGTCCGCTAAACCCAAATTTTTGAAGAGTGTTCCTCATGTATCCCCAATGAACCCTGTCGAACGCCTTCTCCGCATCCAATGAAAGGAGCAGAGAAGGCGTCCGAGAGGTCTTAGCCCGCTGTATCACCCCAACTACCCGTCTTGTAGGGTCCGAGGCCTGCCTTCCCGGAGTAAAGCCAGACTGATCAGGACCCACAAGATCGGGCAGAATAGGTAGAAGCCTATGGGCCAATATCTTTGCGTACAACTTAACATCAGAGTTCAACAACGATATTGGCCGGAAATGGATTGTCCGGGGTCTTACCCGGCTTAGGAATGGTGACCACATAGGCCTTGAGCATCTCGGAGGGAAATGAAGTGGAGGACACTGCGGCTTTGAAAACATCTTCTAGAGCTGGTATTAATTTGTCTTGGAAAGACTTGTAGTAGTCATTAGGTAGACCGTCAGGTCCCGGGGACTTACCCAAGGGAAGTAGCTTAATTGTTTTTCTGATTTCTGAATCCGATATGGGGGCGTTTAGCAGGTCTAATTGGGGTTTGGATAGAGTCGGGGATTTTAATTTGGGATAGGAAAGCCTGAATACTTTCTTCAGAGGGTTGAGGCGTATTGGCATCTGTGTTTAGGTTATACAGATCAGAATAATACTGGGCGAAGGAGTCTGCAATTTCTTTAGGATTTATAATTTTGTGTTTATCTACAGGGTGAAGGAGATAGGGGATCTTGGATTTAATCCTGGCAGATTTAAGTCTTTGGGCCAGAAATTTACCAGCCCTGTTCCCCGCCGAATAGTGGGAGAGTTTCAGAGTTTGGACATACTTATCATGTTGCTCAATCAACAGGAGCCTGAGTTCAAATCGGCATTTAGAACGTTTCTGTGCTAGGAGCATCGTAGGGTTGGTTTTATTTTGAGTTTCTAAAACACTAATGTCATCAAGTAGCCGATTAATTTTTTGTGTCCTTCGCTTCCTCTCCCTCGCACATATTTGTAGAATAATACCCCTAATAAATGCCTTATGGGCGCACCACAACACGGCAGGGTCTAAGACCGAGCCCACATTTTGAGCAAAAAAGTTTGATAGGGAATCATTGATAGTGGCAGCATGTGCCGGCATATTGAACACAAGAGAATTTGCCCTCCATATATAGGCGGGGCTGGGGGTGTGACCCTCCACCACCACAATTGACACAGGAGCATGGTCAGACCAAGAGATATTGTGGATGGTGGAGGATGACACCGCCTGAAGCAAACCTTTGTCAACAAAAATGAAATCAATTCTGGAATAGGAATTGTGTCTGGCAGAGTGAAACGTATAGTCCCTTTCCATGGCGTGTTGGCACCGCCATACATCATAGACATCCTCGGAGTGAAGCAAGTGTTGAAGTTGAGGAACAGGACGTTTCACCACAGATGAGGAGTCCAAAGAGTGATCCACTGTCAGGTTATGATCCCCACATATTACTAAAGACCCATGCCGGAGGGAGGCAATTTTGCAGTATAGTTTCTTCAGAAAGCGAAGTTGGTGGGAGTTCGGTGCATATAAGTTAGCAATGGTAAAAGGTTTGTTTTTTAAATTCTCCCACCAGAATGACATACCTCCCTCCCGGGTCCGCGTGAACCTGCGTTAGTTTAAATGCAACCGAGTCTCTTACTGCAATTAAGACTCCCTTACGCTTAATTGGGGCAGAGGCCATGAAGATGTTGGGGAAGTATTTTTTCTGGAACCTAGGCGGGTTGTCCGCCAAAAAATGCGTCTCCTGGATGCAGAGGATGTCCACCTGGAGGTTCTTAGCCTCTCTCCAGACCGAGGCCCGTTTAGCAGGATGGTTTAAACCATTAACATTGAAAGACACTATTTTCAGAGCCATAGTACATTCAGAAGGTGAAAAAGAGAACAATACCTTGCGAAGACGTTCTGGCGGACAGTCCATCCATCACTCTGGCAGCGAGCTTGCGAGACATGGTGACTCATTGGCACTGTGGAAGGGGTGTAAGACCCCAAAGGATGGTTAGAGGAGCATGCACAGGAAACCTAAGAAGTAGGTAATGAGAGGAAAATCAGTAGGGGTTCAAAAAGGGAAAAAAATGACTTAGAACATATGAGTTGGCTGTGTGATACTTGATCTCTGCATGTATATATATATATATACATCCTATAATACATTTTTCTTCAGTCAGCCCTGTGACACTCACATATGAGTCTTTTGATACATTCATTATCCTTCAGGTCATAAGTAAGAAGTGGGGTTAAAATGGGGTAAGGAAAAGAAGGTACATCTGTTATACAATAGTCATGAAAGAATGTGTTCATTTTTACTTTTGTTTTAGATTAGCTCACAGTATCGATGTAAATTATGGTTAATGCATCAAATTTTGCACCCAATCCCTAGTTACTTGCAATACAGGAACATTAACTATATAGACTAGAATCATATAACATTATCAGGGCCTAATTTCTGTAATCATACAGAAAATGTGTTCAATATTTTACTTGTAGGTCCCAGTTTATTGCCAACACCTCTTAAATATAATGCAGCTGCTAGAAAATCATCTATGGTAATCTTTATAGCTTCATGATTGCATGACCTTCAGTTTCCTTTCATTTTCTGTTCCATTAAACAGAAATGTATGTGTACTAAAGTGAATAATCAGGAAAATATATGCAGAGCATTTCTATATTCTACTTAGAATAAAACAAGAACACTGCAAGTTCATCATATACCAGGGTTATCAATCAGAAGCAACAACATGAACATTTGTGTAACCCCAGCATGTGAATATAAATGTCAGGTAGTTCAGCATCAAGATTAGTGTCAAAAGCGCAATTGTATAAATAAAATTAATCTTTCTACCTGTAAGCTATGTTTTCAAATGTAGCTCCTTAGCAATCTTTTGAATTAGGTCCTTTGGGATAATGCATTGTGGAGACTAGAAGCTGTAGTTATCCTTGAAACACTGCTTTCACTATTTTATCAGCACTTTAGAAATACATGGAGAAGGATAGATTTTTTCTTTGACTTGCAATATGCAATATGCATGTGAAATATCAAGCTGATTTACTAAAGGCAAATGGACTGTTCATTTTGCAAGGGTATTTTATTTTAGCTTATTGACTGTAGTGAAAATTCACTTTGCAAAGAATACCCAATCACATACACTGAAAACACAAAAACAATATTTTTGCTTGGATGTAAACAGAGGATTAACCTTCTCCAATCATCCAATCATGTGCAACCAAAAGTATTGCGTTTTATTTTGCTTTCCTCCTTTCCGTGATACGGCATTCTTTGTAAAGTGAATTTTCACTGCATTATCTAAGCTAAAGCATAATTCCCTTTTCAAGTAAACAGTCGGTTTGCCTTAAGTTAGATCTCTTTTACACTGGGGCAGTTTTCACGCACTTTAGTGCTGGAAATAGCCTTTGTTTAGCACCTGAAAACCACCTCTCATTCATTCCAGTGTGACTTTCCACACTCGGATGGTGCGCTTGTGGGAAGTTCCGAAAAGTCCTGCAAGCAGCATCTTTAAGGTGGGTTGACAGTACTGTATTTAGCGCTCCCAAAAATGCCCTGCCCATTAGACTGAAAGGGCAGCACTTTGAAAGTGTTGCAGAACAGGAGTTTTTAACCCTGTTTTGGGGTTAAAAGCACCCTGCTACTGCTTAAAATCGCTGCTTAAACAGCAATAAAGCACTGCTAAAACAAGCATTGCTTTAGCGCTAACACAGGTGCTTTCAGTGTGAAAGCAGTCTCAATTACCCCATTCAGTTTCTTATAGCATTCCTCCATGGCAGTACCCATTGAGGAATGCTACAAAAAATTGAATAAGACTCTGGATGAGATCCAAGTGTGTAATCAAGCCACAAATAAGATGTCTTCTTAAAGGCATCCCTGTCTCTGGTAGAAGCAGCCCTGCAGCCTAGAGCTGTGGTGAAAGTTTTCCAAACCCTGATGCCGCGTACACACGATCATTTTTTGCGATGAAAAAAAACGACGTTTTCAATCATGAAAAAAAACGAAGTTTTTCAAACTTCATTTTCCAAAACGACGTTGCGTACACACCATAGTTTTTCTACAAAGCTCTAGCAAAGCGTGGCGACGTACACCACGTTCGACGGCACTCTTTTCCATTGAAGCTCCGTCTCATAACTTGCTTCTGAGCATGCGTGGGTTTAAAAACGTCGTTTTCAACATCGTTTTGCCCACACACCATCACTTTTTATGACACAAAAAACAACGTTTTGAAAAACGACACAAAAAATTCAAGCATGTTGGAATTTTTTTTTGGTCGTTTTTTTGAAGACAAAAAACGTTTTTCCCACACACGATCAATTTAAATGACGTTTTAAAAAACGTCGTTTTTTTTTCATCGCAAAAAATGATTGTGTGTAAGCGGCATTAAAGTAGTGGAAAAGTGTATTCTCCATTCCAGAGAATTGGGTACAGAGGATCCTGCCATCAAGCAGTTTCTGAGACATTTCAGAGAGCATTTTGTTTTTCAGTAGATTCCTTGGAAGACTCCATAACGCAGCTTTCCTGGGTCGGCACCATGTCTGTGCACATGAGAAGAACCCGAAGGCTTGAATGTTGTCTAATTTTGTGTTTTGCTTTCAGAGTATGGTCGGACTATGTCACACTAGCATGTGATAATTACTATGTGAATCACCAAAACAAGTGTGTATACAAGAATAAAGTGCAAGTGCACAGATGCATAACAAACATATAATATTGAATCAAAAATATCAATAATACATTAGACTCCTGGTATGTTTGATCTCTGTAATCGAGATTTATACTACATGTATCTGGTAAGAGGCTACTTTTTTTCTAAAGAGCACTTTTTGGAGCACTGAAGCACCTCCTAAAGTTGATTTTTGTACACCAAACACTTTATTTGACACATTTGCATTGGACTGTTTACTTTTTTTTATTTTATTTTTTTATAAGTGGATCCTATGGACTTTGCGTTTAACCACTAGCTGACGGCCGTACGACTTTGTACGGCCGCAGCGCGGCTCTAAATCTCTAACAGGCCGTGTTTTTAAGGCCGCCCCTTTCCTCGTTCCCCGCGCACGCTCCCGAGCACACAGCGGGGAACTACTGTGCTGGCCATGTCCCTTGGACACAGCCAAACACAGATCGCGGTAAATAGCCAATCAGAGCGGCTATTTACAGCGCAATCTGTGCAGCCAATGAGAGATGATCTCATATGTAAACATATGAGATCATCTCTCATTGCCGACTCTCCCCTCCTCACACAGGCAGCGCCTGTGAGGAGGGGAGAGAACTGTGAGTAACCAGCACTAAAACAAAAAAAAAAGTGACCAACCAGTGCCCCCAGGACCACCTGTGCCCCCCACAGTACCACAGTGCCCCCCAGTACTACAGTGCCTCCCCACAGTACCACAGTGCCCCCCCACAGTACCCACCACAGTACCACAGTGCCCCCCACAGTACCACAGTGCACCCCAGTACTACAGTGCCCCCCACAGTATAAATGAATGAATGAATGAAAACTTATATAGCGCGGCACATGTGAACTAAATCGCCTCTGGGCGCTTGTTGTTTATGTCTCCTTTGGTATCAAAAGAGATGAGTCTTGATCTTTCTCCTGAATGCTAAGTGGTTCTCCTCCAACCGAATGTTGGTTGGTAAAGCGTTCCATAGTCTGGGACCTTGGACCGTGAATCTTCTATCTCCTTTGGACTTGTAGTTGGTTTTCGGTATCTGAAGTAGATTTTGATTTGTGGATCGCAGAACGCGATTGGGATTATGAGCTTTTATTTTTTCGCATAAATAATGGGGAGCATTCCATGGATACATCTATGCGTTAGACAGAGTGCTTTAAAAGTGATTCTGTCTTTTACTGGTAACCAGTGAAGGGATCTCAGCGAAGGTGAGATTGATTCCCACGTTTTTTTCCCAGTCACAAGTCCAGCGGCTGTATTTTGAACGACTTATAGACGAGCGATTTGGTACTTGGGGAGTCCGAGGTAAAGTGCATTTGCATAGTCCAGTTTGGAGTTCACAATTGCTCCCACCACAACCGCTATGTCTTCTTTGGGGATAAAAGGAATAAGTCTGCGTAGTAGGCGCAGCAGATGGTGAGATCCGCAAAGTTGCACTTTACTCACTATACTACACTATACTCACTTGTTTTGATGATTCACATAGTAATTATCCCATGTCATATCAGCATTTAAAAGGGGACAGTGCACCATGTTTTACACATCCTCATTTATTTTTCAGTAACCTGTTGTCTCCTTGGGATAAGTTTCCCCTGACTATGTTGTGATACACATTGTGCCTTTTCTTTATTCTGATGTGGAGATGTCCTTGGCTTTAACTACTGTCTTGCAAATGTTGTTTGTTTGCATTTGCATCTGAGCATGGGGGAAAAGGTGCTTTAATTTATTTTAACCCCAAATTATAATTTCTTAAACGTACATTACAGAACATAGGGCACTTCATAGTCCTGACTTCTTGGGATGTCCCAGATCATTCAGCATGAGTGGACAACACAGAAACAATGCCAACATGCACAATTGGTGAAGAACTCACTACAGAGTCACCTGCAAGACCTTCTGGTCAAAACTGGTTCACCTGATTAGTTCTATCGGCATCATTAATAATCCAATTTTTCTTTTAACTTACAAAGTATTGCTTATACAAACAAATATAAATAAAGGTTACATATTAGCAGTTATCATGAGTAAAACAGTGTCTGTATAAATAGACTTGTATTTACTGTAAAAAGATGACCTTTAACTCATTTGTGAACAATGAAGTCTTAAAAGCATTAGATATTTGCAATTGTAGATCTTAATATGGTTCTTTTAAACAAGTTTTAAGTAAAGCCTTGTTAACCAAAATGTTGTTATAAATCTGTAGAAGTACAAGCAGATTTATTATATCTATCTGCTGTGTTGCCCACAAGGGATTTGAGTGCCTATGCTACAGGCTTTTAATTAGATGGCAAGTTTTCCTTATGAATAAAACACATTTTCCTTACAGATAACAAGACAGGCTCTCGGATAGCTATTCCTTATGGAATCCATTTCTATATTTTCACATGATTTAAGTGCCACTTAAAACCCTCTTTAAGTTTTAAAAACAAATATTAAGTGTAAAATAATATTTAACATGGCATGTCCAGTGTGGCAATTTGTTTATGTTTTTACTGACAGCTGAGTGAGTTTATCAGTTTATACACACAGTATCAAAAAAACATGCAGCGCATACTGTGTTTAAAAATTAATTAAGGCAATTAAAACCACCTGTTTTCCATAAACAGATCTTACAGAAATAAATTACTGTATTTATTGGCTCACTTTTTTACCCTAAAAATAGAGGTAAAACTGGGCCTGTGTGTTATACACAGGGGGCTGTGAAAAGTTATTTTCCCTCAAACTTCTCTCTTAAAGCTAGGGTGCGTGTTATATGCCTGTGCGTTTTATACGCCGATAAATACAGATTTTTTTTTCTTTTTTTTTAAGTTTTGTAACATTTCTACAAATGCTTTTTAAACCTTTATGACAACTATGTAAAACCTGTTAAATCCCAACTCCAGCCATGCTTTTTATTTATCTTTGATAGAGCAGTGAAAATTAAGAACTTCTGTAAGGTAAAGTCTATTTACAGGTGCTGTACAGTGTGCAGAAAAGCAAACAGAACAAAAGATAATTAAACAAAAACCTCGGCTCTAGCTATACGATATATATATATATATATATATATATATATATATATATATATATATATATATATATATATTACAGGCCCTCACTACCAGGCTGATCAAGCCTACAGCTTGTCAGCTTCCACACAAAACTGCTTAACAGTTTTCCACCAACCTCCTTGCTCTCACAGATCAGCACTATCTGTGTCTCCCAGGCTGAGCAAAGGCTGTCTGCTCAGGTGAGCTTAAATTGGCCTGGGGAAGAGGGTCAACACCTGAACTGGATCCCTGGATCAGAGATCCCTGAACGTGTCAGGCCCCGTACACACGAGCAAATAGATTTGTTCAAATCGGTCGGACCGACCGATTTGAACAAATCTGTCTGCTGGCCGTTTTGGTTTGATCGCTGTACACACGATCAAACCAAAATCCCCACCAGCAGACGTGGCGGTGACGTTGACGCCGCCACGTCACCGCACCAGGAAGTAGATTACTTCCGCACATGCGCCGAATCCATTCGACGCATGTGCGAGAAGATATGTCTGCTGGTTTGCGTACTAACCAGCAGACATATCAGGCGGACGGATTCCCAGCCGACAGATTTTAAAGCATGCTTTAAAATCTGTCGGCTGGCCAAATCCGTCTGCTCAGCCCGTACACACGATCGAATCTGTCTGCTGGGACGGTCGGGCCGACCGTTTCCAGCAGATAGATTTGATCGTGTGTACGCGGCCTAAGAGAGGAGCCTAGGAGAGGTGTAAACCCCGAACAGGACTTTCCCAGGCTCTCTCTGGGATGTTCTGCTACACAATATATAAATATAACATCTTAAACACAACTTTTTTTTTTGGGGGGTGTTTATCCCTCAATAAGGGAGGTAAACTTGAATCACAGATAAATAAATAAATATAAGAAGGCACAGAGGAGACATAATAAATATCACAAGTATATAACACTAGGAATACATATATATTAAAACATTCTTTATGTTTCAATGTTTTTATTGACATTTTTCAGATAAACCAAAAAAAATTTTATCAAATATTGCAGTAAAACAGAAGTTTAGACATAAGTATTGATGTAGAACCAATAAAAATAGTATCATAAAAGTTAGTGACCATTATTTAGGTCAGATTTAGGATTCAAATATTAAGCCCTAATATGGCCCTAAGGACCATTCTAACAAGTAGAACATCCACTTTGAACTTTAAGTAAAGAAGGAATATATTGTTAGTATAGAAAAAAGAGAAAGGAGGAGAGAGAAGGAGAGAGGGGGGGAAGGAGGAAGAGAGTGCTCTCTAATTTAGAGTCAAGACAACAAACTACATAGGTGGTCATATAACATTAAGTATTTATATTATAATGAATCCAGGGTTCCCATACAGTATCAAACCAAGCAATTGTATCATCTTTAAGACCAGACAATCGTTCATTAATCATTATCCATGACAGTTTGGTTTTCAATAGATTAAATGGAATTGTAGATGTCTTCCAGGATTTAGCGATGGATATTCTAGCTGCGATAAATATGAAAGTTATTAATTTTACCATTTGTTTTGATGTTCCTTTTACTTGTACACCCAATAATGCATTTAGTGGTGGTTTCTCTTTTCGATTGTTTTTATTGAGATTATTAAGAAGATTAACAGTACAAGTAACAATAACAATACAGTTTGAATTTACGAACAATTTCCCAGTAGATAACAGGATATAATATTCATTAAATGCTAAAGTTAAGATACAATACCAGCCTAAAAGTACTCAGGAAACTAACAGGTCCGCGCTTCCTACTTCACAATGTGGAGCCACGGCACCATTCATAGGTAAGGCACTGGTATGTATATTAAACATAGTTATCATAACATAACATTGTAGGGATTAGGATATAAGTTCGCACTGTTCTAGCTCCACGAGAGGTGAATCTGAAATGGTTAGACCGATCCACGACTCTGTAGAGGAGTGAGGACCAGCAACCCCCACCAAGGGCAGAGGTAAGTAACTAAAATCGAGAGCTATTGAAAATGTAAACAAAAAGCGAGTGTAAAGTAAAAACAAGAGAAGCGAACAGAAAAAGAGGAAGGAGAAAGAAAGAACAAGAAAGAAAAGAAGAGGGGGAGAAACGAACCACAGTACCACAGGCCACATGAACCATAAGTCAATTATACAGAGTAAGCAAAAACCTCAATACCATACAATATGTATGTCTTATTCAGGGAATTTTGAAATCCAAGGCATCGATTGAGCCTTAAATGACTGGCTCCCATTTGACTGCATTTGCGAAATATTTCTCATACAGATATTGTGTAGAGACTCTTTGGATTACTTCACTAATGTTGGGGGCCTGGGTATTTTTCCACTTAGCAGTGATAGTTAGGCGGGCAGCTATTAACAAATGCGTAACTATGCTACGGAATTGAGATGGGATATTCGTGATGGTAATGTTAAGGAGGGCCAGCTGGGGAGAAGGTTGTAAGAAAAACCCTGTAACCGATGAGATTAGTTTAAATACAGCAATCCAGAAACTACGTAAGCCCTTGCAGTCCCACAGTATGTGGTAAATGTTACCCTTAGCTCCACACATCCTCCAACATAGAGGGTTCCCTGGTGGAAATATTAGTGATAGTCTAACTGGGGTCAAATAGGATCTGTGGAGGATTTTTATTAAGTTGTCCCAATGATTAGTGCAGTGGGAGTAAGTATAAATAGCACGTATGGCTGAGTTCCACTCAGAATGGGAGTGGGAGGTGACCTAGTCCCTTTCCCAGTTAATCATAGTAGAAGTTTTAGAGAAGCTACTATCTTTTTGTAACAGGGCGTAGAACCAGGCAAGGCCCTTAGGTTTATGATAGGAAGTACTGAGATATTTCCACACCTCTACAGGTAATGCATACGTTGAGCTAGCTTGGGTTAGTTGGAAGTGTTTAATTTGGGTGAGGGGGTATGAATGAGCAGTTTCCGGATCGTCAAAAACCTCCTGGACAGTGGAGAAATCCTTCTCCCTCCAGGGGGCCGTATGAAGATCCGGGATAAGGTGTTCAAGGACTGAAATTTGGGTTACTGGGTGACTGATTTTAGCATTAGAGTCCAGGTGTGGTTGGATGGCGTCCCATGCCGAAAGTGTAGCTTCGACAGATGGCAACCAGGTGTCCTTCATTGGTAGGTTAGTTAATTTTGCTAATAGCAAGGATGGGAGGTCCCTGTTTTGCATAACCAGTTTCTCCATCCGCACCCACAGCTTAGGTGAATCAGGCTCAAACCAGGCTTTCATTTGATCCAACAAGGCTGCTCTATAGTAATTACGGAGAACAGGAAGGCCCGCACCACTCGTATGTCTATGCCTCTGCAAAATTGTAAATGTAATCCTAGGCATTTTCCCCTGCCAGATAAATCTCCTAAACAGTTTATCAACATTGGCAAAGAAAGAGTCAGGGATAAGTATAGGGATGGTGCGGAAGTAATAGATAATCTTAGGCAATAGGAACATTTTCAGGGCAGCTATTTTTCCCAGCCAGGATAGTTCAAAAGTGGAGATATGCGCCAAGTCGGCTTTGATAACGTTCAAAAGAGAGTCAAAATTAATATGAAAAGTAGCAGTGGAGGGATAAACCAGTTTAACGCCCAAGTATGCGATACTTGTGGTCATCCACTGAAACCTAAACCTATCTTTAAGTTGAGCTATCTGTTTTTTAGGAATATTAACAGGCAACACAGAAGACTTAGCGATATTTAACTTGTAATATGACACTGCACCAAACTCACATAAAACCTTTTGCACTTTGTCCAGGGAAGAAGCCGGATTAGTCACAGTCAAGATCACGTCATCCGCGAATAAGCCTATCTTGTGGACCTCATTAGCCACACTAATCCCAGATATGTCTGTGTCAGATCTGATAGCTACAGCAAGGGGCTCCATCATTAGCGTGAAGATTATCGGGGATAGTGGACACCCCTGGCGGGTCCCGTTAGTGGTATAGAATTTGTCGGAGATGGCGTTGGACGAGAAAACCCTGGCCGAGGGACACATGTATAATGCAGAGATGGCTGATAATATAGAGCCTTGAAGTCCAAACCTTTGCAGGGTTGCCCTAAGGTACCCCCAATGCACCCTGTCAAAGGCTTTTTCTGCGTCCAACGCCAAAAACGCTGCAGGGGTTCCTCAACGTTCTCATAAGTACAGCAAATTAAATAATCGCCTAGTGCCATCGGGGGCCTGCCTCGCCTTCACAAAGCCGACCTGGTCGGCTTTAACCAAAAAAGGAGTGATGGATGCTAATCGATTTGCTAAGATTTTAGCATAGATCTTGAGATCTGTATTTAAAAGCGAAATAGGCCTAAAATGTTGTGGTGAATCCGGCTTCTTACCTGGTTTTGGCAAAGTCACAATGGTAGCTTCTAGCATTTCTTCTGGGAACATCGATGAGGAGGCGACACTGTTGAATAGGGTACATAAATACGGAGTTAGTATATGAGAAAATACTTTATAATATTCTGAGGAGAAACCGTCTACGCCCGGTGATTTATTTTTGGGGAGGGCTTTGATAACTTCGCTAACTTCAGCATGTTGAATAGGGGCATTGAGTGACATCAGTTGGGAGGAGGATAGAGAGGGCAACGTCAAAGAGTTGAGAAATAAGTTGATGGACGCGTCAGTGGGCTGTGGAGTGTCTGCATCTAGGTGAAGGTTATAAAGGTCTCTATAGTATTTCATGAAAGCATTGGCTATATGTGTTGGGTGATGGACCAACGTGTTAGAGTGTGGATCTCTAAGGGAGGACAATTTAGATTGCTGCTGACGTCTTTTGATATATTTGGCCAGGAGTATCCCTGCCTTATTGCTGTGGGCGTAGTACATGGCCTTAATCTTTCGCAAACACTTCTGATGTGACGTAATCAGCATGAGATGGAGCTTATGTCTGCACGCAAATAGGTCAGATTCCGTCGCAGGGGAGGGATTTTGTTTGTGTAGGGTTTCTAACTTTTGGATTTCCCCCAGCAACCCCTGCAGCAGTGCCGCCCTCCTCCTCTTCTCCCTGGCTGCTGTTTGTATCAATAGACCCCTACTGAAAGCCTTATGTGAGCACCATAAAGATGCAATCTTAGTATCCGCATTGTCATTAAACTGAAAAAATTCTTGAAGCCGTGCCCCTAGTCTAGCATTTTGGGCAGAGTCAGAGAGAATGTCAACATTATTCCTCCAAAGATAGACTGGAGGGTCAGTGTTCTTGTCCTGAAGGGAGATGGACACTGGTGCATGGTCTGACCAGGTTATCGAGTGAATTTTCACTGAAATAGTTATTTGCAAGAGAGGCAGGTCAGAGAGCACCAGGTCTATTCTAGAATATGCCCGATGTGGACACGAGTAATGGGTATAGTCCCTTTCTGAAGAATGGTTGCAACGCCATATGTCATACAGATCATGTTCCGCTATAAGTGATCGGAGTTCTATCCTCCTTGTCGACAGAGGTTGCGAGCAGTCCATGGACCTGTCAGGGACACAATTAAAGTCCCCACAGAGGAGCAGGGATCCTTGTTTGATTTTCTCCACTCTTTTTAGTAGGGCCGTTAGAAATCTTGGTTGTCTTTTGTTTGGCGCATATAAGTTGACTAGGGTATAGGTAGATTGATTCAGGTCACATATGAGAATTATGTATCTGCCATTGGGGTCGCAAACAACGTTGTGCAGTTTAAATGCAATAGAGTGCTTAACGGCCACCATCACTCTTTTTTTGACAGGAGTCATTGCTTGAAAAATATGCGGGTAAGCTCTATGCGAGCATTTGGGATGTTTAGAGGACTTAAAGTGGGTCTCCTGGATGCATACCACATCACTTTTAAGCCGCATCATCTCTTTCCACATGGAGCTTCGTTTGAATGGGCTGTTCAAGCCATTGACGTTCATGGATACAATTGATAATGCCATCAGAGCAGAAAAAGAGAGCGCTCAGCAAAAGATAGGTAAAACTCAAAATGTGGAATAGGTATTATCACATTACCTGAAGGAGGCGCTGTTGCATTAGAGACACTTGGCCAGAAGTCCAACATATTGCAAAGAAGTTCCGAATAGTGAAATTTGAGCATGGATGAATTTGGTTCATAGTAATCCTGTGGTACAATTAGAACAGAAGAAAAAAAAGGGAAAAAAAAGGTAAACCAGTACAGTAGGTGACTGGGATATTGTGTCAATCTCGCTCCCTTTCTCGGCGAGATTGAGCACTTACGAGCTCCATCGCGAGAGCCAGCGCCGAGCTGGCTTGCCGCGATGGAGAGCGAGCGCGTCATAGAAGCGACGGGGATCCGACGCGGATTCCCGCCAATTCTACACGTGGGCGGAGTTATGAATCCTGAAGGAGAAATCCCCGCCGGATTTAAAAAAAAATCCGGCATGGGTTCCCCCCTCAGGAGCATAACGGGCCCTTAGGTCTGTTATGGGTTGCAAGGAGACCACCCTACGCCGAAAAAACGGCGTGGGGGTCCCCCCACAATCCATAACAGACCCGTATCCAAAGCACGCCGGCCGGCCGGTCAGGAAGGGAGTGGGGGCGAGCGAGCGCCCCCCCCCTCCTGAGCCGTACCGGGCAGCATGCCCTCAACATGGGGGGGGGTCAGGTGCTCTGGGGTAGGGGGCGCACTGCGGCCCCCCACCCCAGAGCACCCTGTCCCCATGTTGATGAGGACAGGGCCCCTTCCCGACAACCCTGGCCGTTGGTTGTCGGGGTATGCGGGTGGGAGGCTTATCGGAATCTGGAAGCCCCCTTTAATAAGGGGGCCCCCAGATACCGGCCCCCCACCCTAGGTGAATGAGTATGGGGTACATTGTACCCCTACCCATTCACCTGCAAAACAAAAGTTTAAACACAAATAAAACACACAGGGTATTGAAATATTTTATTAGTTGGCCGCCGGGGGGGGGTGTGTATGATCGCTTTTAGAAAAGCGCCCCCCTCCGGCGGGCTTCTGTGGAGGGTGGGGGCCGCCGTCTGGTTCTTTTTCCGCCGCCGGGGGGGGCGCTTTGATAAAAGCGCCCACCACCCGGCGGGCTTCTTTCGACGTCTTCGGCGGCGGGGGGGGTCTTCTCCCACTCTCCGGGGGTCTTCTCCGCTCTCCGGGGGTCTTCTCCGCTCTCCGGGGTCTTCTTCTTCTTCAGGACTCGCCGCCGCTATCTTCGTGTGTTAGCTCAATTACTAGCGGCGGCTGCCCCCTCTTCTGCGACGTCGGCGTCTTCTTCTTCTTCTTCTGCTGCTGTCCAGATGTTGACGCGACGCTTCCTCCCGCTGTTATGCCCGGCGCGCGGCTCGCAGCGAAATATATAGGCCTGTCTTGTGACGTCGCAGTCCCATCATGCTCCGGTAGGTACCACGTGATACCTACCGGAGCATGATGGGACTGCGACGTCACAAGACAGGCCTATATAATTCGCTGCGAGCCGCGCGCCGGGCATAACAGCGGGAGGAAGCGTCGCGTCAACATCTGGACAGCAGAAGAAGAAGAAGACGCCGACGTCGCAGAAGAGGGGGCCGCCGCCGCTAGTAATTGAGCTAACACACGAAGATAGCGGCGGCGAGTCCTGAAGAAGAAGAAGACCCCGGAGAGCGGAGAAGACCCCCGGAGAGCGGAGAAGACCCCCGGAGAGCAGGAGAAGACCCCGGAGAGTGGGAGAAGACCCCCCCAGCCGCCGAAGACGTCGAAAGAAGCCCGCCGGGTGGTGGGCGCTTTTATCAAAGCGCCCCCCCCGGCGGCGGAAAAGAACCAGACGGCGGCCCCCACCCTCCACAGAAGCCCGCCGGAGGGGGGCGCTTTTCTAAAAGCGATCATACACACCCCCCCCCCCGGCGGCCAACTAATAAAATATTTCAATACCCTGTGTGTTTTATTTGTGTTTAAACTTTTGTTTTGCAGGTGAATGGGTAGGGGTACAATGTACCCCATACTCATTCACCTAGGGTGGGGGGCCGGTATCTGGGGGCCCCCTTATTAAAGGGGGCTTCCAGATTCCGATAAGCCTCCCGCCCGCATACCCCGACAACCAACGGCCAGGGTTGTCGGGAAGGGGCCCTGTCCTCATCAACATGGGGACAGGGTGCTCTGGGGTGGGGGGCCGCAGTGCGCCCCCTACCCCAGAGCACCTGACCCCCCCATGTTGAGGGCATGCTGCCCGGTACGGCTCAGGAGGGGGGGGGCGCTCGCTCGCCCCCACTCCCTTCCTGACCGGCCGGCCGGCGTGCTTTGGATACGGGTCTGTTATGGATTGTGGGGGGACCCCCACGCCGTTTTTTCGGCGTAGGGTGGTCTCCTTGCAACCCATAACAGACCTAAGGGCCCGTTATGCTCCTGAGGGGGGAACCCATGCCGGATTTTTTTTTAAATCCGGCGGGGATTTCTCCTTCAGGATTCATAACTCCGCCCACGTGTAGAATTGGCGGGGAATCCGCGTCGGATCCCCGTCGCTTCTATGACGCGCTCGCTGGAATGTTCTTTTACTATTCCAGCGAGTGCGAGATATCGGCAGCCTGTCGCCGAGATTCAGCGCGATGCTGGCGTGCTAAAAACACAATCTCGGCGGCAGGCACTGTACATAAAAACGTGAAAAGTCTCACAAAGTGCGAAAGATTCCGCAATACTTGTGGGGGGGTAAACAGCTCCTCGCGTTCCGCCCCAGCAACTATCAGAGATAAAGAAACGACCAAGGCAGTTGCTACGGCATATGGCAGATTACCTAGGCAATCAAGTCAGGTTTTACGCCACTCTGGGGACAATCTTGGGAGATTTAGATCTCGTACTGAATCTCCAGGGTCTTCTGGAAGGAGATCCCACTTTTTGGCCAGGGCCAGGCCATCCTCAAGGTTTGTAATGACATAGGTACGGTTTTCTCTTGTGATGAGCAGCTTAGTTGGGAAGCCCCAAGAGTAGGGAATTTTGTGATTCTGTAGCAATTTAGTCATGGATGACAAATTCTTGCGTGCCTGCATAGTGGGTTTGGACAGGTCGGCGAAAATGGCGATCGCTGAGTAAGGGCCAGGCAGGGGGTGGTTCTTCCTAGAGAACCGCATGAGGTCATCTTTTACATGGAAGAAATGAATGCGAGTGATGACATCTCTTGGGACTGTATCTGGGAGAAATTTTGGTTTAGGAAGGCGGTGTGCTCTATCCACTATCACTTCTCGTTTGGGGGTATCAGGCAGCAATGCAGCGATGAAGGATTGGACATAGTGCCTGAGTTCAGCTGGGGCAATAGATTCTTCCACTCCCCTAAGTTTGATATTGTTCCTTCTGGATCTGTCCTCTAATTCTGTGAGCTTATCCCTCATCACTTGCATGTCATTCTCAGTGTCATTATGCGCATCCACAGGCTCATTATGGGCTTCTGAGAACTCCCCCATCTTGTCTTCCACATGTGAGATCCGTTCTCCTATTGCTGATCCTCCCCCTGTAAGCTGGGTGACACAGGCCATCATATCTTTGTGCAGGGATCCCCTAAGAGTAATCAGCATGTCTCTCATAGTCGTGTCACTAAGGGGTTGTCCAGTGGTAGGAAACTCATTAAGCTGCTCCACAAAGTCTCTAGTGCTGTCCTGAGAGTTACATACGGCCCCCATCTCATCTGCATATCTGTGGGCTGATGAGCGCTTCTGGGCCGATTTCTGAGGACTGCTGATCGGGGATGCCCCTGGCGACGATTCTCCGCTAGCACTGTGGGAAGATTGCGGGCCTCTCCCGTGAGTCGGATCCGATCCGACACCGCGATCGCCGCGCAGGCTGTAACGCGAGTCCGAGGCCCCAGCGCCATCTTGCGGCCTAGGTGTGCTCGCCGACGGGTAAAAGTCGGTCAGCTTCCGCGGCCCCTTCTCCTTCTTTCTCTTTCCCATCATCACCCAGGGGTGCCCAGGAGTGACCCCGAGTTAGATAGAGCCTTGGTCGACTGAAATAGTCGCTGGGAAGGTGTAGATGCTGGCGGGTTACACGGAGCTCTCTCCTCACACAGCCATCCGCCTCGGCTGCTGGCCACGCCCCCAGTGGTGATTTCTCAAGGTTCACATGGGTTAAAGAGTATATAAAATTATAGGTTTTTGTCAAGTCCACCATATGTGATACATGGTTCCTTCAGTATTACAACCTCTAACGCAATATGGTGAAGCACCTTGGACAAAGAAAGCTATACGGACTGGAACCATGTACCATCTTAACAAGACCGTGTAATTCACTTCAATCAAGGATGTATTGATGATTGATTTAGAAGCATTTAGGGCTAATTTGTCTTCAATTTTCATAGAAGAACCAATATATTGTTCCCATTGTTGCATATAAAATAGTTTTTGAGAATTCAAGGATAGGATACCATATATCAATGATATATGGCTTGAGTATCTATCGAAAGATTTACAAAGATTCTCTATTGGGGTGAATGTTGACAATTTAGAAATGCTGTCCAATTTCTTTAAGAAGTTCTTTATGAGAGTGTAACGGTGGTATTCAGAGTCTGGTAACTTAAATTGTTTCCGTAGCATCAATTCTGTTAATGCGCCTCTATGATCACATAGGTCTGCTATCCTCAACAATCCCTTATTAGTCCACCACAAAAAATCAGAAAGGAGGAATTATTGAGTAATGGTGCCAAAGGATTATGAGGAGATTTAAGCTTGTGAGAGGTGGACAGTCTATCCCATAAATGAAGTGAAAAGGATAAAGACGGACATAGAATAGTTGGTCTGTCTCTACTTTTCACCCACATTAAGTGACTAATTTTGGGGTACAGAGAGGATTCAAGATCCATCCATATAGGTTTAGATTGCTTAGTATGAAGGCGAATCAATTGAGACAATTGTGTTGCTTGAATGTTTGTTAAAACATTCTTTATAGTCACCAAGGCTTTCTTGCATCCCCCCCCCTTTCCCCTTTTTTTTTTTTTTTTCTCTCTCTCTCTTTCTTTCTTTTTTTTTTTGGGGGGGGGGGGACCACCATATAGTAAAGGAAGGTAGTATCGAGCTACCTTTTAAGTGTCAAGACATGTTAAATGTTAGATGTAAAGAAAAATTTAATAAACCAGAGATTAAACAAAACTGTAATATGTTGCAGCTTACCACTTCTTGACAGATGTGTCGTTTGCTTAAGTTTTCTTATTTCAAACCTTTTACCTTTATATTCACCTGGTAATTCATGGATGGCAACGCTCACCCTACTCTAAAAGAAACATGACAATACTGCACCCCTTGTTATTGTTGAAAACATAGAGGGATGTCATTTTGTTATCCACACAGAACTATTTCGCTTATAAGAGTCAGCATAGTCAAAGGCACAGGAAGTTATCAGCTAACAAAGATTTCTGGCACGATCAGTAGCTATTTTCGCACATTCAAAAGAGTTATAACAAAAAGCTTCCAATAATAATAATAATAATGCAAGTCTTATATAGCACTGTCTTACCCTAACTTGCCAGGCAAGCTTCTGAAGCCAGGCAAGCTTCTTGCCAGGCAAGCTTCTGAAGCCACAGCCGAAGCTGTAGCTCATCGGGTCTCGAGGCGCTTATATAGTAACATAGTCACTATTACCCAAATCAATGGTACTCATTTTACCGACCTCGGAAGGATTGAAGGCTGAGTGGACCCCGCCAGGATCGAACCTGCGACCCTGAGGGCTCAGGTGATCACAGATTGCTGCAACGGAGCATTAGCCCGTTATGTTTTATTTGCAGTCTGTTTCTCAACTGTGCAATCCAAAAATCATGCAGAAAAAATAAAAATTAAAAATTAAAATAAGTAAGTTACTTTTAGTAGGTTTGACAATTGGGGGATTTACTAAAACTGGAGAGTGCAAAATTTGGTGCAGCTCTGTATAGATACCAATCAGCTTCCAGGTTTTTTGTCAAAGCTTACGTGAGCAAGCTGAAGTTAGAAGATGATTGGCTATCATGCACAGCTGTAGCAGATTCTGATTGCTCCAGTTTTAGTAAATCTCCCCAATAGTTAATTGCTGTCCATTCTGTCCTTTCCGAGTTACAATCATATGCCCATGTTTTGTAAGGGTGGTACAGAGATAGTTAAAAAAATGTTAATAGGGAGGATACAGTCAGAAGTAAAGAATGCAATTATAAATAAACCACACTGCACTGACTTCTTGTTATTAAAGTGGTGGTAAACTTAAAACCAAAATGATATATAATGCAGTTTACCAAACCTTAAATGTAGTGGCTGCATTCATTTTCCCTTTTCAGCCCTTTTCCCTGGTGATCTGGCCAGTAACACATCTCCTGTATTAGAGTGCCCACACTCTGGAAGAAGAAGCACAAGGGCACAGAAAACATAAACATTGTTAATCTGGGAAAGGGAGGGTTAGATGTACTAGCAGATATAAATACACTAACAAATTAAACTCAAACTCCAGCTCACACTGCAGTTACAGCAACAGTGTTTTTATTTTGGAATAGAGGTTTTACATGAACAAATAAAAGCTAGTCATTGTAAGCACCCCTGTCAGTGGTAAATGATTTGTCTCAACACTCTTAAATTATACATTTGCAGGAGTGCTTGTTCTGCTGAAAAACAACAAACTTACTGGCAGAATCACAAGATAAATATAAGGTAAAGAAAGCATTAAAAAAGAAAACCAATGCAACCATCAAATATAAGAATTGGTAAGCTGCAATATAATATGAAGGTTAGTGCATGGCAAATAATGGTACCATGTAAATCCAATCCAACAGGTAATAAAAAACAGCACACAAGGATCACATCCAGAAGTTTTACTGAAGTCTTAAGTCAATAACAGGACATTCCAAAAAACACAGTATTAATGACATTGTCATAAACTCAAAATGTAGTCCGAACATATGTTTACATCACACTTTAATTTATTTGTTGGAAGCTACCATAAGGTTCATGTACTAAAGGCATTTTCTAAGAATCATTAGGCAAGCCACTGCTAAGACCTGAACAACCATAGGTCTCAGCTGTGGGGGGTAGCTTTCTGCGTTAATGGAGGTAATTGTTTGTTCTACGCTCGCTTTTTCAAAGACCCCCGTCACTTTTGCAAGAAGTGTATACACTTTAACCCCCCGGCAGTATTCCCGAGTCTGGCTCGGGGTGGTATTTCAGAACCAAAAGCGGTAACGCAGCATCCACAGGCATGGTTTACTTACCTTGTCCCTGCATCCTGCAATGCCTCTCTCCGCTGTGTGATCGAGCAGTGTCCTTGCTTGATTCACACAGTGCCTGTGTGCCGCCGAGCTCCATTCCCTGCGACGTTACGATGCACGGGGGTGGAGATCAGCGCCAAATTCAAAAAGTAAATAAACACATTACATAGAGTATACTGTAATCCTATAGATTTCAGTACTGTATGTAAAAAATATACACCCCCGTTGTCCCTAGTGGTCTGCCCAGTGTCCTGCATGTACTTTTACAGTATATAATAAAAATTGTTCTTTCTGCCTGGAAACTGGAGAATGTCCATAGCAACCAAAAAGTGTCCTTTTATGTCAAAAGTGATTTTAGATCAGCTAGAAAACAGCGATAATAAATTAGAATCACTTGCAGAATTGAGCGATAGCGATTTGTGGGGAAATTCGTCATCATAAAATAAAAGTAATGACAGCGAAAATTCTGCAACTGAGCAAATTACAGTGTTTTAGATTTGATTACATTATTGGATACAGTAATTTTTATTATAATTATATTACTATTTGTAATAATTATTTATAGTTTATTATATTATAATTTATGGTTTTGTTTTTCTAATTTTATTATACCCGGGATGTCTACTAGACTCTTGTTTGGACAGATTTAAGTGAGTTATTCCTAAGAATTGCAGGCCTACAATGTAAAACGCCAAATTTCCATGCAAAATAATGGTACCGCTTTCAGCACCTAAAATCTGAAATAATCATAATGCCAGGGAGGTTAATAGCTCTAGATATGGAGACAGGACCAAAGCATATGTGTCACGTTTCCCATGATAACACAGCCCCTTCAGCAGGAATTGTCCTCGGATTTCTGAGACTTTTTTTAAGGCTTGTCAAAAACTGTGTAAATGTGTTTATTTTTCATTTTTTTGTGGGAATAAGTATTATGTCTCCATTCACATGGGGGTGGTATCTTGGGGCCTTTGCCCTCATTAACATGGGGATAAGGTGCTTTTCTGTGTGTGTGTGTGGGGGGGGGGGGGTGCATTGCTACCTTTCCTGGTCTGCTCAGTAAAGGGTATAGTAAGAGTTTGCCTTTTCTTTTCTTTTTTTTTGCTTAAAACACCCCACTCATACGAGAACCAAATCAAAAAGGTTGGTATGGTATTTGAAGGGCCCTCTGCTTGTTTTTCTTTTGTGAGGTTTCCCTTGACATCCATGCGCCCTTCTTTTGCATCAGAGCCAATCAGAATAACTTGAATATTCGGCAAAAGGAATATTGCGCGATTATCTTCTCCTCCCTTCTTTTGCATCAGAGCCAATCAGAATAACTCGAATATTCGGCAAAAGGAATATTGCGCGATATTCCTTTTGCCGAATATTCGAGTTATTCTGATTGGCTCTGATGCAAAAGAAGGAGAAGATAATCGCGCAATAGGAATATTGCGTGATTATCTTCTCCGCCCTTCTTTTGCCCCCTTATTCTCCTTTCTTTTAAATAGAGTTAGTGTAGAGTTAGTGTTTAGTGCATATTAGTTTAGTAATACAGGAAATGATCTCCGTTTATGAGAATTTCGCAATCATTTTCGCATTAGCGAAATTTCGCAAAAATTTTTTTGGATTAAATATCACGAATATTCGATATTAGCAAATATTCGCGAATATTCTTCTATATATTCGCGCAATATCGCGAAATTGAATATGGCGTATTTCGCTCAACACTAGTTATAACCTGTTTCCTGCTGCCAAGAAGGTTTTTGGGCTTGTGTTGTGCCGGTAGGTTATAAAGTCCTGTGTAATAGTCATTGAAATGTGGAGCTATCAGGTCATCTGTCACGTCCAATTTCCCCTGGGCATTCCTGATGCCAGAGATAGTGTTTTTGTAACGGGGACCTTTCAGACAACTGGCTAAAAACCTGCCAGTCTTGTCCCTGTACTCGTAATAAATTTTCTTCCTGAAAAAAATGAATCTTTTGGCCTTTGCGTCCAGTAATTGTTGAAGTGTCTTTCTGGCATCAAGCAATTCAGACGCTGTGTCTGTCGTCAAGGACTGTTTATGGAGAGCTTCTAGTTTTGGTATCTTGTATGTCAACCCTGAGACGTCCTTGTCTCGTTCTCTCTTACGCTGGGCACCCATCTTGATCAGTTCACCCCTAAGAGTACATTTGTGGGCCTCCCACGTCATTAATGGGTCTACGTCCGGCAAGGAATTGCGAGCGAAAAAGTCCGTCAGGAGTGATGTGATTTTAGGGAGGAGTGTCGCATCTGTTAACAGGGATGCGTTCAGACGCCAGCTGGGGAACCCTTGTTGAGGGTTCACGTCTGTCAGCTTCAGGGAGACAGGGGCATGGTCTGATATAGACTGTATCCCTATGTGGGCTTCAGATACATTGTGTAAGATTCTACGAGATACAAATATGTAATCAATTCTTGAATATTTTGAGTGAGGGGCCGAATAGACCGTAAAATCCCTACCTTCCGGGTGGAGGTATCGCCATGAGTCAATCAGTTGCAGAGAAGTCAGTAGTAATTTAAGGCTTTTCAATATCCTATATGTGATATGAGTCTTGCCTGTGGAGGTGTCTACTGTGGGGTTTAAGGGAAGGTTAAAGTCGCCCCCCAATATGACGCAGCCCGAGCCAAAGCTCTCTAGTTCCCTGACCAGGGACCTGCAAAATGAAAGGTGCGAAGTGTTGGGAAAATAAACGCTTGCGAGCGTAATGGGTATGCCATTATACTTCCCTTTAAGGAAAATGAAACGTCCGTTACGATCTACTAATTTGTCAGTCAGGGTGAAGAGTCAGTGAGCCTAGGAATATTCTGAGTTTTGAAATGGGTCTCTTGTAGAAAAGCAAAATGAGGCCTACCTTTCTTCAATTCCCTCAACAGAGCCGTCCTTTTCTCTGGAATGTTCAAACCCCTGAGATTGTGTGAGATTACCGTAGGTCTATGCCACAAAGACGAGTAGGCCATATTTCAATGTTAGGAGGCCCAGAGAGCCCACCTCGGTCCGCGGTACCTAGTGAGAATCAGAAGTAGTTAGTTCACCCAAGGATATTGCAGATGTCAGCGGCTCCTAGACTACTACCGGAAGGGAAGAGGGTAGCAAGAAAAGAAGGAATGGAAGGAGGGGTGGAGAGAGGGAAGAAAGACAGAGAAATTGAGGACTGAGAATCGAACCTCTGCAATAGGGTATCTATCAACAAGGTCACACAAAGTGTGTCCTGGAGCACTAATACACTCAAAAAGAGAACAAAAAAATAAAAAAATTGTGCCCCAGAGCACTGAGGAGGAGTGATGGGAGACGGCAGTCAGGAGGAGCCAAACGCTTGTCACTCGGAAGGATAGAGTGAGTAACGGGTATTATAGAGGACCGATGACTGCGGCGGGTAACATGAACCACCGAACTATAAAAAAAAAAAACACATAAAAATGGAGCTAGGAACGACGAACCAGCCGGCTCGCTAGACTATGCTCATGGAACTAAAGCATAATGCAATGAAAACACCTGTATCACAATTCAGATTTCCAGGTAAATACTGTGCAACGGTAGGATGATAAGGGAGGGTGGGAATTTTGCGGGTTTTCCTACTTATAAAGCATGTAGAGGTCTATAATGTTTATCATAGGTACTGTTCCACTGTGAGAGGCAGAATCTAAAACAAAAATCCAGAAATATTTAATACATCAGAAAAGCAGAACTTAATATTTGGTACAGAAACCTTTGTTTGCAATTACAGAGATCATACGTTTCCTGTAGTTCTTGACCAGGTTTGTACACACTGCAGCAGGGATTTTGGCCCACTCCTCCATACAGAGCTTCTCCAGATCCTTCAGGTTTTGGGGCTGTCCCTGGGCAATACAGACTTTCAGCTCCCTTCAAAGATTCTATATTGGCTTCAGGTCTGGAGTCTAGGCCACTCCAGGACCTTGAGATGCTTCTTACATAACCACTCCTTAGTAGCCCTGGCTGTGTGTTTCGGGTCGTTGTCATGCTGGAAGAGCCAGGCACGACCCATCTTCAATGCTTTTACTGAGGGAAGGAGGTTGTTGGCCAAAATCTCGCAATACATGGCCTTATCCATCCTCCCCTTGATATGGTGCAATGGCTTGAACAGGGGGACATGGCATGCGCTGCAGAATTTTAATCCATGACGGCGTAGTGTGTTACTAATGGTTTTCTTTGAGACTGTGGTCCCAGCTTTCATCAGGTCATTGACCAGGTCCTGCCATGTAGTTCTGGGCTGATTCCTCACCCTCCTCATGATTATTTATGCCCCACGAGGTGAGATCTTGCATGGAGCCCCAGACCGAGGGAGTTGACTGTCATCTTGAACTTTTTCTAATAATTGCGTCAGTTTTTGCCTTCTCACCAAGCTGCTTGCCTATTGTCCTGTAGCCCATCCTGGCCTTGTGCAGGTCTACAATTTTATTCCTGATGTCATTATTATTATTATTCAGGATTTATATAGCGCCAACAGTTTGCGCAGCGCTTTACATCAGGGAAGACAGTACAGTCACAATACAAATAAATACAGGAGGGATCAGAGGGCCCTGCTTGTTAGAGATTACAATCTAGAAGGGAGGGTCAAGTGGAACAAAGGGTAGTTAGCTGTGGGGGATGATCAGATGGACTCAAATGAAAATAAAGTTAGGTGTGGGAAGGGTAGGCTTCTCTGAAGAGGAGGGTTTTCAGGGATCCTCTAAAAGCTAAAAGAGAAGGAGATAGGTGGATATATTGGGGCAAGGAGTTCCATAGGCTTGAAGAGGCTCTAGAAAAGTCCTGGAGACGAGCATGGGAGCAGGTGATGAGAGAGCTAGAGAGTAGGAGGTCTTGAGAAGAACGAAGAGAACGATTAGGTTGGTATTTAGAAACTAGGTCATTGATGTAGCTGGGGGCAGAGTTGTGGATGGCTTTGTAGGTAATTGTTAGTAGTTTGAATTTAATTTGTTGGGTGAGCGTAAGCCAGTGGAGGGATTGACAGAGGGAAGTAGCAGAGACAGAGCGGTTGGTAAGGTGGATGAGTCTGGCAGCAGCATTCATAATGGACTGAAAGGGGGTTATGCAGAGGTAAGCCAACAAAGAGGGAATTGCAGTAATTGAGGAAAGAGATGACCAGGGAGAAAATTAAGAGTTTTGTGGTGTCATTGGTTAGAAAGGAGCATATTTTGGAGATGTTGCGAAGATTGAGGCGGCAAGATTTGCACAGTGATTAAAAGTGAGGCTTAAAGGACAGTTCAGAATCCAGGACTACTCCTAGGACCTTGACATGTGGGGTTGGGCTGATAGTTGTGCCATTAATTTTGACAGAGAGATCAGGGGAAGAGGCACGTGGGGAGCGAAAATGATAAGTTCCTTTTGGATAGATTGAGTTTGAGGAAGTGGTGCGACATCCAAACTGATATATCTGATAGTAAATTAGTGATACGTGAGGAGAATGAAGGAGTGGGTTGAGGGGTAGAGAAATAGATTTGAGTGTCATCAGCATAAGGGTGGTATTGGAAGCCGTGGGAGGCTATCAGCTGACCCAGGGAGGAGGTGTAGATAGAAAATAGGAGAGGTCCAAGAACAGAACTTTGGGGGACCCCAACAGAGAATGGAAGAGGAGAGGAGGAAGTAGAGTTGTAAGTACCGCTGAAGGTGCGGTTGGATAAGTAGGTAGAGAACCAGCGAAGGGTACAGTCACGAAGACCAAAGGTGTGGAGTTTTTTGAGGAGGAGTGGGTGGTCAACAGTATTAAAGGTGGCAGAGAGGTCCAGGAGTATGAGCACAGAATAGTGACCCTTAGTTTTGGCCGTTAGTATATCGTTTGTTTTAGGAGAGCAGTTTCTGTGGAATGTTGAGGACGAAATCCAGACTAAAGGGGATCAAGGATTTTATTATAAGCTAGGTGGACGCTCAGTTGGTTGTAGACTAGACGTTCAAGGAGTTTGGATAAAAAGGGGAGCAAGGAGATGGGGCATAGGTTGTCAAGATTGGATGGGTCCAGTGAGGGCTTTTTAGGTATGGGGCAGACTAGTGCATGTTTCAAAGAGTTAGGGAAGATGCCAGAGGAGAGGGAGAGATTGAAGATGTGGGTTTAGAGAGTGTAGAATAGAGCCAGAGGTGAACGTAGCATTTGCAAGGGAACAGGATCCAGAGCACAGGTGGTAAGATGGATGTTAGCAAGTACTTTAACGACCTTGGGCCAGATTCTCATATATTTTCGGTGGCGTAGCGTAAGCCATTTACACTACGCCGCCGCTGCGTGCTAGAGCAAGTGCTTTATTCTCAAAGCACTTGCTCCGTAGTTTGCGTTGGCGTCTCGTAAATCGCCAAGCGTAAACCCACGCAATTCAAATGGGGCGGCTTGTATTTAAATTAAGCACGCCCCCGCGTCGAACGAACTGCGCATGCGCCGGCCGGGGAAAAAGCCCAGTGCGCATTCTCCAGCTCACGTCGGGAAGCGTAGTTGAAACCGACGTCAAAATGACGTGAGCGTCATTTACGCAAGTCCCTATTCGCGAACGAGTTAGTAAAACGACGTAAGCGACGGAAAAAGCCGACGCTGACCCGACGCCATACTTAACATGGCGTCCGACGGGACACGACGGCATCCGATGGGACCTCGTAAGGTTACTCCACATAGAAGCTGGGGTAACCTTACGCGAACGAAAAACGACGTACGCGACGACGGGGCGGCGTAAAAAGCGATCGAGAATCGGCGTACTACTTCATTTGCATATGCAAATGAAAAAAACAACGTAAAGGGCCACCTAGTGGCCGGAGTTGTCATTACACCTATGATCCGAAAGTGTAATGCTTTTACACTTGTCGGATGTAGAAGCGTATCTATGCAAAAGTGATGCTAAGCATCACTCGCATAGATACGAGACAAAAAAAAAGGCGATACGACGGGGTATCTGAGATACTCCGCCGTAACGCCTCTGAGAATCTGGCCCTATGTCTATAGTGGTGGGGTTGAAAGAGGGAAGTAATGACTGTACCTGTGGGCGTGAGGTGTGAAGCATGGAGGGTATCTGAACAGTAGAGATCTTGTCGCGAATTGTATCAATCTTATCTTATCCAACTCTCTGGTCTTGGCCATTGTGGAGAGGTTGGAGTCTGTTTGAGAGTGTGGACAGGTGTCTTTTGTACAGGTAACAAGTTCAAACAGGTGCAGTTAATACAGGTAATAAGTGGAGAACAGGAGGGTTTCTTAAAGAAAAAAAAAACAGGTCTGTGAGCGCCGGGATTCTTACTGGTTGGTAGGTGATTAAATACTTTTGTCATGCAATAAAATGCAAATGAATTATTTAAAAATCATACAATGCGATTTTCTGGATTTTTGTTCTACATGCTTTGTAAGTAGGAAAACCTGCAAAATCAACAGCGCATCCAATATTGTTCTCCCCACTGTATATGTTTGAACAAAGGAACCCCAGTGTAAAGTGGTGTTACTATCAGCAGGTTTAGAAAATGTATTGGTGGAAATCTTATGCTTATGATCAATAGATGTAGAGACATTCAGGACTGCAATTAGGGACTGGAAGAAACAGGGTTGAATTCCATGCCTGTACATGGTCCCAGTGGTGAATAAATATGTAATTTTTCCTCAAGTAAGCCCACAAATTGGCAAATGAGGGAGTTACTGAGCCACCTATAACTGTTCCACAATTATGTTTGTATATTGTATCATCAATTTTGAACTGGTGATTGTTGAGGACTTAGCGCTGAACAAAAAGGTACCTGTGTTTACTTTGTGGGATGTCTGGCAAAGTTGTCTAAAGTATAGACATCAATCTAAACCTGATTAACAGATTATTTGCAGACCAGCCACCGCAGTTATACTGTGGCAGGTTGGCTCCGCTAGGCGAACCGTCGTACCTGTATGCCGGTCACTTTAAGCAGGCACGCGCGAGCCGCCAGGGGTGTGTGCACACGCCTGCTGCATCGTGGGAGAACCAATGCTTGTGACCGGTGGTTGCAAGCGATCTCCGGGCACGAGAGGCAGAACAGGGCCCTGTTCAGTGAGCTGAGGAAATGCAGACTGTGAGTTTCTAATAGCTAGGAACCATGATCTGTAATTTCCTCTTGGTCAGTGCCATCTCCCTTCAGCTAGAATACACATTATAGGAACACAATTAACACCTTGATCGCCCCCTAGTGTTAACCCCTGCCAGTGAAATTTACAGTAATTAGTGCATTTTAGTTTAAATGTTTTTATTGAAATTTTCAAAGAACAACATACAATTGCCTTACAAGAACCGTAATAGAGAGTATGAACATGCATACAGCCAAGTTACATAACCAATCGCATTAAGGCACCAGGTGAGGTGTACATGCCAGTAAATGTATATCATCTCGTCTCACTCTAGAAAAAGTGCAGGCAATAAGAAAACAACAATTATTTTTAAACAAATAAGGGAAAAAAAAAAAATGATCCAGACATGAACATAGGTATAAACCTAAGGAGGGTAGAGTGTAAGTAGAAGGTAGAGGAGGAAAAAAAAAAAAAGAGGAAAAAGAAGAGAGTAATAGAGGGTATAGGGTACAGTCTCTCCTCGATCAGACCTCCATAAGACCTGAAAGGAATGAAGGAAGTAGGGGGAAACAATTCAAATCACATTAATCCAATCTTTCCATGGTTTCCAATAGCGATCAAATTGTTTTCTATTATTCATTCTATTAGCCAACAATAACTCATAAACATAATGAGATTGGGTAGTCTCCAAAACTTCTGAGGCATTGGGAGCACTGTTAAACTTCCAATACTTCCCTATCAATGTTCTGGCCACCAACAAAATGTGAGTAACCACAACTCGCAAGTCAGGAGGAAAGGACTCTATTCCCACGTTTAGCACAGCCAGGCCCGGGTTGGGAGGTGTTAAAATCCCTGTAATAGTGGAGATAACACGAAATATACTATTCCAGAAGCTGGTCAAATGCTTACATTTCCAAAACATATGAAACAGATTACCCACAGATCCACAGTTTCTCCAGCAAAGCGATGAGTTTGTGAGAGAACATTTGGACATTCTGTATGGTGTAAGATACCACCTCAGAGCTATTTTTTGTGAAATTTCCCAATGGCTGATACATTTCGAGGCCTTGTATGTCGTTTTAAATGCAGTAGTCCATTGGGAATTTGTAATGGAAACACCTAAATCAGATTCCCACTTTAAGAAAGGACGGGATTTAATGAAATCAAGCTTACTCTGCAGGAGATTATAGAAGAAGGATATACTTTTTTCAATGCTGGGATTGAGGTGTAATAACGCCAAATTTTAGAGGGAAGGAATATACGGTGAGATTTCACTGACTTCAGAAGGTGGGAAATTTGGTTGTATTTGTAACAGTCCCTATATGGTAAATGATATTGTGCTTGGAGAGAGGAAAAGGACTTAAGAGTGTCTTCCCGATATAGATCCGAAATATATGTAATGCCTTTATTCTTCCAATCGACCACAGTAAGGCCTCGTACACACGAGGGGATATGTCCGCTGAAAACGGTCCGATGGACCGTTTCAGCAGACATCTCCGCTCGTGTGTATGGGCTAGCGGACAGATTTCTCCACCCGACAGATTTCAAAGCATGCTTTGAAATCTATCCGGTGGGAATCTGTCCGCCCGACATGTCTGCTGGTTAGTACACTTACCAGCAGACATGTCGTTCCCCGCCGCCGCGCCGCCGCCGAATGGATTCGGCGCATGCGCGGAAGTGTTTAACTTCCTGGTGCGGTGACGTGGCGGTGACGTGGCGGCGTCAACGTCACCGCCGCGTCACCGCCACGTCACCGCGCCGTCCGGCGGCGGGGAATTTGATCCGATGGTGTGTACACGCCATCGGATCAAACTCCCGATCGGACATATCCGATGGAAATGGTCCGCGGACCGTTTTCATCGGATATGTCCGATCGTGTGTACGAGGCCTAAGATTTGGAATCAGAACATCCAGAAGGGTAATAGGTATAGGGACCTCAACACTACCGGAGGGGAGGGTCGGAAGCTTACTAAGCTCTCTCCATGCCAGTAAAGAAGCTTGAAGGGTAGGTGGAAGATGTTGAACAGTAAGCAGTTGCCAGGTGTCTAAAACTAAGAGAGAGTATAAGTCTTTAGAAGGGCATAAATCTTGTTCTATACTACACCACAGGGTCACCTGGGGAGAACTAAACCAGTTTTTGAGCTGCGGAAGAGCGAAGCCTGGGAAAATACCCACCCCCCCATGTTAGGTCAAAATCATACGCCATTCTCCGGCCAGTCTATGTTTGATCAAAAGTGCTTTAGAGCAGCGTAGTCGTTTTGAACGCCAAATATATTGTGCGAGTAAAGAGTTCAGGGCTCTAAGGTGAGTACCTGGTAGAGGGATGGGTAGAGTGCGAAACACATAAAGTATCTGAGGCAATAGAAGCATCTTAAATGATGCCAGCCGACCTATCCAGGTTAGTTCTATGTTAGCCAGCCTGTGGGTGTCCTTGGCTATTTTAGCTATCCAAGGTAGATAGTTGGCTTTAGCTAGTTGTTAAGGATCTGCTGTGAGCTGTAAGCATAAATATGATATAGAGGAGTTGCTCCATGAGTAGGGAAAATCATTTTGAAGCATGGAACGAAGGGGAGGAGGAACATTTAGTGCTAAAATAAACTATTTCGTAAAGTTGACTTTATAAAAGGAGATCTGGCTAAACTCAGTCAGGATGGCATGAGCATGAGGAAGGGACGTGGATGGGGAAGTCAAGAATAAAATGATATCGTCTGCAAAAAGATTCAAATTATGGGGAACGCCTCGAATACTAAAGCCCGCTATGCCAGGATGAGTTCTTATCCTCTCCGCCAATGGTTCTATAAGGAGATTGAAGATAGAAGGGGAGAGAGGGCAGCCTTGTCTCGTACCCTTAGAAATAGTAAAGGGAGATGAAAGCATATTAGACGTAAAGACCTGTGCAGATGGGGACGAGTATAGGGCTAGGATGGCAGAGAGGATAGGCCCCTCGAAGCCAAACCTCTGCAATGTGTGGGACATATAGCCCCAGTGTATCCTGTCGAACGCCTTCTCCGCATCCAAAGAGAGGAGCAGAGAAGGCGTCCGACAGGACTGAGCATACTGCATGACATTGATAACCCTCCTTGTAGCATCCGAAGCCTGTCAACCGGGGGTGAAACCTGTTTGGTCAGGTTTTATAAGAGTAGGCAAAATAGGGAGGAGTCTATGGGCTAACATTTTTGCGTATAATTTAACATCAGTATTGAGGAGGGAAATGGGCCTAAAATTTTGGGGAGAAGTGGGCTCTTTACCAGGTTTAGGGATGGTAACCACATATGCCTTAAGCATTTCTGAGGGAAAAGAAGCAGAGGACATCGCGTCAGCATAGACCGCCTGAAGTGGTGGAGACAAGATATCATGAAAAACTTTAAAATATTTGTTTGTTAGACCGTCGGGACCTAGTGATTTTCCAGACGGAAGAGTGTTTATTGCTTTCCTGATCTCGAGCTCCGTAATAGGGGAGTTAAGGGAGGTCAATTGAGATTGTGAGACAGTGGGAAGATTAATACTAGAAAGAAAATTCTGAATGCTCTCGTTTGTGGGTTGGAGGGTTTTCGGGGTCTTCACTAAGGTTGTACAACGAGCAGTAATAATCAGCGAAGGAGTTCGCTATTTCTTTCGGGTTAAAGATTTTTTTCTTTCCATTTGGGTCATTGAGATATAGAATTTTTGATTTGGTCCTACAAACTTTAAGCCTCTGGGCGAGAAGTTTGCCAGCTCGATTGCCAGATGAGTAATGGGTTAATTTAAGGGCATTAACATGTTTATCGTATTGCTCAAGGAGCAAACGTCTGAGATAGTAATTAGTGCATTTTGATAGCACTGATCGCTGTATAAATTCCAATTGTCCCAAAAATGTGTCAAAAGTGTCCAATGTGTCCGCCATAATGTCGCAGTCCCGATAAAAATCGCAAATTGCCACCACTATTAGTAAAAAAAAAAAAAAATGCTATAAATCTATCCCCTATTTTGTAGAGGCTATAACTTTTCTGCCAACCAATCAATATATGCTTATTGCGATTTTTATTACCAAAAATATGTAGAATACATATCGGCCTAAACTGAGAAAAAATGCACTTTAAAAAAAAATGGGGATATTTATTATAGCAAAAAGTACAAAATATTGTATTTTCTTTCAAAATTTACGCTCTTTTTTTGTTTATAGCGCACAAAATAAAATTCACAGAGATGATAAAATACCGCCAAAAGAAAGCTCTATTTGTTGAAAAAAAAGGAAGTCAATTTTGTTTGGGTACATCGTCGCATGACCGAACAATTTTTAGTTAAAGTGACACAGTGCCGAATCGCATAAAATGGCCCGCTCATCGGGCAATAAAATCTTCTGGGGCTGGAGTGGTTAAAAACACTGGGAGTCAACCTTAAAAAAAATAAAACTGTTTTTGCCAGCTGTTTTCAAGGCTGATAGACAAGGGAATGTCAAACAAAGCTATAACCAAAAACCAGTGTAGCGCTGCCCTATTATAAAGCAACAAATAATTCCAAACAAATAATACCAATATATAAATGAATATTCAAATAAAAATACAATGTCACAGCGTGATACAATAATCATAAACACATATATAGTGTATCACATATAAGTGCATACAATAAATGGGCAACACATATTATAATAAATACGCTTGATGTTGTGGAGTTGCCGGCTGCTTTTTTTACTCGTTTGTCTTTTAGTGTGAGGGAGGACACCTCGCTTGGACACCCTGACTGCAAACTTCCAAAGTAAGACTTTGTTTCCCACTGTTCTGAGCCATACAATCTTTAATCAAAACATATTTATATTTAATATATATATATATATCCCAAGAGTTCTGATTCAAAAGTGTTCCTTTAATTTGTTTGAGCAGTATATATATAATATATATATATATATATATATATATATATATATATACTGTATATACTGCTCAAAAAAATTAAAGGAACACTTTTGAATCAGAACTCTTGGGATATTGATCTGGTCAGTTAAGTAGCAGAGGGGGAGGGGTGTAGATGGGCAACAATGAGACGACCTCCAAAACAGGAATGTTTTTTCAGGTGGAGGTGTCTGGCATTTTTTTCCCTACTCATCTTTTCTGACTGTTTTTCACAAGTTTTGCATTTAGCTAGGGTCAGTGTCACTACTGGTAGCACAAGGCGATACTTAGACCCTATAAAGGTTGCACAAGCAGTCCAACTCCTCCAGGATGGCACATTAATACATTGTCATTGCCAGAAGGTTTGCAGTGTCTCCCAGCACAGTCTCAAGAGCATGGAGGAGATTCCAAGCGACAGGCAGTTACTCTAGGAGAGCTGGACAGAGCCATAGAAGGTTCTTAACCCATCAGCAGGACCAGTATCTGCTTGTTTGTGCAAGGAGGAAGAGGATGAGCACTGCCAGAGCCCTACAAAATTACCTCCAGCAGGCCACTGGTGTGAATGTCTCTGACCAAACAATCAGAAACAGACTTCATTGGGGTGGCCTGAGGGCCCAACATCCTCTAGTGTGCTCTGTGCTCACTGCCGAACACTGTGGAGCTCGATTGGCATTTTCCATGGAACACCAGAATTGGCAGGTCTGCCACTGGTGTCCCATGCTTTTTACAGATGAGAGCAGCCTGAGCATATCTGACAGACATGAAAGGGTTTGAAGAAGCCGCGGAGAACTTTATGCTGCCTGTAACATCGTTTAGCATGACCGGTTTGGTGGTGGGTCAGTGATTATCTGGGGAGGTATATCCATGGAGGGACGCACAGACCTCTACAGGCTACACAATGGCACCCTGACTGCCATTAGGTATCAGGATGAAATCCTTGGACCCATTGTCAGACCCTACACTGGTGCAGTGGGTCCTGGGTTCCTCCTGGTGCACGGCAATGCCCGGCCTCATGTGGAGAGAGCATGCAGTCAGTTCCTGGATGATGAAGAAATTGATACCATTGAATGGCCCCCACACTCACCTGACCTAAATCCCAAAGAACACTAGGACTGGGACATTATATTTTGGTCCATCCGGTCCTGCCAGGTTGCACCTCAGTCTGTTTAGGAGCTCAGTAATGCTCTGGTCCAGATCTGGGAGGAAACACCCCAGGACACCATCCATCCGCCGTCTCATTAGGAGCATGCCCTGATGTTTTCAGGCATGCATACAAGCACTTGGGGGCCATACAAACTGAGGACCATTTTGAGTTGTTGCAATAAAATTTCAGCAAAATGGACTAGCTTGCTGCCTATTTTTTTCACTTTAATTTTCAGGGTGTCTTTGAATTCAGCCCTCAGTAGGTGGATAGTTTTAATTTCCATCAAATAATGATGTGCCATCCTTTCATTATTAACACATTACCCAGTCCATATCAGTATATTCAGCATGAGATTTTTTCCCATTGAGATCTTCTATGTTTTCAAAGTGTTCCTTTCATTTTTTTGAGCAGTATATATATATATATATATATATATATATATATATATATACACAGTATATATATATATATATATATATATATTATAAAATGTGAAAAACATCACAGAAAACACTGTGATGACATAACCAATAATAATAAATAAGTCACAATCCAATAATGTGATCAATGTGCTTCTTAAAATTTCACACTCAAAGGAGGTGTTCACTCTTCACCTAATGCAGCTCTAAGCTGCTCACATTTACAAATTGACCTTTACATAATGATGGGGTCTATCTGACATGATAAACTGATAATCTGGTCTCTTTTACAGCGATCCAGCTCTAACAGTGCTCCTTGTCGGTCATCTCAGCATTATCATAAATGTAAACATAAAATGGTATAGCACTATGTTAAAAGTCACACTTCATTAGTGTCGCACAAACAAAGTGTTGCACATCAATAAAAAACATATATCATGTGCTTCACCAATAAAAAAAATGTATTACTCCAATCTTAAAGTGGGAGTAAACTCCCTTGGTTGATTTTTACCTATAGGTAAGCTTATAATATGGCTTACCTATAGGTACACTAAATATCCCCTAAATTTACACTGTTTAGGAGATATTTACATTAGAAGCAGCTGGTGACCTCAACCGTGCCATTCCTTCAGAGCTCTCTGTAAACTGCGATTCCCACATGGATGCATGGGAGTGACATCATCGTGGCTAGGCCTTTCACACTGCCAAAGCCATTGAACCCAGATAGAAGACTGGGTGAAGATGGAAATGCCTACAGCGGGCACAGCATGCCATTGGGGGGTTTTGTTTTCAGGTAAGTCCTTTATAATGTGCTACTATGTGGTACAGACTAGCACATTAATACTTAAACTGCCCAGAGCCCAATTTTTTTCTCTCCAGTTTACTACTGCTTTAAATAATGCCACTCACATTTCTCTGTGCATATATTGCACCCATATATAAAAGCCACAATCAAAGATATTTTGCTGGTTTTCAGCCCTGGCTAACTGTAGAGATACTACACTTCTGGGTTTCACCATGCATGATGACATCACCAAATAAGTCCTGTCCCTATGCATTTTGTCACTGGGACATGTGACTTTGTTAGAAGGATTGTGATTGAACATCCGACCTACACCATTTTATAAACCCAGTAGTCAGCACCATTTTGTTGTAGCCTTCTTCATTATATTACAACCAATCCTCCATTTTCTATTAGACTATCTGGCACCATATTATTGAAGTACACATCAAACTACTATAACCATTTTTTTTAACACCTCCATTTTCTATGGAGCCTTCCTCTACAATTCTCACTCAATCATTCATATTCCTGAAGTCCACAACAAGTGTTAAGGTGATCGGCTACCTAACACATTTTTATCTTCATTATTACCATTATAGTCACAGTTGCAAAATAAAAATAAAGTTAAAATCACACTATATTAGATAACCCATAAAATACTATTTGTTTTAATATACTAATATATTAAATATTATCTACATTATACCCTCTGCTAGTATCCATCCTCATATTCATATGATTTAAAACCTGTTAACTTATTATATAAGCACTATCAGACCCATATATACAGTAAGAGAAAATAACGCTCAGGCCTCGTACACACGAGGCAATCGATTTGTTCAAAACGGTCTGTCCGACCGATTTGAACAAATCTGTCTGCTGGCATTTTGGTTTGCTCGCGTGTACACACGAGCAAACCAAAATCCCCGCCAGCAGACAGCGCGCTGACGTGTCGGTGACGTGGCGGTGACGTCGACGCCGCCACGTCACCGCACCAGGAAGTAAAACACTTCCGCGCATGCGTCGAAACCATTCGGCGCGTGTGCGAGAAGACATGTCTGCTGGTTAGCGTACTAACCAGCAGACATGTCGGGCGGACGGGTTCCCAGCTGACAGATTGGTAAGTATGCTTTCCAATCTGTCGGGTGGCCAAATCCGTCGGCTCGCCCGTACACACGATCAAATCTGTCTGCTGAAACAGTCTAGCAGACCGTTTCCAGCAGACAGATTTGATCGTGTGTACGAGGCCTCACAGTGCTTACTGAATGGTTTTATTGTATAGAAAAAAATAAAAAACACAACTTTGTGCAGAAATAGCGCATACATACAGTATACATAATCCATCTTGTCCAGACACATCACAGGACAATGCAAAGACACCACTCACAGAACACACTCCTCTTGCACATCATGGTGACTTGTTCTCTATTATTGGATATTTAATTCCAGTGTTTTGTGTGGTTTACATTTGTGTGTACTGTATATATGAATATTTGTTGCACAGTAGCGCGGAAGGATGCGCCAGTCTAACGAAATTACGCGGGATGCCGCGCAATGAAACGCACGCGCACATTTAGACTTACGCACGCGCATCTCCTGTTGCGCAGGCGTAATCGCTCTGTGAATCTGGGCCAAAGTGTTTTTTTTTTCTGTCACCACAGACAGAGAAATTGAACAGATTTGTAGCACATTCTTTCATCCTTTTGATGGGCCATTATTTCAGATGGAGAGACCAAGGAGATGGAAAAAAAATGTGTGTTCAGACAGAAAAAAAAAAATGCACCGTTTTGCAGCATAGGCTTTCAGCTTTTTTGATAGGCCACAATTTCAGAGGATTAGAGCATGCAGATTCCATCCGAAAGAAAAAAAAAATGATTGTCTTTTTTCAGAGACTGAAGACGTAAAATTTTCACACATTTTCACTACAGTTTTTAATCCCTTTTTGGAGAGACCATGATTTCTGAGGGATTGATCAGGCATCTGAAAAAAGGAAAATTTATTACCAAATACTTACCGTAATTTTTCTTTCCTGATGGACTCCATGGCAGCCTACGTGTGGGTTAATCCCGCCTCCTCTCCAATACTATAGGACCCCATACCCATAAAGCTTTGCTCACCTCCCAGTACTGGTGTTCCGTAACGAGCCGACTCCATGCTTACAGGGTGGGTACTCCGTCTGCCATGGAGTCCATCAGGAAAGGAAAATTACGGTAAGTATTTGGTAATACATTTTCCTTTTTCCTGACAGACTCCATGGCAGCCTACGTGTGGGAAATAACTAGCCAAACCACACGGGTGGGTATGCTGAACAAAAAATAGTTTAATTTGTCCTGTCGGCCGACAGGATTGAAAGGCCAAAATTCACAGAGGAAAGGGATGCGGGTTCAACACAATAGTGGGACATAAAGGTATTTATGGAGGACCAAAAGGCCGCTTACAGATGACATCTGGGGCCACATGATGAGCCGCTGCCCAGGAAGCCGCCATCCCTCTGGTAGAATGTGCAGTAACGCCTGCGGGGGAGTCAAGCCCTTAGCCCTATAAGCCTGTTGTATTGTGTGAACGATCCAGGCTGCAATTGTTCTTGAGGAAGTCTTCTTCCCTCTGCTACTGCCTGAGTGTAGGACAAATAAATGGTCAGCAAACGTCTGAAAGTAGATGTCACTTGTAGGTATTAAGTAAGAATTTTTCCCAGGTCTAGAGGGTGAACTTCCTGATCATCCAAGGTTTTGAACGTAGGGAGAACAATTTCCTGGTTGACATGAAATAAACAGACGAAACCTTGGATTTGAACCCAACAAGACCACCCTGTCAGGGAAGAACGTTAGGAATGGTTCTTTGTAGCCGAGGGACCCGATCTCTGAGACTCTTTTAGCCGAGGTGATGGCAACTAGAAAGGCCACTTTAGCCGAGAACTCCTTTAGGGAGGATGGAGAAGGGTCTGTTGTGTTAAGTTCCGTCAGAAAGTCAAGTACTAGCGGGAGATCCCACTTGGGGAATCTCGGCTTCCTTTGAGGCCTCAGCCTTGATGCTCCCCGGAAGAACTGTTTGATAAGAGGGTGCCCTGCCCAAGGGATCCCAGAGAAGGCATATAGTGCTGATATTTGGACTCTTAAGGAAGCAACAGATAGGGAAAGATCTAACCCCGTTTGGAGGAACTTTAGAATGTCCTGTACTTCTGGATTCTTGAATGACGTGCCTGAGGACGAAGAGAATTCAACAAACTTTGCCCAAACTCTTCCATAAACTTTGTTCGTGCTCGCCCTTCTCAAACTCATCAGCGTGGAGATCACCTTAGGAGTGCAACCGAGGGCTTCCAACCTCCTCCTCTCAAGAACCAGGCCGTTAACTTCATCAGGGCTGGGGAAGGGTGCAGGAATGACCCTTGGGAGAGGAGATCCGGTCTGACTGTTAGAGGTACTGGGTCTCGATAACTAATTTTAACCAGAAGAGGGAACCACGGCCTGTTGGGCCAATAGGGGGCTACCACCATTACTTCGACCGCTTCTGCTTGGAGTTTGAGGATTACTGGGAGCGGGGGAAAGGCATATGCCCTCTTGAATCTCCACCGGTCCGTCAAGGCGTCTGTTCCAATTGCCTGAGCACAATGACCCCGCGTGTAGAACTTCCTCAGCTTGGAGTTGTGCAGAGAAGCAAAAAGATCTACTTGGGGATCGATCCCCAGAGACAGGATCCACTGGAAAGCTTGCTCGTGGAGAGACCACTCGTTGATGTCTACATGAGTGCGAGACAGGAAATCCGCCTGAGAGTTCTGGACTCCGGGATAAAGACAGCTGACAGGTTGGCCAAGTTCTTCTGGGCCCATCCTAAAATGGGTTCGACTTCTCGAAGTAGGGTTGAACTCCGTGTTCCCCCTTGCCTCTTGATATAGGAGACTGCCGTGGTGTTGTCCATCCTCAGCAATACCGACTTTCCCTTCAAGAATTGGGAGAATGATTGGAGGGCACACCAGGCCACTCGGATCTCCAGGACGTTCGAGCCTGGGTTGTGTAGACGTGCATCCCAACTGCCTTGTGCTATTTCGGTGCCGCACAGGGCCCCCCAGCCGGAACCACTGGCATCTGTCGTTACTGTGACCCAAGAGACTGGGGCAATGGTATGACAGTTTAGCAGATTCTCTGTCTGCAGCCACCAGAAGAGGCTGTTCCTCATGGGCGATGAGATGAGAATCCGCTGGTTTTTTTTTCCTGATTTCCATTGCTTGAGAAAGCCACACTGGAAGGGGCGTAGTCTCCATAAAGCCCACTTCACCACCATGGGGGATGTTGAAACCATCGTGCCGATAATTTTTAGGCATTTGGCACTTTCAGATGACGAGCATCCAGAGCCTGAGAGATCCTTTCTTGAACCACAGTGATCTTCTCCAATGGAGAGAGATAGTTTTCACTACAGTGTCGAACTGGGCTCCTCACGGTATATCAAGCGCTGTGATGGCCCCAGGTGGCTCTTCTCCAATTCAGAAGCCAACCAAACTGGTCAGGATCGAGATTACAAGATCCCTTTGTGCTAGTAGCTGGTCTCTGTCTTGAGATAAGACAAGAAGGTCGTCCAGATAATGATAGAGGCGTACCTTCTTCCGCCTGATGAGGGCCACGACCGCCAGTAGGGTCTTGGTGAAGACCCGTGGGGAGGTTGTCAACCCGAAAGGTAGGCAAATGAATTGAAGGTGCTCCTGCCCCACGTGGAACCTGAGATATTTTCTGAAGCTCTACTGCCACTGGGACGTGAAAATAAGCGTCCTTTAGATCTATAGAGA